>FYEU01000301.1:890996-914676 GCA_900188575.1 Geosmithia putterillii | reverse complement strand
CCCCCCCCGTCCCTGCCCCCGGCGCCAATGGGGACTCTCACCGGCCGGGCTGTGTGGTCAAGCGGGTCGATGGAGTCGTTCCCCTCCCAGGGCCCCTCTATGTTGATCAAGGGTATATTGCTAGTCCGTAGTATTTCAATTTTTCTTCCCAGGTTGCCAGGTCCGGGTCCCAGGTCCGGGTTCAACAAACTGACGAGGCGAACACGACGACGACAACGACGAGTCGAGCAAGGACCCAAGGGCGAGACATGGAGCACGCTCGATCCGCATGGCATGGCGCCAATGTACGATACGGATGTATGCGCTGCGGTCCGCCACGAGTACGAGGTACATCAGCTGCAGCGGTTATTACTTTGTACGTATCCGTACAGTAGTACGGAGTACGGAGTATTACGGAGTTGTTCTACGGGTTAATACTCGTAGACTCGTAGTACTTTCTACAGAGTACGGAGTATGGCAGTACGGAGTAATAGAGAGGTACCGAGTAGATGCAGCCCTCGCTCGGTACTTTTCTCCATGCGTCTTCAATGCTTGTTGCTTTGCCTGTTTTTCCTCAATTCTTCGCCTCCCGACAAGAGTTATTACAGAATCTGCTGCACTCCTTTTTCGCCCCCCTTGCAATTGATGGCCACATTCGTGCTCGTACAGGCAATTGCCATCATGGATTGATTGCAATATTGAAAAGCCAGTCTCCAACTCTCTCTCTCTCGTATCTCCAACCTCCTCCTCCTCCGCCCCTCCTGCTCTCCCACCGAGACCTCGTGGGTCCTCCCCATTGGCGAGGTGGTCCCAATTGGCCTCCGCCCCGCCCACAAGTACCAGCCATTGGAGCCCAGGAAGCCACATCAGCTGGCCTGCGGCAATGCAACGGGGCAACAGGGCAGGCTGGCGGCAGCGCAGCGGCCATCTGCAGACTGCAGGCATTGGGCCTTGGGTCTCGCTTTCTTTAATTAACCCGTCCCATCCAAGTCGAACCTGACGACGCACGGCCAAGCGAACCCCTCCTGTATCGTGCCCTGCCTTGCCTGCCTTGCCTGCCCAGCCATTGAGCTCGACTCGTAACAGAGTACGGAGTACGGAGTAGTACTGTAGTAATACAGCTACGGTACAAAGTACGACTATGTGCTCATGTCAGCTGTTCACCTGCGTGCCCGCGAGCCCACATCGGGCAACTACCTTGGTACTCTGTATGCATAAGTAGTAGTAGTAGGAAAGAGTGCTCGTCCAATCGTCGTAGCAATGGATGCTAATCGATAAATCGCCACAATCGTCCATCGTAATCGATAACATGTCGCCCCCCTCCACGGATACGTGATCATCTCGTACTACCCGTACTCCGCACTCGTACGATCAATGGCAGGTGGCAGGTGGCAGGTCCCCCGTGTTACGGACCACAGATGCACAGGAATTGAACTTATCACTGCAGGATATGGCCTCCGGCGGCCCTGCCGGGAGCCGATCTCGCTTCGCTCGCCGTGGTTACCATCGGATGTCCATGCAGTCGTCGAATGTCACGTCACTGTCGTTAGATTCCAGTCCCTCACAGTACTATACTCGAATACACTCGTTGCAATGCCATCAAGTGTACAGAATACTGCTAATGCAGTGTATTCGCTTCCGGCAACCTTGCCGGGTGCTGTCCTATCTCCGCTAGCCTCTAACCATCTTGCTCTGATGCTGATGGAATGTACAGTGCCCTGGTATCATGGGACAGCGCCCAACCGAGGGAGATATCTATACTATATCGTACATCCTCATTTCCCGTCTAGCCGTCGAGTTCCTCTTCTATGGTCTAGCCTCCGCAATGTGTAATATCTGCCCTCTACTCCAGAGACGTCAGCTTAAGAAGCGGCTCCAGCGTCTTCTGCACCGCAGCCCTCGAGGCCCTCTGCTCCGCGCGGGTAGGCGGCTTGCTGCCGGGCTCGCCGGCGCCGCGACGCTGCCAGCTCTCCTCCGTCTCGAGAAGCTCCGCGTCCTCGTCCTTGCCAGTGGGGTCGACGAACTGGTACGATCGGTACTCGCAGTTTTTCCAGCCGGTGGCTGCGCACGCACACAGTTAGTTCATGGCCTGATATTTGCAGTCCAAAGCATCCAATCAAAGGAAAAGGAATCAAGGCAAATCGAAAGTGAGAGAGAGAGAAACGTACCCGACCCATTAGGGATGTTGGCCCAATCATCCGTCAGAAAGTGCAAGAAGCCACCGTGCGTGACGGCCACGACGTGCGCATCATCGCCCTCGGCGGCGGCAATCTCCCTGAGCGCCCTCCTCCCCTCCCTAGCCCTAGCCGTGAGCTTGCCGACCGTGGGCTCAAACTTGCTCTCCTTGCTGCTCTTGTCCGTCCAGGTCGCATCGTCGACGCGCGACAGGTCCACGCGGTCGCCAAACTCGGCCGCCAGCTTGGCGACGGACGATCCCGTATCGCACGGCACGCCAGAGACCTCCTGCAGGACGTCGAGCGCCTTGATGGGATAGGGAGCGTAGCTTCCCTCCTGCTCGGTCTGGTCGGCCTGGTCCTTGCGGCCAAACCCAAGCTTGCAGGTGTAGAGCGTCCTCCGCATCGGCGAGGCCACCAGCGCCTTGACCCGGGCGTGGTCCTTGAACTCGCGTCGCAGCGAGGCGCACTGCTCCTCGCCCAGGGGGGTCAGGTCCGGGTCATGTATCGACTCGTTCTCCACGGACAGGTTGTGGAAGCCCTGCGCGTGGCGGACCAGGTGGATGGTGGGGGGCATGGTTGACGTAGCAGTGCGTGCAGTAGGCGGGCAACTCTCTGTACAGCGAGCAGGATGTATATGTGTATGCGTATGTAGCGTACTTCGTATGTGTGTCGGTGGCGTTCTGCCTTTTATGTTCGTAATCGTTTAATCTCGTGCAGAGACAAGTCTATGTTTATGTGTGCAAAGTTGGATGTGTATGAGTATGAGGTTGGAAAGGAATCCGTCGTTGCCTTCGCCCTCGGATGACAGCGGTCCGTGGAGGGGTCAACTTTGGTTCGCCAGACCGGACAAGAACAGGCAGGGCAGGCACGACCAACGAAAGAGTCACGTTGCCACCATCAAATTGCCGCCCAAAACCTCCGGTCCGGAAGCTGCTGTGCTCTGTTGCGCTGTGCTCTGCTGCGCTGTACTGTGCCCGCTACACCCGTACAAAGCACGCTATTACTCATTCCACGTAGCCACCTCCGAGTCTTTACTCGTAGATTCCCCAGGACCCATCGTTTTAGTCTTGTGGTGGGTGCCATGGAGTCCTCTCCTCGTACTCTGTATGCTAGTGCAAGCGGGGGAGGGGTTGGAGGGGGGTTTTTTTTTTTCGGGGAGGGGAGGGGGCTCCATTTTGACCCAACATGCGAGTATCACTTTGTACGAGTAGTACTACGGACCTGCTACGAGTACTACTAGTACTACTACTAGTAGGTAGTATTATGTAGGTATTGCTATTGACCTCTCCTAATGCTGCGTACTACGTGTTAATACTCGTACATAGGATATGTCCTTGGGCTGTTCTGCAGACTGCACCGCAGACTGCATGCTGCCGCCGTGCTGCTCCTGCCGCCGTGCTCCTGCTGCTCCTGCCTGTCTGCCTGGCATTTTTTGCGTGCTCCGGTCCGCATGGTTTCATGCGCCATGCCATGCCATACCATGCCATGACACTGTCACTGTCACTGTCACCGACGTTGACGTTGACGTTCACGTTGACAAGCTGGCAGGGCAAGGCCAGTACGACCACTGCTAAGACAGCTACTACTATTACTAGGTACATGTAGAAGTTGATAGGCAAGCTGACAAGCGAAACATCAGATGCAACGTGCTCATGGCAATTGCCCCCCCCGTCATTGGCCATAATGCATAGTAGTACTACTACTACATAAGACAGGACAGGGCTGGACTGGACAGAACAGGACAGGACAGGGACAGAAAAGGACAGACGAGACAAGACTGGATTCAAAATTCAGAGACAGGCATATCATATCCTACGGTATCCCATCATGCGCGCCGTCATGCGGCGCGCACATGCGCCTTCACCGATATTACAATGCATGTACATCATACGAGTAGCAGTAAAAGCAGCTTATCCAACTTGCAGTACGCTGCAGTAGTAGTATTAGTAGTAGGCAGTAGTAAACACACACAAGATTGATACATTTCAGGGCAGACTCGCTCAAATATTGGAATGTCATGTATGCTATACCTCGAGCGACGAGAACTACACGAGATGACAACAAAGGGAACCTTAAAAAAAACTTGCTTCCGTCCCGCACTCACTCACACACACGCCACTTCCAGACCATACCGTAGCATTACAGCTCAATAAGAGCCTCCTCCTGCACATTCTTCTGGACTGGCTCCTCCTGCGGTACACTGGGCAGCGCACCAGGAGCGTACCCGCCGTATCCCCACTGCGGCGCCTGCTGCTGCTGTTGCTGAGGATTCGAGGCAGCACCCGGAGCGCCAGGGCCAGCAGGCGCAGGACCAGGCGCGCTAGGCCAGTAATACTGTTGGGGAGCTTGGGGAGCCTGAGGTTGAGGTGCTTGGGGTTGAGCTTGAGGCTGGGGCTGAGGCTGCGAGGGTGCCCGCTGCGTGATGACCGGCGACGACGGCTGCGGCTGGGGAGTTTGCTGGACTACTTGCTGGACAGGCCCAGGCGCCGCGGAAGGGGGGGCAGAAGGTTGGGCAGCAGCGGGAGGCGGTGGGGTCGGCTGGGGAGCCTGAGAAGACGAGATGGATGCTCTGTGGAACTGAGATGGCTGCGCTAGATTAGGGTAGGGGGAAGACGGCTGCTGCTGCTGGCCGGCTTGCTCGGGTCCCGGTGCTGATGCTCCGGGCGAGAGGACGGGAGCAGACGGTGCTGACGGTGCCGACGGTGCCGATGGCACTTGCTGCTGCTGCTGCTCTCCGTAGTAGTAAGAGGCATGGGGATCCTGAGACGGGACTGCCGCCGCTGGTACCGGGCTGCTGACCTGCCAGTTCTCGCCGGCAGGTCCGCGCTGGTACGATGCGAACTGCGGCTGGGGCGTGGGTTGCGGCGGCGGTTGCTGGTAGACCTGCTGCGTCGGCGGCGGCGCCTGGTAGCTGAGACGGTGGTTGGGGTTGTAGAAGCTCTCGGCGCCTCCCGGGGCGCTGGGCGCGTGCGACGGCGGTAATGACGGGTAGGGGCCCGACGGCTGGCGCTGAGGCGCGCCGTATCCGCCGTAGCTCGGCTGGCTGTATGCCTTGGAGAGCCGCTCCTCTAGCATCCGGTCGTAGTATCGCACAACCGTGGACAGCTTTGCGTGGAGGTCCAGGAGAGTGTCTGTTGAGGTGTCAGTCTGCTGTACTCAAAGCCTTCTGTACTCAAAATTTGGATGCTCTAGGGCCTGACTAGTACTGACCATGCTTGCTCATCGTCTCGCCATATGTCCGTGCCAGCTTCGGTCTCAACGTCGAGATGCTGTCGTACAGCTCCTGGATCTGCGGCTCCCGCAGAATGGTTCCGGGAGGCTGTGTCTGCAGGCGGTCCACCAGCGTCGAAAACAGGTTGATGTTTTCGGCTTCCACGGGGGTCAGCTCGTAGTCGTTCTTGGGAAGCGCAAATTGGGGCGCCGACGAGCCGCCGGCGGCAGGATTCGACGTGTGCTGCTTGAGCGCAGCCGAGTGCTTCTGCTTCTGCTCTTCCATGTCGGCCAGCGACGCGGCGATGGCAGCCTTGAGGTCCTCATCCTCCTCCTCCATCTGCTTTGTGGCTGCCTCGTCGCCGCCGGTGGCCTTGGGCCCGCTCGGCATGGGTGGTGCCGGTGCGTGAGACTGGCCGGCGTCCTCGAGGCTCATGGCCAGGGCCTTTTTGAGATCCTGGTCGAAGCCGTCGTCAACAGGCTCCACGCGGGCATCCCGGGGCTGCATGGCAGACGAGCTCCGGTGCTTGTGGGGGTATGTCGGCGTCCGGTCCAGCTCCTTGTAGCCCTTGCCCGTGACCTTGGCGTAGCAGCCATCGTCGACGCGAACAGGGGTGTGGTATCCAAGGTGCGGCAGGGCTATCAGCTTGGTCGAGCACTGCTGGTCGAAGCAGTTTCCGCAGTTGCGGCAGTGGTGCTTCCGGTTGGTGAATGTGAAGGGTGTTCGGCATCGCATGCACACGTCGGAGTCGCCCCACTCCGGAGGCTTCTCTGTCTGTCAGCGTCGTCTTCTGGAGGAGTACCATGGAGGACATTCATAGAGGACATCCATGGCATGGAAAGAGTTCAACATACCACACTGCTGTCAATCATGCTGCTCGCCACCGTCTGGCGCGGGGGGAACTGGTATCCGTCCTTCTGGAGCATCTTGTACACCTGGCTTATGTAGCCGAGTTCGTATCGGTCCTCGGTGGCCACGGCCCACATCTGAATCAGCTCGAGCACCTTGGACCTGACGTCCTGGTTGATCATGGCGGTTCCTTCGAGCTGGAGGAGGGAGACGAGGTTGTCCATGAACTCGCGCGAGGCAATCTCGACGAGGAAATGCGATCCTCCATTCTTGAAGCAGGTATCGGTGAGCTGTACGACAAAAGAGTTAGCCACCAAATCATATAACCCATCGTCGGGGGCGGGAGTCAGGCAGGTCAGGGTGTGCCCACATTCAACGCGCTGAGCTGGGTATTGGGGTTCTTGTTGCCGATCCGGCGCTTGAGCGACCGCATGGCTTCCTTGGGGGCGACGGCCTTGGATCTGATGACGTCGGAGATTTCGAGGTTCAGGGCGATGTCCTCGCTGTGATTATATAGTCAGTGTCTCTTCTTGTGCATCCATGGTTCTGCGGGCGGCGGTGCTGGCTGGCTCACAGGCTGCTGCTGGTCGCCTTCTCAATCTGCTCGTCCAAGGCCGTGTTGGCCGAGGACGACCACCAGCTCATCATGGCGGGCAGGCAGGCAGACGGGGTGGTGGGCGGTATGCGTATGCAATCTCGAGATGCAGACACGGATTGTGTGTCTGAGGAAGTATTTGCGCGCGCGGGGAGGGTGCCGTCGTGGCAAGGCTGGGCGGGCGGGCTGTGATTGATGGAGGTTGTTGATGATTTACGAGCAGCAGGCTGACGGGAAGCTCGTCGTCGCAGAGTCAGGTGCAGTGACGTTGGCGGAACCAACCAAGTCGCCCGAACCAAAGGGCGGAGGGGGGCAGCACAGAGGTACCTACAGTGGTCCAAGTGGTGTAGAGCCTGCCCGTGCTGCCTGTAGTCTGTAGAGGGGCCCTGTACTGGCGTGCGCTAGCGCCGAAGTGGGCACACTCCATCCGTGAGTACAGAGGGGCGCGCCACCGGCCGAACCATGGAAGGACTTGACCATGGAACGGACATGGATTGAAGCTAACCTACAGTGGTGTACAGTGGTGTAATAATGTTGCCTCTATTGGCCGACGAGCCATCGTGGGAGCATGAAACGCTTGGAGTGGTATTAATAATATTTTAATAATATTTTGTTGTATCAGAATTCAACAGGAGAGATGAAATATGGCAGAGATGTATGCCAAGGAGTGCATGCTGTGATTTGAAGTTAAACAAGCACTCGTTACAAATTACTAGTAGGTAGTTCATGATAGACCTAGGCAACTAACATACGCCACAGGCGCCATTTTGGCGCTGATTGATAGCTCTGGCATCATTGAGCTCTAGATTATAGGCAACAACGCTATAGAGGTCGTGCGATGACGACAATCGTGGCTGAGGCCCCAGGCGGCAGGATAAGGGCCGGTCGCCACAGGTCACGACGACCAAATGCTGACTACAAGCATATTTCTATACATAGTAGGTGATTTGATACTAGTAATATACGATGCTACGGTGTTGGTAGGATTCTCCCGTATTCATCCCAGGAGATGGAATCAAATGACCTGCTATCCATGACCTGCCAATGCTGCCATCCACCAAATGACAAGCGCCCGAGTCCCCGAGTTGACCAGCACTCCGCACCACGACTCCAAGCTAGCGGGGTTCACCCGCTATTCGGTGCTTTGCCGCTTAGTACTACTAGTACTCCGTACATGCTGGTATCGTTCGTATATGTACTTAAGCCAATACCTAATCCCGCGCTCTATCAAAAGTACAGATACATGCATCGAAGCCGCCCGTAAAGGCAATATACCTCCTGTGCCTCCAAGATACCTGGCGCCGGGCGTATCCCGCGCACTACAGCGAGTATCGTTGCATCATTCCATTGTACTCTCCCCCAGGCTCTCCTCGGCCCTCGCCCCCAGTGACACACTCCCGCCATAGGTGGCTCCATCCACGTACGCCTCGTCACACCCAGTGCCAGTCAACAACAGCCGCCAATCCTCCTCTCCTTGTTGCAGCCATAGCCCATCTTCTCGTCTCCGGCAAGACGTCCAAGAGTGTGTCCCCTGTATTAAACGAAAAAAAAGAATAGCGAAGCCTTCCTTTCGAGCCCCTCTTTGTTTCTTCTTCTCCTTGCCTTCCAGCCAGCGTCATGACCAGCATTCCGACCGCCAACACGCATACATAACAGCTCACCCACACCCGACGTCGGCCATCCCCTCTTCCACGCCACCCCCGTCGTCGTACCGAGAGCTCCAGGTGTCTCCGACAGATCCCCCGCCCGGCCCTCTATGCCCCTTGTCTCCTACCGATACCGTATCCGATGTCTTTCAGTGCCTCTCCTCCTCGCATTCTGACAGATACGCACCGCTATATCGCCATCCGTGGCCTATTACTCCCTGTACGCCGGGCGGACGACGGCCAGCTCTTCTTGCCCGTGCTTCCCGACCACCCCGACCGTGCTGCCTAGTATCGACGGCATCCCATGAAGGGGAGTCGGTCGACGCCTTTATATTTCCTTTTCCTAGCTGGTCGGCGGACACTCTGAGAGACGGACCTCCCTCCCCGTCCCATCGGCCACCGACTACCGATACCGATCATACCATACACCACCACGACGCGCGTGCCCATGGCCGGCCCTGCCAGCAATGGAAGTGCGCCCCGGCCCGGGGCGGCACCGCTGCCGCACATTGACGACATCACGGCTACCCCCAAGGATATCGACCCGAACCAGAGCATGAAGCGCCTGCTCGAGCTCTCCGAGGCGTCGCTGCGGTCGGCCGAGATGAGCCGCGAGTTCCACAGGCCCGCCATCGCCCTCAAGGACTACATCCGAGCCTCCATCATCGCCGTCCGCTTCATCCAGAAGCACCAGGACTACCCCACCATGCAGAGCAGCCGCGGCAACGAGCTGCAGAAGAAGCACAACGCCCTCCTCAAGCAGATACACGGCCTCTACGACGCATACGACCAGATCAAGGAGGACATCAGGCAGGACAACAAGAGAACGGGCGTCATGCCCCAGAATCTCAGGCCCAACTCGTCCCATGGCTCCTTCTCTTCCACTACTGCCAGCGAATCCCATACCGCCGCCTCCGACACCTCCTCCCAGGCCCCGACCAACGGAACGACACCGACATCGCATTCCGTCAACGGCAGCCCCAAGGCAAATGGGAAGCCTGCGCCTCGTCCCAAACCCCAGTCACTCCACGGAAACACCCTCAAGTCGGCCCACGGGCGCTCACAGTCGGCCACCAATGTGTCCACCAATGTGGCCACCGACCTCCTGGCCGCCAGGTTCGCCCAGCTGCGAGGGCCGCAGGCACTCCCGGGGCAGGACCCCCGCATAAAGACGCACTCCTTTGGACCGTCGTCAAAACCCGCAGGGCCACGGGCGATGCCTCCCCCGAGCCAGAAGCCGACCGTGGGGCTCGACACCTCGACGCCGTCACTCCCCAAGCTTCCAGAGGCCATCTACAGCCCGGCCCGGGCCAATATGTCGGAGGAGTCGGTCCGGATGCCGACCAGCACACCGCGCGGTCTGTTCAGCCGGACCGGCTCGTCCACCTCGGTTGCGGGAAGTCCCAGCGCGTCTTCGCAGCCCTCACGCAAAGACTACTTTACTCCCATCATCTCGAGCTCCATGAGCGCAGGTCCCGCATCCATAGGGAGGCCATCGATGGACCAGTCATCGATTGTCTCGTCTCCCAAGATGTCGATGGACCTCTTGTCACGCGACGTCATCGAGGCCTCGGAGCTCTACCGGACCATGAAGGAAAAGGCCACGGTGCTCATCATAGACATCCGGCCCCGGGAGGAGTTTGACGAGGGACACATCATGTCCTCGTCGGTGATATGCATCGAGCCGAGCATCCTCGCGCGGGAGAACCAGTCGGCCGACAACATTGCCGAGAGCCTCGTCCTCTCACCAGACCAGGAGTCGTCGCTCTTTGAGAAGCGCAACGAGTACGACCTCGTCATTATGTATGACCAAGACTCGGAGGAGATCCCGCGGTTCCCGCGCAGCCAGGAAGACTACGCCATCTCATCGCTCCACCGGGCCCTGGTCCACCTCAGCATCGGGCGGGACCTGAAGCAGCCGCCGCGGCTCCTCAAGGGCGGTCTCGACGCCTGGGTGGACCTCATGGGCCCCGGGTCGCTGCAGGCCACGTCGGCAGCCACGTCCAAGACGGCACAGCTCCGCCGCAGCGGCGCCATGGGCCGCAGGAAGTCCAAGTATCGCGTAACGCCCATGAAGGTGGACGACATCCGGGCCTGGCAGGAGACGGTCAAGAACGACATGGAGACGGCCTCATCGCCGCCCCTGTACCGCAGCGCCGAGGACTTTATGCGGAGATACCCGGCCGTCCCCGTGGAGCCCGAGACCATGTCGTCGTCACCGTCACCCCCGACAGCGTCGTCAGCGCCGACGCGCCCGCCACCGACGCCGCCACCCAAGATACCGCAGCCTGTGGACTACCACTTTCAGATCGCGGACCAGCAGAAGCAGCAGCAGCAGCATCAACAGCACAACCATGTCGTGGGCGACCTGCCTGCCCCTCTGGAGAGGCCCGCACCGGCCGTGTCACGTCCGAGCCACAGCGGCATGTCCATCGGGCACGATGACGGGGGCCACGGCCACAAGAAGAATGGCACCTCGTCGCTGCTGTCGTCCCAGCAGGGCGCCAACGGGCGGGCCGACTACCCGCAGCCGCTGGGCGGCGACGTGCCGACGTACTACACGGGGCTCAACAACCCGCACCAGTGGTGCTACGCCAACAGCATCCTGCAGTCGCTGCTGGCGTGCGAGTTTGGCAAGGAGCTGACGAGCTCGGCGTGGAAGAAGAAGTGGGCGGTGCCGAAGCGGGCCAACGAGAAGATTGAGCAGCCGCAGCTGATGATGCAGATCCTGTCGAACCTGTTTCACTGGATGTCGACGGGCAAGTTTGAGGTGATGAAGGCGTCGACTCTTATGGTAAGCGGCCCCTGAAATGTACATGTACATGTACGACTGTTAGTATGTATTACTGACGATGACCCTGTAGAACTACGCACGACACATCTCGGTGCAGACCAAGGCGGTGGAAAAGTTTGGCGACAACTGCCAGCACGACGCGCAGGAGTTCATGACGTTCCTGCTGACGCACCTGGACGACGAGACTAACGTCCGGCGCAACACGCAGGGGTACCCGCCGCAGCCGCGGACGGGGTCGCAGCCGCTGGTGGACGCGGCGGCCGAGTTCTGGGCCGGCCACTCGCGCCACCACCACTCCATGGTGGACCGGTACTGGCGCCTGATCGAGCTGGGCATCACCGAGTGCCACGGCTGCGGCAACGAGTCGTACAACTTCCGCGCCGTCGACATGATCACCCCCAGCATCGGTGGCGACTCCTCCCTCGAGGCCGCCCTCGCCCTCCACGTCGGCGGCAACGTCCTCGACGACTACTTCTGCGACACCTGCAAGGGCCACCGCCGCGCCACCACCCGCCTCGCCTACCCGCGCATGCCCGACCTGCTCTGCGTCGGCTTCAACCGCTTCGGCTACGAGGGCGGCGGCTCCACAAAGTCCACCGCCCGCATCACTTGGGACCTCAACGACATGGACATGCAGCGCTACTTTTTACGGCCACAACACCAATCCTCCTCTACAAAAACCACCTCCACCAACACCAGCAGCGCATCGTCTGCCTTCACTGGCCCCTTCCGCTACGAATGCTTCGCCGTCGTCGAACATACAGGCACATCCGCCAACTCGGGCCACTACACGGCCTATGTGCGCGACCCGCGCACCCACGACCCCTCGGCCTGGCTGTACTGCGACGACTCCCGCGTCACAAAGGTCCGCATGGATAACCATGCGGATAGGCAGAAGCTGTTCAAGGACCGTGACAGGGTGCCCTACCTGGCTCTCTTCCGACGGAAGTACGGCTCTTAATTCTCTCACACACACTCACGCTCATACTTACACGCATACTCACATCACACTCCCATCATCCTCCATCATCTCCATAGTCATCATGTTCGTCAATGATACCCTTTCAAGATATAAATCTACTGCATTGTATTGCTCTTACTCGGTCGGGTATTTCCCTCCGGAGGCCCTGCCGGGGGCCCTTCTCGCTTTGCTCGTGCTTGTCCTGCATGTGAACAGAACTTATAATATTGTAACATGGCACTAAACTAATGGCATAACACTCCATGTTAGACACATTCAGCACTAGGTGGTAGCAGTAGTAGTCCCCACGAGCGAGCGAAGCGAGGACAGCTCCCGGCAGGGCCCCTGGAGGGCCCCCAGAGGGATAACACAAGAGCAAGCATGCATGTATACAAGTGTTCGCGTGTGAGCGGGGTTCGTGCCAGACATTCATTTTTCAAATTCAACGCCCTTGCTAGACTAGACTAGTAGATATATTTACATACACAACCGGCGAGGTGGGACACAAAAGGGGGGTGCGTGTACGGGTGCGTATGCTCGATCGAACCCGCGCGCGTCCATGTATGACATAAAGTCGTGCCCTCCACCCAAGTTTCCACTTCAACCATGAGCCCTCCTCCTCCATAATAGGTATAATGATGTTTCGCACGAAAAAGAAAAGAGAAAACTAATAAGAAAGAGGCCAGAAGAAAAGAGAAGAGTGAGAAGAAGAAGAAAGAAAAATCACAATGCACATTCATTTCCAAGAGCGGCTGGATGGCTTTTTATGTTTAGATGCCCTTGAGGCACTGATCAATCTCCTTCTTGAAGGTCTCGCGGATGGTCTTGCGGTTGAGCTTCTGGGTGGCGGTGACGAGACCCTGTTGTTGTGTTAGTGACTGTATTGGAGGGGTCATGTACAAAGGACGGTGGGGGGGGGATGAAAAGGGGTCGAATAACTTACACTAGGAGGAGACCACTCGGCATCGGTAAGGACGACGCCGGCGACAATCTCGAGACCAGTCAGGCCGCCGCGGCGACCGGTGGTCTGGAGCTGGTTGAGGACAAACGAGTTGAGCTTCTTGTCAACGTGCATGTCGGCCTCGCTGACGCCGAGCTTGGCGGCCTCGTCGGCCAGGACCTTCTCATTGGGCATGATGACGGCAATGGGGCGCGAGTGGTTGGGGTCGGCGTGGATCATGACGTTGGCAACGGTGTGGCAGCCGCGGTAGACGGCCTCGAGCTTCTCGAGGGCAATGTACTCGCCGCCCTGCATCTTGACGAGGTTCTTGACGCGATCAATGACCTTGAGGTGGCCGTCGGCGTCAAACTCGCCAATGTCACCCGACTTGAACCAGCCGTCCTCGGTCACGGCCTTGCTCGTCTCCTCGGCGTTGTCAAAGTACTCGGACAGGATGGGCATGCCGCGGATGTAGATCTCGCCCTGGGGCACACCCTCATCCGTCGTGTAGCCAATGTCGGGGATGGCGACGAGCTTGATCTCGACCGAGGCCGCGACGGGGCCAATGGCCTCGGACGAGTACTCGAGCGGGCAGCCCAGTGCGCCGTTGGCACACGTCTCGGTCAGACCGTAGCCGACCAGCATGGGGGCCAGGACCAGCGACAGGAAGTGCTTGGTGTCGGCGGCAATACCGCTGGCACCGTTCATGGTGAAGCGCAGGCGGCCGCCCGTCATGTCACGCACCTTCTTGAAGACGATGTTGTCCAGGATGGTGGCACCGGGCAGCTTGTTCCTCGACATGAAGGTCTTGTACGTGTAGGCACCCCAGAACAGGTTCTTAATCAGGAAGCCCGACGAGTCCAGCTTGGACATGACGCCCTTCTTGATCGTCTCCCAGACCTGGGGGACGCCGACCATGACGGTCGGCCTCAGCTCGCGCATGTCACCGGCGCAGTTCCTGACCGAGATGTCGGAGAGTGTGCGGGGGTTTCCGTAGCCGAGCGTGCCACCAATGGACAGTACAAGGTTCTCGAGGGCCATCTCGAAGATGTGGGCAAGGGGGAGGTAAGCGAGGACGACTTCCTTGTCGCTGACGCTCTCCTCGACGCAGGTCAGGAGACCAGTCACTATTCACAGGACATATGCGGTTAGCAAAGGGCACATGTAGAGAGACCAATCAAGAGTGCATGGGGAGGAAAGGGGCTAGCGCGCGAGAGTGGGGATCTAGACAACTCACCACCAGCAACGAGCGACTCGTGCTTGATGCAGGCGCCCTTGGGAAGACCGGTAGATCCGGAGGTGTACATGATACAGTACAGGTCCGATCCCTTGGCGGGAACAGGCTCGACGGGGTTGTCCTCGCCAAGCTTGCGGACCTCCTCCCAGGTGACAACCTTGACGTCAGTGTTGGACTCCTTGAAGGCCTCGAGCTCGCCGCCCACGGCGAAGACGGACTGGTCGTTGACGATGACGGTCTTGACGTTGGACTTGCGGATGGCCTTGGAGGCCGTCTTGAGGAGCTGGGCATCGACGTACATGGCGTCGGCCTGGGTCTGGACAAGAGAGTGGGCGACACCCTCCTCGCCCAGGGTGTCGTAGGCGGTGACAATGGGGATGGACTGGGAAGCGCAGCCGTGGGAGAGGGATATCCAGTTGATGCTAGCAGCGGGGAGAACAGACGGGTTAGTCGAGGATCTCGGAAGGAAGGGGGGATTGGCATTGGGCGCGAGAGTGGGGGTGAATGAATGCTTACCTGGTGGTGGCAAAGAGATGAAGCTTCTTCTCGGGGGTCAGGCCGAGTTTGCGCAGACCGGCGCCGAGCTGGAGGATGAGCTCCTCATACTGCTTGTAGGTGAGGAAGTTGAAGGGGGAGAGCTCAAAGAACTGCCACTCCTTGTCGACCTCGCGAATCTCGCCGTCGACGTTCTTCTGGACCTTCTTGGTCTCCTTGTGGAGCTGGACGAGCTTGCGGGAGCCGACGGCGTTGTGGTTGGGGTATACACGGGCGCTGCGGCGGACAATGTCAAAGACGGTGTGGACGCCCTCGTTGGGCGAGTTGCGCAGGCCGTCCTTGGCCCTGGGATGGCGACGGGGGATGGTCTCGTTGGGGACTTTCTCGTAGCCGGGGGACTCGATGGTGAAGGGCGGCTTGTGCACCTGGGTCAGGGGCATGATACCCTGGGTGTAGTCCATGATGGGCGGGCCTGGCGATGGACGACGAAGCTGCTAGGTGGCTGGTTCTGGTGCAGCAGGGGCTGACTTGTGTGGCCTTTGGTAGAAGCAAGAGAGGCCCGAGGGGAGTTGAAGGAGATGGTTGATTGATGTGTAGGTATATGGCGATGGAGGCGGGGAGGGGAGGGGAGAGGAAGAGAAGAACAGGCGGGGGATCCGAGGAGGAGAGGAGGCTGGAGCAGGAGTTGGGCGGAAGAGGGCAAAAAAGACTTTTGTTGACGCCGGCCAGGCGAGAGAGGGACGGAGCCCGTACGAAGTAGCGGCGTTTGGCGCTATGGGGCCTATATCATGCGGCAACAGTGGTGTATTGCAATTTACAGGCTTCCACACTCCGTACGGAGGACACCTAGCGAGCTCAATTACGGACTTCAGCGAGGACTGCGTGTCCTGGGGGGGCCTTGCTTGCCGGCCAAATCTGCCAACAGGAGAGCTCCCCATTGGCTGATGAGCTGCCGTCGTCGTCTGGGGCGCCCCACTGATAGCTCCTGCCCCCGCCTAAATGATGCTGTACGGATGGAGTACTAGTAGTATCCAGGCAGGCCATTACGCTGTATCCGCCTGGTCTGTATCGCCAAGGGCCAAGGCCGACAGCGCCAACAGTGCGCTAAAAGTGCAAGCTTTAGCAGCCACTTGCAAGCCACTGCAGCCACTGCACTGCAACCACTTGGCTCCTCCATCGGCTTCTTGGCTGGCCCCCTGGCTCTCAAGCTCCAGGTCTGCACTTCAAATGGTAGCATTCATCGACACACGGTACTCCGTACGAGGACATCCATGCATGCATGAGCCTTGGGTCTCGGGCCCCTCGGGCCTACAGGCAAGCAATAATACTTCGTACTCGTGCAACATGCACAAATCCAGTCGACGACGACCAGTATTATCTACACACGGCTCATTTTAAATTGCGACTGTTGGCAGGCCTTGCCATGCCTTGGCCTCGGCATGATACTACGCTGCGTTGGCAGAGTGAATACGAGAGGTTTTTTCCTCATGCTCCCTCCCATTGCGTCATGGGCCACTCCCAGGGCTGCTAGTCATCTCATCATACACTCGTGGATCTGCTTACGAAACATTGACGGCCCTGTCGACTCTACTACTTCGTACTTGCCGGTCGGGCCTGCCTCTTATTTCCGTCCGAGTTTGCGTGCGGGTTCTTTCTCGGTAATATAACTGGAAGCCTTGATGAATGGCACATGAGCATCCTCCTTGCCTCCATATCAAGCATTGGCACCGAGGCACCCCAACACCCGTCGTCATCATCGCCATCATCGTCCTGGCTGTGCTCTTTTTTTAAGCCACTCAGCATTACCTAGCACCCTGGTTCTGCTGATCAGATCGGGATCCGCCACACTTTACGATTGGCCGCCAATCCCGTTTCCCAATACGGAGTAATACAGAATACAACGTACGAGTACTCCGACTCCGACTAAGCCTTACCTTCTACAGCCTTGATTCCCCCAACAAAACAGCACTTTATCCGCCACCATTCGCCAGAAGGCTGGCCAATGAACTACTTTGGGTATATATTTCCAGGTAAGAAGCCAAGAGGAAAGGGTTAGGGTAGTGTCTCTACGGTACAAGTACGGGTACCAACAAGGTGATCGCCCCAAACAATGCTTATCACTCATTACTTCTGGTACGACCGATATCATACGAGAATTGTACTACTCTGTCCTGATAGTATATAGCTTCACTTTTGGATTCTCCATCCCACGCTCGCAATTAAAGAGCAAGCTACCTCATTAGTATCTGCAGTTGGTAGCGGTTCTAGCAGTGCTACATGTCCTATTACCCCCCTCCCTCTATGACGTATGTCACGGACATCAGGACAATACAGGACAATACAGGACAATACATAGGCAGGTGCGATCCGCCATCAAACGGCCACTAACCTTCCTTGGTTGGGCAGCAATTGCCATCTTTCATTCCTCACCACTCAAGCCAACTTGGCGGTAACTTGGCTGGCTTCACTGCCTCATCACCGCCTCATTTCTCGACTGTCATGCTGCCCCATCGCCTCACCACCGTCGAGTGTCCAACCGCCAGTCCAACTGTCAACCTGTCCCACAGTGCGTGTTTCATCTCTGCGCTTCGAGGCTGCCTCGCCACACAGATAGCATTTAGCCGCCGCCTTCAACCCAGAGTCCTCGTTGCAAGCCCCCCTGCCAGTTCAACCAGAAATGGACCACCATGGGGACGGTGCCAAGTGAAATGGGCCAACTTGATCACGCCCTGGCCAGATAGCCCCTTGCACCGTTACTACTCACATCCGCTACAGATTCATCCGTCTAGACTACCCAATGGCTTTCTCCCTCTGACCTTGTGTTCGACTCCCCTACCTGGTCGGACCGGGGCAACTTGGCAGAGTGTACGACGAGCACCACTCCCAGAGCTACCGCACCAGAGCCCACAGGTTGACTGTATCAAAGACATATGACGGCCACCATCGTGAGAACCGCAATCATCAAGCGAGTCAAGATGGGTGTAAGGCCCATAATGGACTGACCACCCCTTGGGCAAGTCGAGTTTGCCGGGCGGCATGTCAAGAACAGTCGAAACAGTCGAAAAAATGGCATTGCGAGTAGCAACACCCACTGACAGATCTGCCTACTAAGCCAGCAATATCATGTATATAGCTCTGCTGCAGTTGGGAGATAGGCTCTACGGCACGAGAGCTTCAGAGCCAGATCCACGAAACCACAACCCCCGAGGACGAGGAGCACAATGGGCTTCGAGGGCATTCACTGCCCCATGATATCGGCCGTGATTCCCTGAATATATCTTCACGGAGCCAGGGTAGTCCAGAAACATGGTTCGAGGCATGGGTCACAGCGTCGGTCGAGGTGATGATGTTCAGACAGCGAACGATGGACCACTCGCGCTCAGTGTCCTGAAAAGGCCCAGGACGACTTACACGGACATTTCAACATGGCCGCAAACCGTTTGGGAACTTCACCCTAGAACTTCAGAGAAAGATACAGGCGCGTCGTTGGAATGGCCTGGGAGCATGGTCCAACGAACTGATGAAGAAAAGCAAAGGCCGACACAAATCGACATCTTGATACCACCACCAGCAGGAACAGACGCAAGACTAACCCAGGAAACGTAACCCAAAACCGCACAAACGATATGCCTATCGACCAAGGTTCAATGTTCCATCTGATATCCTCAACTTTGATTTCCTTTCGACTCTTTCCGTCACTAACAAACGATGCCACGGATGCACTCTGATGCTAAAAAGGAGAGAATTGTCCCGTCAGAGATTCCTCTGCAGAAGTTTCGAAGGCTTAATCTGATTTTTCTCTATTTTTCTCTTCCTTGACCTTCTATCCGCATCCTGTCAACATCTCCATATTTACCCATCTTCACTCTGCTCTACTATTCACTCGTCCAAACCAACTACCAGACCAAACACCACTGTGGCAGTAGACATCACATCCTATCTAGCAACCATGAAAGCTGCTATGATTTTGGAGCTTCCCTTCCTGGGCACCTGCGAAATATCGCACTTCAGCGTTCTCTCGATCGTGGCCGACATCGTCGCCGTCCTTACCATCACTCTTGGCCATGCCTCCCTCCTACCCTTCCACCTCGTCTCGGAGGATATTTTGACTCTGTGGTTAGTATCGATGATGTCTGTTTTCCAGGCATCAGCCACGGGCATTTTGATATCGAGAGCCTACGCTTGGCTCTCCCAACGGCCCCATGAGGGGATGGGCGGCACCTTGGGCAAGAGTCTCTGCATCCGCGCGGGCTCCCTCGTATACATGTTGACCATGATCTACGCGAACCGGGTCATCACCATCGAGTCCGGGGTGCTGGCCGGCTCCATAGCCCTGTCGCTCATTGCATGGGACACGGTGATGCGCCTCGCCACCTCCTTCTCGTCCACGGGCAGGAAGACGGACAGCAAGATGTACTCCCGACCCATCGTTGCATCACCCACTCGCTTTCCCAAATTACACCACTGGGAGATGATGTGGACGAACGTCGTCATCTCCGTGTGCGGGATCGTACTTGCCCAATTCATGTGCACCCCCGACACCATCACGGTCGTGTTCCTGGCCCACGTTATAGTCAAGCACGTGGTCGAACTACCGACATACCTATGGGTGGCCCTGTCGAACGGGTCTCATCGCAACGTTGCGCTAGCCCACACCATCATGATGCTTGCGGAGGGATTCCTGGCTGCCATATCTGGAACGATTCTGTGCACCTGGTGGATTGAGGGCGACGGGGGGTCGGTGCTGGTCAACGCCGCCCATCTGTCCAATGCCGCCATTATCGCGTGGATCTACATCACCAGGGCCGTGGCGGACCTGGACTACAAGATCCAGGTGGCGGTACTGAAAAAGGTGAAGAAGCATGGCACCCTCTACCTGAAGCCCAGGCGCTGGAAGCGCCTGGTATCTAGGCATGTCCCGCGGCCCGAGGCCTTGTCGGGCCTCTTCGCCATTGTGGTCTCCCTGGTCGCCCTGGTTCTTCTCCTCGAGGATATCGACAACAAGCACCCCAGCCAAGTCAACATGCCCCCTCCCATGAGCATGGGCCTGCGCAACAAGCTCCTCGTCGTACTCGATCCCTCCTTTGTCTCATTAGGACTCACGGGCGTCCACCTGGCCACCACGGGACTGGGGTACAGCAAGCACAGGTGGTTCCGTTACACTTCTCGCGTTATCAGCTGCCGCCGCAGCGCCAGGCGCTAAGGGCAGGTTCATGAGAATGACGAGCGCAATGGCCTCGTTCGCCAACGAGCTCTCGGTCGCGGTCGTCGAGGTCACAGCCTACGTGCTGTCGCTGTACCTCCTCTCGATGGGCCTGCTGGCCCTGTGCATCCTGCTGTACTTTGTGCTGTGGCCACTTAGCATGCTCTTCCTTCCGGCCTTTCTTGTCCTCTGCGCCGGTACCGTCTGGTCGGGCTTTTACATCTTCTTTGGCGGGAGCCTGAGGAGCATCACCGTGGCAGTTGAGGAGTTCTGGAGTGATATGATACCTGACTATTTAGATGGATAACAGGACATTGACATCGGCAGGTAGTATGGCATGTAGGAAACTTATAGGTAGAGATAGCTAGGTGGCTTTTCCATAGCTTTCTTTTCCAGAGCATAATGATCTTGTGTCCCCCGTCCGTTTCTTCTCATTGTGCCATATTTGCTATAGAGTATCTGTGTATCATCATGTTCTTTCATCTACGATTACTCTGTCCCTCTGCGATGCCTCCGGCGGTCCTGCCGGAGGCTGTCCTCGCTCCGCTCGCATTTGGACTATGTCTAGCATCTTTACATTCACCCCTTTGGAAGATATGCCTCCGGTGGTCCTACCGGAAACTATCCTCGCTCCGCTCGCTCTTGGGCCCTATCTAACACCACTCCCTTTGGAAGTAATGCCTCCGGCGACCTTGCCGGGAGCCGTCCTCGCTTCGCTCGCAGCGCTCGCAGCGCTCGCAGTTCATTGTCATGCTACTTGTCTCTGTGCCCTATGTTCCCGCCCGTATCCTATTCTTACATCTTACATGTCTCTGTGCCGTATGTGACTTACTGTACGGGCCGAGTGTGTGGGCATTGCCCCGCGTGACTTTCAGTTGCCACAGGCATACACCGACACTCGTCGTTGACAGAGCACGGAGTACTCGTACGACTATGTTGTCTGTACGGAGTACATCGTACAAAGAGAGAAACAATGTATGTATGTGATGACGCAAAGGACCCTGCATAGGTGGAGATGGATGGTCGTTGTTGTCCCAGACACGGGAGACTCCCCCCCCCAAAGGCCCCGAAGGCCCCAAGGCTCCCAAACTGGCTCGAGTCGAGACTCGGTCAGTCCGCATTGCATGTCAAGTGTCGGCCGGCGTTGACGTTGTGGCTCTCGGCCTTCTTCAAAGGAGGGTATGATTACCGGTTGTCCGGGACCGGATGGAGGGTCTGGGAGGGTCATATGGGATGTTCAAAAGGAGTAACAAGTCGCGCATTGCGGAGGGCGGCTGTACGAAATATGGAGTAATACTAGATGTATAGAGTAAGGAGGTTTGTTGCTTTTTTTCTGCTCGTGCTCGTGACTTGGATATATTGGTGGGTGCTGTGGTGCGGGTGCGGTGCCGTGTGGGATGGGCCAGCTCATCAACGGTGCGACGATCTACCCAATATGGAGGGAGGGCGGGGTGTGTGTGGGTGGTTCAGTGCCTGTGGCGAGACCGAGGGGGGGCGGAGACGGGCACGACGGGGCAGTTTCAGGGAACAAGGTGTTCTGTTCACACGACATGTGCTTTTGAGTTATTCCTGGATATTACGGACACATAGAAGTATGTACTTGCAGATTAACTCATTACCAAGCTCATGACAAAGCTCATCATATACGGACTACGAGTATTGGAAGGTCTATTCCTCGTGACAATTACGGAGTAATATACCACGGGAGTATAGTATGTACTTTGTAATGAGCATTATATTCGTACCGGTGCACAGAGCGTGCTGCCTGCCCGATTGGGTAGGCAGCTGCCAATGCCATGGCCATTGTCCTTGTTGAGGATAAATGTCCGTATTAAAAGTCTGATGACACAGCAGAGCAGGGCAAGGGCAGACCAGAGTGATCGGCGAGCTGAGCGCGAACGAACGCGTTATTCACGCATCGCGTCAGATATACTCCGTACGGAGTAAATAGACCCTGAGGCAAGGGTCTTGGGGGCTGGCAGCGTGGCAGGCTGGCAGGCAAGCAAGTAGACTAGGGTTCCCAGATGGGGGTGGATGGGGGGCTGCCAGTTCGATCCTATTGTGTTTCTTGTGGGAGACGTAGTTGGCAGTCGACAGGGGTTCTGATCGTGCGCGTGCCGTGGTCTATTTTCTATTGTTGGTGATGAGGCGCGGGCGGGCGGTTGCGGGTATCACACGCACTCACACACACATACAACTTGGTTGTGGATATGATTGTGAATACAACAATGAGAAGAGAAGAGAAGAGTGAATAAAGTGATTGAGGTGATGTGACTACGGGAGCGTTTTCATTCATTCGAGGGGCGGTCTGGGGGGTCTGGGGGCAGGACAATACTACCGTTCCTACGGTGCCTGGATGTGACGTTGAGGAGGGGAGTGCGGCGTAAGCTCAAGCTGGTATTGAGCTTACCTGTTTAGAGAAGGAATGAGATGGCGACTATACTACAGAGAAAAGATGATACTGCCTCTGGGGATAGTCTGCTTCTAGGAAGAAGAAACTCGTAAAGACTCGTGGAAACTCGTAAAGGTCTTGAAGCGTTTAATGAGAACACATGCTCACTCTGAGCTATATCCAGTGCAATACGGACAAGAGACGGTAATACTAGCACTACTCCGTACTCCGTACTCCGTACATAGTATGTAAATAGGCGCATGTCGGTCCGTCCTACATGATCTACCGGCCTCTCACGTATACAGACAACGGAGTATGCTACCTGTACAGATATGTGTGTTTCATTTCAATTCAATTCATTTATTCTTTTCATGATTAAATGAATTGTTGCACAAGAAATAAAAGACAAGTACAATAGAAGGATCCATGTACAGAGTACTCAATGTAGATACCCCGATCCGTTCAGTCGTAACCGTCAGTCGTAATGAACAGCGGCGGTCAAGCTGCAAGCTCATCATATGGTCACACACGATAGACGCGCATCCATCCCATGTTCCCCGATGGCCCATGTACGATTACCCGTCCAGGTAGCAGAGACACGTTGACTGGCCCTCACCCTCATTGCTTGATTGCTTGATTGCCTCACAATTATCCGCCGAGCATCCTGTTATGCTTCCCACAGGCGACATATACACCACTTGACCACCCCCCGGGGCTGCCCACCCAACCCCCCCAAAACGTCTTCCCGTCAGATTCACCATCCACCCTACAGGGGGACACGGCACGGGGAAGGTGAGCCGTTGTAGAACCCCTGATCCATGTAATGCTTATGGTGTGTGTGAGTGAGTGTGAGTGTGAGTGTGCGTGATGAACAGGCTGAATAGAGATGCAGAACTTGATCGACGAGAAGAAAAATAAACGGTAGAGATAAATGATATTAGCAGAGAGAAGATTGAATAATACATTACATTTAAGAATGTGTGTTGAATGTAGGTAAAGTACATGTATGAATAGAAGCAGGGTCCTATCATCATTGCCTTGTACGTCTGGCGAATCTCAGACGAGTCGCACTACTCCGTACGGAGTACAGAGTAGACACTTCAAGAGTAGCCATATAGAAGCAGCTTCCTCTTTGGAATAGTTCTACGAGTTGTACTTTACGAGTACTCATACCCTGCGCCTCCAAGAGGGGAGGGGGGGG
>FYEU01000301.1:876090-890948 GCA_900188575.1 Geosmithia putterillii | reverse complement strand
GGGGGGCCGGGGAGGTCCGCCGCCCCCCACCACCATGATTTCGGAGGTCGGGCAGCGGATGCAACTATACACGTCTGACTGTGTCCCGGTCGGGAAGATGTTTATCTCGCTGGCGCGACGGGTAGGCGTGCGAGTACGGAGGAATAAATCTGAGGGGCAGCGGAAGCAGGAGCAATCACGACATGGTAATAACATGGCATGGCACACACCCTGTGGCTGGGGGAGGGATGAGGGATGCTGATGCTCACCACCCACCCACCACCCCGCGGACCGGACCGGATTACTTACAAGATGCGCGATATCAGTCCTCTCGCAAAGCATCATCTGAGCACATGCCACGCATACACACACACACACACACTCAACATAGGCCGAATACTCCGTACTTCATATATATTACTACTAAATAGTACGAGTAATACTGACTTGACATTGCAATCCTTCCTTGGACAGACTCGTAATACCCAATATCGTTACGAAGTATTCATCAATCCTCCCAAGTCAGAATCAGCGGATAACCCCGCGTCCGTCGCAAGGATGGCCCACGTGCCCTTCCCACGGGCAGGTATGGTTGCATCCCACGTCGACATATTACAACACACTACTTTCAACCCCTTCTCAACGTTGTTGACCAGGTCCTTGGCTTGACCCCCAAGTTTCGGTCCTTTTCGCGTGTCGCATTTCGAAAGTCCACCACCCTCTTTTATTTCCTTCTAGAAGCTCTATTCCGGGGGGGAGGGGGGGGTCAAGGGGCGCGCATGTGAATGCTGCACGGGTCGTCGTGAACTTTTGACCAACTGCCACTTTGCGCACAAGCTTTGTCCAATACTAATAAGTACTCTGTAGAGCGTAGAGTAGGAACTTGGCAGTGTCGATAGTAGCACAACACCCTCCGGTGGATGCCGCAATATCCTTACCCGTCGCTTATTACGCGAAGCGCTTTCTTGTTTCGTACGAGGACCAAAAGTGATACCCCGTAATATGGAGTACAGAAAGTAATACTCGTACTCCGTGGAGAGAGCAGGGCAGGAGCCGACGTGGGGGGCCGCAGCTGCCAACAGGGGCATCGGTCGGCTACTAGGCGAGAAGACCAGCATCATGATCCTCTGACACACGAGGCTGGTAGGCACTATCATCGCCTACATCAATGCAAGTACACATCGTAATACCGTAAGACTAGTACTCGTACTCGTACAGCGTACAGCGTACAGCGCACAACGTGCAGTAGGCACCGCGGGTATGCGGTGTAATGGTGTCGCCCGATCCCGTGGCTTCATTTCAAGGGACCGTGCTCACCTTGCTGGCTGGCATCTGACCGCCGCGGTGGGGGTTCCAGGCACTTTGTCGGCAGATACCAAGGACCGCTGCTTCTTGTCTTCCCCAGCAATATTACGGAGCACTTTGTAGTGTTGATATCATTCTCATATCGTTATCAACTGTTTACTTCCTCAGCCGGCCAACTCCGAGTCAACACCCACAACACCACCGTTACGCGACTCCTGATCTAGACAGTCAGTCGTCAAAGCCAACTTCGTACCGTCGGGCTGGTCCGCGGGGAGGATCGCGATTAGAGGATCCTGAGCCTTGGTCTTGGGTGTGTTATCAAAAGGGTTGGTTACATCGAACTGAACTGAACCGAACCAACGGCATGGCACAGTGACATCTCACATGGGAAGAAGACACCAAAGGTCCAAACCAACAACAATGACACCAACTCGTAACAAGACCGTTAGGATCAACAATGTCGACAACGGTCGGCAGATGTTTTTGCACGCCCCCTCCCCTCCCCTGGACAGAAGGATTCCAAAACGGCCTGGAAATGGAACCAGCAATGGTCACAAGAGCGTACGATTATGACGTCTTGGGGTGGCGGCGGCGGCCTTGCAGCGTTGACAGTCTAGATTCTGGTGTCGCCGTCGGGTAGGACGAGGATCCATGGTGCTTCCAGAAGCGAGAGGCATTGCCGGCGGCGCTGTCTACTACGGAGCACTTCGTTACTACTAGTAGGCACTTCGTACTAAGCTAGCGCATTACTAAGGGACCCTTGTATGGTCGGTTGCGGGTAATCTTCGGACAATGGACCATGCCACATGATGCCTGCGTCATTCAGGAACGGCGGCGCAAAGAGACTGAGCCACGCACCGCCACGCACCGCCACGCACCGCCACACGCGATGCCTCTTGGCTTTACGGGTACGAGTACTCCGTAATACTCCGTATCTCACCGTCTCTGGTCCAGCCAAGAGCCAAGAGATGCAGTCTACGGCAGTCACGTACGAGGTACTGCAGTCAAGCAAGTACGAGTATTACTCGTAGTGTGAGTAGGCAGCAGTACAGTACAGTGCATGTGTAAGTATGCGGTACGAGTATGCGGTACGAGTAATCTGTCTGTACCCGAGTTGTCACGCGCATGCCATCTCTCTCCGGCAGATGGCAAATGTCGTTGCCCCGTTTCAGGCCATGGCAAATGCAACTGCAGCACTGGCAATATCTGGCATCTGGCAATACCACCAGATGGCAAATCTCGCACCAAGCACACCTCCGGCATGGATTCACCATTGAATTCTTCAATTGATTTCTTTATTCTTCTTCAAACTACGGAGCACAAAGTAAGGTAGACCCCACTGTGGCAAGGTTGCAAGGTTGCAAGGCTCAAATCCCCCAAATGAGTGGCCCGCCGGCCTTGCTCGGTGTATCTCGCCGTCTCTCCACCCGGCCCACTGCCGGAAGCCACGTTTTTGACACTCGGCCTCTTTTTTCTCAAAATCCTTTCATCTCAGGCCCCTTCCCCAATTCTCTCCCACTCGTACCTAGATCAATTGATCAATTGTTTTTTTATCGTCAATTCGTTCTCCATACTGGAGTTCCCCCGCCACAAAAAAAAAAAACTAAAAAACTCGGGGATGGCCCAGTACGGAGTAACCCATTCCATTATTTGGCGCGCGTAGCGACACAGCGTCATCCGTACATACTTACCTACAGGCTAATACTCCGTATCCGTACTCCGTACTACTGACTAACAGAGTACATTGCATCTCGTACATGACCAAGTGACGGGCATATGCTTGAGGCTCCGCCCGAAAAAAAGATTCTGCCGTTGCATTCGCAGCCTCCTCTCCTCTCCGCCTCTCCGCCCCCCGCAGATGCACACTCCCCCCTTTGGGCGCAGTGCTGAGCTGCTCCGACCGAATGCACGACATGGTAGAATACGCTGTTAGTATTAGGCTGTACCTTGGAGGAGTGAACAGTTGAGAGAATTTCTGGCTTGACCGTCTTTTTGCCCTGCATGGAGTGCATAAACTCCCATCCTTCTCAATGGGGAAAAGGTTCAAGTGGCACTGGTTTCCCCGCATGGAATGTCCAATATTACTGAAAGGCGGTAGACGGCACTGGCAGTGGGCAGTGGCAGAATTTTTCAAGATGTGTAATCCTTTCCAGGCACAGGACGGACTGTTCGGTACTTTGCTTCGTACTCGTAAGAGCCGTGGAGCAGCAGATGGCACCAGCAGGGGCAAAGCGCGAGTACTCGGAGATCTATCTGGGTCCAGGCAGGTCAATTGATCACCTGTATGCCTACTTGCGAGTAATAATAATACTAAGAATACTCGTCTTCTCGCCCCCGTACTCGTACGACGGCACACGCAACATGACAAAGCACACACACCTGGATTTAGAGCCTCAACGCCCATTTCCTGGAGTAGCGGAACAGACCACACACCACCACACACCACCACACGCCCAAAAACGAAGAATTTAACTTTCCTAGCCCCGAGTGACACCGTAGAATGTCCGATGGAACAAGTTTGACAGCCCTGCCGGCGGCGCCTGTCCGGCGCTTCGCTCCAGGTCCAGGAGGTCCACGAGTTCCACTCTCCGTCGACTCCGGCTCCGCCTTTAGCCTCTCTGCTCGCACTTACCTCCAGCCTTTAGCCTTTTGAGTCTTGACCACCGGGGCCACCGTGCTGTGCCGTCCGGTACCTGTCCTGTATTGCCCGTTTTAGTCATTGTACGAGGCAGCAGCAACTCCAGAATATGTACTTACTGTAGTATTACGGAGCACTCTACCGTACGCAGTACAAGTACTGGTAGTGTTTACTCGTAGGTCCCCGAAACCACAAACCACCACCCTCGGGATCCCTCGCCGTCCTCGCCCGAAGCCCCGTGATTGGATCTCGACAGCGGCTGGTGGCTGATGAAGAATGGGGTTTCCCTGCAGCAATGCGTCCTCGTCTGGTCACGTTGAGAATTTTACTTGTACGTACTCCGTACCTGCACTCTGTTCTCTCCCGAACCCCCAGTTTGTGTGCTGACTGCTACGCTTGCCCTGTGCTTACTGCTACGGCTACGGCTTGTGAATACCCAGTACCGTGAGTATCCGTAGAGCCTCATCCCGTACCTGCTCAAATCCCTTGGTTCCCATTCGCGTCCCCGCTCTGGCCCATCCCATCTCATCCCCGCACGACACGAATAAAGAGCCGCCGCAGGCGCTGGTGGGACGCGAATTGAATTGAACAATTCAATATTCAATATTTCCGTTTGTTTGATTTTGAGAAATTATTTTTGTGTTTAATCCTCTTTCTCAATTCTCAATACTTCAATTCTTGAATTCTTTTTATCCATTCTGTAAAGAATAGATGCATTGAGGGGTAACGGTGCGAGTACCTGTCCTGCCGGCCGTATCGTACGTACATACTGCCGTATCGTGTATCGTCTTATCGTATCTACGAATCTTGTCGGGTCGCACGCATAAAGCCAAAAGGAGTAACTACTTCGTACTACTACGCTGTCCTTATGCAGTAACACAGTAATAATACTACCTAACTTACCTACCAAGTACTCCGTACTGCTACAGTAATACTTCGTGGAATACCCCTGTGCCTTGGTCCCTTGCGCGTGACGTCCCGGCCATTGACCAACAATTCGCTGAGCCTCGTTTGGCAGGTCACGCGCGGGCTTTTTTTGCGTGTGCTCGTGAGCAATATGCAAGGAGTACGTACCTGTAATTTTATGCATTATGCCCGTACCTGTATCAACGGTGCAACGCATTGCGAGCATGTTTATACTCGTACTCGATATTACACAGTAATAATGCATCGTGTTTGCAGCCGTTCCTGTGGGTTCGGTTCATTGTTGGCGTCGCGTTGAGCCGTTGGTCCCAACGCGTCGCGTCAACCACAAAGTATCAAAGTCATACCATTAGAGTGGTAGTATACACCAACTTTATGTACCACCTTGTTGGCTGTATTCGCACACCTCTTAGAGACACCTCAACAGTGAACACCGTACCCGGGGGCAGAATCTCGCAGACACGTCTCACTTATTTTCCTGGCAGACCGAGACAGGCTCTCTCGATTGCCTGCCGGACGGGCTCTTCTGTCTTCTGTCCTTCTGTCAATGTCTCTCCGTCTTCTGTCAGGTCGTTGGAATGCCTGGCTGCAGCCATCTTGGCATGTCCTTTGCGCAAGTGAATCTTATTGGAGACGTTATATCTGTAGAGCAGTTGATGTTGGTAGTGATTGTGGTTGTGATGTCATGTGTTTTCGTTCTTTGTTGCCAACGGCATCGGTATTGTACATCTCGTGAAAAGTAGTATTCGCCATCTATAGAATGCTTGAGTGCCAAAGAGCACGCCGAAATTATTTAATCATCACCTAGCCAGCATGAAGAGACTCGAACGGCGAAGCCAGTGCAGTAGTAGTATCGATGCAAACACTCGTTGATCTGACATGGACATCACCATGTCCGTGCGTGTGTCAGTCATTGCTGCCATGTAAATCAGAGATCAGAGTTGAAGGAGACATCTTTTCTCATTGACAGAATAGGAAATACCAGGTGGGACCGAGCACTCGTTCAGGCACTCGTTCAGGCACTCCGTAGACAACAGAGTAATACAGCGTACGAGTCGTGTCAGTGATGCTCCCGCGCACGGCCCGTCCGTCTTGCCAGAACCTACCTCGCAAACGTGCCCGCAAACGTGTCCGTGCCTGGGCCTGTAGAGCGCTGTAAACATGCGGAGCTTCGCCCGTGCCGTGGGCTGCTATGCGGGTGATGGCTGTTGATGGCGATCAGACAGACTTTTGGGGAGGCGAATCTCGTTGGACTCAGACACCTGTCTGAGATGTCCCGTCTCGGCAGTGGTGGTGTGTGGCAGTCGTATTCTGTCAATCTGTCTGTCTGTACTCCGTACACGAGTAATACTTTGTACGCTGTTTGGCTGTAAATATCCGGTCGAGCATGCTGTGCGGGTAAAGGGACACACAGAGGGGAGTGAGTGCTGTGATATATGACAGGTGTGTGTACGAGTAATCCACTGGAGTCTGCATGTCGACGCGTTGCATGGCAGCTGAAACGAAAAACTAGAGCGTCAGAGCGAATACTGTCCAGTGTCAACTGTTGATACTCATTCTCGTGCATACGGGGTCGACTTGCTGTCAATCCTTTACCAGTCAGGCGACGATGGCTTGATCAGGTACAGTACGAGTGCGGCACCTGCAGGGCCTCCTCTCCCTGTTAGAGGTGGTTACCCCTCATCCCGCCATGACCTGCAGGGCAGGCAGAGGAACGTGGCTGGACATGACCTCATCTGGGCGCAGGGACGGGCGCAAAAGCCAAGCGTTCGCAATGAAGGGAAGAAGAAAAAATAAAAATAAAAATAAAGGGAGAATATAAACGACAGCAGGGTGGATGGATGAATGCTGAATGCTGAATGCATAAACTCATGTCAAGAGAGTGCAAGAGAAGAGATTGGAAGTCACGAAGCATGTGGAAAGAAAGAAAGAAAGAAAGAAAGAGAGAGAGAGAGAGAGGGCGGGGACTTGGAACAATGCAGGTACAGCCCCCTGCTCCTTCCATTTCAGCGTTACACGTAGAGAGAGACTCCTGCTCCTGCTCCTGCTCCTCCTCCTCCGTAATGCAGGAATTGCCAATACTACGAGGAAATTCAATGTCAGTACAGTGGCCGAGCCCGTAAATCGTAAATCGGTGACGCAGACGCAGACGCCGCCGTCTCGGGAGGAGGTCTCACACTGAGTCTGCCGTGTCCTCGCGGCTTACCGTTTCCTCTACTATTTTCCTCTTTGGGCGTCTGTTAAACATGCATCGTCATTGTCAGGTCACAAAGGCCCTTTTCAAGTGCAAGCCCACGAATTCGTACCCGCACTCTGCACATACCTGCACGGAGTACGAACGAGCCAAAGCATGTACGAGCACGTATTGAGATCGCACACTCTCCATACTCATACTAACTAGAGGCATGTATGTGGTAGTATCTACCGTCTTCACCGTAGTACGAGTAAGCGCATACATACCTGACCCGGTTGAATGGATTGGCGCTAGAAGCCGGGCTCCCCGTCCCGGTCAGACGGTAAAATCACCAGGGACCTCGAACCAGCACCAATGGCAACCAGCGCGAGTAATACCCGTATGCGTAGGGGTCATGCGTTGACTCGGGCCCTGACCTGACTCTACCAAGTACGGAGTATTAGGACTCGTAGACTAGACTCTAGACTCTAGGAGTAGGCTCATGACCCTAGTTTGACCGGGTGTCAATGCTTGCAATCTGACAGACAACTACAGAGTACCCACGGATATCAGTCGCACGCGCAAGTACTAGGAGCCCAGGATCAAGGGATGGGGCGTGTCGAAAACATGTCGACTTATGCGACAGCTGTTTTGTTCTGGCAACATGGCTGAGCACAGGCAAATCCCAAATCCGCCATGCCGGGGTGAAACACACAAAGGGAGAGACAGATCAGACGGAGTACGAAAGGTACTCGAATAAATTAACAGAGTGCTGTAAATTAATTTGAGGAATTGATCAATTCAGTCTTGCATTTTTATTTCGTTCTTGTTTTTTTTTTTCCAAACCAGTACGAGTACTCCGTACAGCTACTAAGTAATTACATGTACTTCCTCTACGCTCAGGCACTCGTCGGACTGGTCATGTTTTCTCGTGACAACTACGCTCGTAGCAATAACCATAACAGGACGGGAGGAGGTACTTGTGCTAACGGAGTCTACAGAGTATGCAAAAGCAAATCTCATGCCCCTAGTGCCTGGTGACAGTGTTGATTTTTCTGGCCATCCATCACATCGGACATATGCCCTCCCCCTTGCCCCCCCCCCCCCCCCCCTCATCTACTTACGCGCCGTCCCGTGTGGCCGGCCGTCTTTCTTTGCCCCTGCTGCCGTCCTCCTGCCGTCGGCTACCCGTCGGGTTTTCCGTCCTGCCTGCCCGTTGGTACATCTATTATACTCATTGTGATAGCTTACGCTGTATTATTCCCAACCGGATGCATTAACCCTTGCGATTGCCCGGCCGGGTGTAGGAGTCAGGACCAACGGTCGCAACGTGATTCCTCACTTTTCATCCCCGCGGAAGAGGAGGAGACAACATGGAGGCACAGGCGGTGGATACTCGTACATGTAAAGATGAGGGGATGTGTGTGTGTACAAAGTGCAAAGTACCTGAGCCTGGTGCGCGTACTGGGAATAGCGCCCTTTTCACCTGCACCGGCGGCGGCGTCACGGGACCTGCCTTGGAAGCGGGCAGCGGGTTTGGCGTGGAGCGGCTACAATACTACTGCATCTGCGGGACTCGTACATGTATCCAGGCCGAGTCCGCTCGCTGTACGAGTACTGGATATTCCTGGATTACTACTCCTCCGTAGTAATATGGAGTCGCCATTGTAGCGTAGATGGTATTATTCCATCATCGGCGACCATGCTGCTAATTATCCGCACATGAGCGACCAGAGGATTACTGGAGGTGAAGCTAGTAGATCAGACCCATCGCGACCTGATTTACAGTGCCTGCCTCCACTCCCGAGGCTTCGGGTACAGATGCATGTGTTGAATTTGCATGAACCCTGATTCTTGCAACTTGCGAGGTCCAGCTCGCCAGCCCCAGACAGGGACCGGGAGACTACTCGTAGGCGTGCTCGTAGATATTACATACAGGCAGGTAATTCATTCCTATGCGAGTAGTCTATCCGAGGGTTCGGCCCTTTGCCTCGTCAGCGTCCATGCTCAGATGGATCCCAAGGGCGTGGGCGAGGCAAGCACGAGCACAAGCAACAAAGCAAGAACAAGGACGCTACGCACGACCCCTCGGACTATCCGGTTGAGTAATCTAGCACGGGCACGCATAGACGCCTTCTCATCTATCAGATTGCGAGGTATTCGTACGAGTAAGTGAGTATTACCAGACTCATTATTACATGTACGAGTATGATCGTACTCTCCGGGTGCAATACTCTCCGAGCGCGTTGTAGTGGTTGAGTGGTAAGTCGCAAAGTCGGACCACCGACTCGGTTGGCCGTGGATTCGTGATACGGAGTAGATTCGGAGGATTCAGGAGTATGCAGCCAATTCCCTGTTCCTTGGTCTTGGGAACAACTTTGGCGTGGGGGGGGATATGACCCCAGCAGGTAACCCCCCAGCCGCTGGCAGCCAGCCAGTTGACAGCCAGCCGAGCCAACCAGGCTCCAGCCACCAGTGACCACCCACTGCATACAGGCAAATTATGTGTACGAGGCGGAGTATGCACTAACGAGATTATCCGTCGGTTAGCAGCCCGATATTTTGCCGACCGCGGGATCCTTCCAGAAGGCCACGGCGAGGGGAGCCAGAAGGCTGTCAAAAACCCCCAGGCCAGGCCAGGCCTTAACCACATCCATTGAACTACTCCGTACGCTCCGTAATCAACCGAGAGTGTCCCGTGGCCGTGGCACTGGATGGTGCGGTGCACCCTAGACCATGGCATGGATACGATTCATACCAAGGACCAACAGAGTATTGCAGTCGCACTCTATCATACGAGTTGAGGCAGACCAAAGTCGCAAAACCGCCATTGTCGTCGCCATACAGAGAGAGTACGTAGTACAGAGAACGGAAACCACAGCCGATTGCTACCGAGCCGATTGCTACCGAGTACTCCGTATTGCCAGTGCTCTGCAACGGCAACGAGGCTCTTGTTTTACATCTGCAGCGATTCCCGTGATATTGGCGTAGAGTCGCATTCACCGTTTCATATCTGTCGGTAGGTGAGAATGAGCACGCCAGAGTCCAATTGGCAACTCCAGTCCGCGTAATACTCCTACTTGACAATAATATCTCTACTTGGTGCTCTGCCGGCCGTCAATCGTGGCCGATTGACGACCGGCGACCTGCCCTCGTGATGAAAACGTCGAGGAAACGGGCCGCCTGAAATTACCAAGGGGTAGGGCCTCTTTTTTTCTGGCCGCGCGCTTAATTGATCCTGTTAATACTATGAATATTCGATGAGTATTATGTTGGTGCTCGTGATTGTTTATTCGTACACATGATGCCCAATGCCATATTAAAATGTTTCCACTGGGAGGGGGGTGTGTGAACAGTAGATATTCAGTCATTGAAGTTGGCTGATGGACTATCACCCGGAGACCAGTCCGGTCCTCGGGCCTGGGACCGTCCAGACCACCGTGCTGGGAAACCGTGATAGGATAGCCGACGGCGAGGCGACAACCCCCCCGGGGCCCTTTGTGTCCAGGACTATTACGGAGTCGTACAAAGTATTGGCAGGTTGAGCAGGCCTGCCCATGCCTGCCAGCGCCGGAACGACTTACGCGGTCCGAGCCTCTGGGACTCTCTCTCATTTCCATTGGAAGACGACGGGGGGCCGAGTCGATTCCATGTGGCAGGGGGGAGAGCTCGCTCGTGGCTTCCATGTCGGCAGCCAGTGCAACTCGTATTACGAGCATTATTACATGTACATGGTAAATTTCCCTGGGCCTATCCACGCATACGGAGTAATACAGGCCATACCACCCAGTGATGCCAGTGGCGCGGAGCCGGAGCCAAGAAGCGGAGCCTGTCAGTTAATTGCTAGGGTGGGGGCAGGGAGAGGGGGGGGCAAGTTACAGAAATTGGATTGCCGGTGGTGGGATGGGATAGGACAGGACAGGGGGTCAATTTCAGTGTCCTGTCAACCTGTGCAATCGAATGTGCGAGTGCCGACCGAAGCAGTACAACGACGTAATAATGCCACTTGCGGAGTATTACTGACATGCACAGACGTAATGAAAGCTATGCGAGGGCCGATGAGGAGAGGGACAGACATGGGTTGATGGTTTGACGGGGGCACCACTTGACCTGGTGCGGTGCGGTATCCGCCCTCAAAGTCCAGGCCGGGGCGACACCCGGGCTTCCGTCTGTCCGCCTGGTCGGGAATGGTCAAAACCCTGTCGGCAGTCGTGACACTGACAGGGCAGGACATGTTAGGATGGGATGGGATGGGATGGGCGAGGGCATCGTGGGTGCAGTGGCTAGGCCAGGCCAGGCCAGGGAGGGCGTCATGATGCGGATACCGCATTATTATCGTCGCCGTGCTACTCGCTCGTGGCGGCCCCGTGGGGGGAACAAGTGAGAGGGAGTATGTCACTGCTGGCCTCGACTGGGGCGGATGACCTGAGACGAGGCATACGATAGCATCATTGTGGATATACTCACCCTGTGGATGTGCTCGGTAGAGCACTCGCAGAGTACAAAGTATAATGAATTGAAGATTAAACGCCATCATCGATGAATTGAAGATTAAATCGATGAAATAAAAGTCTGTTAAGAGCACGTTCAGAGTACATGCACATATACTCTCACTCGTACTACTTACTCCGTAATACCCTTTTCTCCTAGAATAGAGTGCCACGTTGAATCAAGACCACGAGACTGTTCCTGTTGACCGGAAGTGAGGCGTCTAGACATGAGTTCCAAGACTATGGCTGCCAGTCAAACTGTGCTTGTAAGAGTATGCCCCCGGCCCCCGGCACAACAACGGCTGCAAGCGCTCGTACTGAAAGTCATGTGTACGGGAGAGGACTGGATGAGGGATGAGTTGGCACCACCGCTTAAAACAATGGCAGGTCTGATGACTGGCGCGGGTGGGACCAGAACAGAACCCTGGGGACCCTGAATGCAGCAGCGCAGCAGCACTGCCTTGGGACTGGACTGGACTTGAGCACGCACTCGCTCCTACGGCTCTCTTGGTACCTCTGGTGGTAATACTTACTAGTAGTTACATGTATGTACTCCGTACTGGACTCCTGTCCCTACTCGTACTAGTGTTGACTGTCCCAAGGCACTCTGGCACGCACTCTATGCACGCAACTGCAGCGGCTATCCATCCGTTGACCGCCGCCCTACTGCTACCCTACCGTGACAGCGTGGCGGCAAACTCGAGAGGGTGCGTGACCATGACTTTCAGAGTCGCGTGGCTGTCGCAGATTGTGCTGGCACCAATGGACAAGATTGGAGAGGGAGAACCAGTCCAGACGACGGGATCCAATTGCCTGTACGAGTATGGACGGAGTACACAGGTTGTTGATAGGCAAATACCTGTACCTGCTCACCAGTACAGCGTGCCGAGTACCCCTGGACGACTTTGACTGCTGCCTATTCCGCGATCCTACGAAATGTGGAGTAGAGTGCCGACCTCTGTTGCCGCTCGGCTGTCGTCTGTGTTTGCGAGCACACTGGCAGGTGGGATGGGGATCGTTGGGATGCCCCATGCGGGCAGCAAAGCACCGTGACAGCCCAGAACAGCACCGGTTGAGTTGAGGGTGATCAGGGGGTTTACAAAGTTACATATGTATCAACTACTGTACGAGTACGGCTGCTGGCTGCACATGTCCTACTCCTGATGCGCGTACCCCGTACGAGTACGGAGTACTGGACTCGTACATGATGCACGACGGCGGCTGACTGACATTGAACATTGCGTCCATAGGAGAGTACACGTACTTACAGGAGACTCCTGGCCTGGGGGGTGCAAGTGCATCTCGAAACACTCTCGGCTGAACTTGTGTGTGTGTGTGTGTACTGACAGGCGCCTGTTTTGCCCGTCGGTCCGCCCATCCCCTCACTTTCATGAGCTCTCCAGCCCCGGAATCACGCCCCCGGTCCCCGGACAATGCTACAATGCTAATGTACCCCGGATACACACACGTCCCTACGTACAGCATCATTTCGGCCGGAGGAGGCAATGTTTGATTCAAGATGACAGAGACTAGGCTCTTGGTATTGCCGAAACTAGTAGCATCACTCGCAAATTCCCCCATGGCTCGTGATGCCGAGAGCAGTTGCAGAGTGCGGGGTGCGTGTGTGCTGCTGGAGAACTTGCGGCAGCGGCACAGTCGTGACAGCTCAACTGCTACTACGCCGTGCTCGTGCTTAGGTACCATTGAACCAGTTGCCGGATAGGTTGGCGGGGAAAAGGATGACTTCCCCGTGCGCGGCGGTTATTGTGCCAGCCAGTGCCAGGCAATAGCCGTCCTGACTCGTCGAGCCCGTCCTCGACGACCAAGGCATTCTGGCATTCTTACTCGTAGGTAATACTCCGTATCGCTCTACGGATCTGTACGGATTGACGGCTGGGAGTACTTGGGGCGAGCCAAAAAGTCACATGCTGCTTACGACATGGGCCATGTTGACGGCATGATTGGTCAATAATGCCCCCCAAAGTGCAACTTTCCCCTCGTGTCTCTCCAGCTTTTTCGCCCCATGGGAGCCGCTCCTGTTCACGAGGCCGTTGAACAGGACTCTCCATAGGTTGAGGATTGTGCACAGGGCCATGCATCCGCATTCGCATCCGCATTGCCATCATCCAACGAGTATTATACTTCAAAGTACTCTGTACGGAGTACATGAAGGTAATATCGAATCCAATACTGTACTCTGTTATACTATGTGATCACTGATACAGGCATTTTCTGTGATGATTGCGTTCATCATGGTGCACACGGCTCGTGAAAAAAGGGCCGAGACTCACAAGCAGGAATCAGGCCCAACATGAATGGAAAAGGAATACTATTGAAAAGTGAACCAGAGACACGGGTCACGGGAGACGGTCGGACCGAGTTCGGGGCCAACAAAGCAAAGCAGCAGCAGGACAGGACAGGACAGGACGTTGTGAGCACGAGTACGGAAGAGTATGTACGAGTAATAGCATGACAGCGTTACCGGCATTATGGTCGAGGTCGAGAACGAGCGGCTGGTCTGGTCACCAGAGGGACACCAGAGGCAGCATTGGGAAGCATCAGGAGTGCGCGTCTCCGTCGTCGTTCTGGCCCTCGGGGCTGCTCAACGCATTGGGCAACTGGCCGTTTGGGGCGAAAACACGTACCTCTCTCTGTTCTGTACGGAGTACTCGTAGTAAGTACAGCAGGACTCATAGGGACCAACAGGCGCGGCTCCGGCTGCGTGGAACGGTGCTGAGATGCGTTTGGCAGTGTGCCGGGGCCTAGGGATACCCAAAAGAGGCGAGACCATCCGTCCTTTCAGCGTTCTTCCAGTGTGTACGGAGGACCGAGAACGGTACCTGTACGAGACGAGCAGTACCAAACGGACCGACGACGGACGGACAAGGAACCTCTCTCTCTCTCTGGCTGGGCCTTGGGCCCTGTGCTGACTCGTCCAGAGGCCTGAAAAACGCACTCGGCCACCCGTCACATGAGTCGGAGAGGTACTTCCCAGAGGGGACTAGTGTCTCCGAGGAGGTCTCAGTCAGTCTAAACCATACGGGGCAGTATCTTGATGCGTCTATACTGCCTCATCCGGTCAAGCGTCTCTTGTGCCCTGATCAGCAGGGCGGACACAGCGTCGGTACAGCAGTGCTTTCCTGCCCTGTGGCCTCTGCCTTGTGGCCTTGACTGTTGCCCTGTGGCCTTGGCCCGGTGGTGCTCTGGCCCAAGGACCCAAGGGGACAAGACTAAGCTAAGCGCACGGATCCTTGCAGGGACTTGTTCGCCGGGATGCCTCCGGAAGGTACCAACATTCATGTATCAATCAACACTCCCATCGTAGTTGCCAATTCCCAATTCCACGCCC
>FYEU01000301.1:747385-875870 GCA_900188575.1 Geosmithia putterillii | reverse complement strand
GTGGGTGTACTGGGTCCATGTCCTTTCCCCCCCCTCCCTCCCCGAAAAAAAAGCCACTCTTCTCATGAGATGCCAAAAGCATACATATTACCTACATCAAGCTCACACACCGCACTCCCCCCATTCCACTTTTCCCACCTCTCCTTCTTTCCCTTCACCCCATAACAATAATAACATCCCATCTTTCCCCAGATCTCTTTTCTGCTCCTCCTCCTCCCTCTTGTTCCTCAACCGTTCTCACAAACCCGTCTCCGTACAAACCGTCTCTCTCCACCGCGAACCGAGCCCATCTTACAAACAACATCCTTGCCTGTCGACCGCCACAGCATCATAGCTGACGCTCCCTCGACGACAACCTCACCTCAGCCACGCCTCACCGCACATACCGTACAGAAGACGATTTCCCGGCACTCACATAGAGATCCGCCTCTTTCCAACCTTGCATTCTTCGACTTTGGCGCCGATCACATCTGCCATCCACCGTCAACTCATCCTCCTCACTCTTCCGTTACCGCTCGACGCGCCCTCGCCAAGCCAGCGTTCTCATCCCTTCCAAACGCTGCAACCACAGCCTCTGGCAGCAATGCCCAATCATTTGGACACGCACGTCCTCACAGTGGATGCCAACCTAATTCACAAGGTTGACACCGAGAACCCCGCGAACCTCTACACAATGTGGACTGGTAAGTTCTCTCTCATGCCGTGACCGTTGTCGTGGCTAGAACCATAAACATGGACTGCACGACATCTCGTCGCCTGACCCATCGCGACGACACCTGCTGACCACCACAAGTCTTCTCTCGCTGCGCAGACTCCGTTGAGCAGGGCCGAAGGCTAGAAAACCTCAGCTGGCGTCTTTGGCAGAAGAAGCAGCTTGCCGACCTCGACGACAAGGCTACCGCCACTCCCGTCACTGACGGAAACAACACCATCACCGCCACCACCCCCCAGACCATCCCCTCCGACACCAGGTTGCCGGACCTCCCCCAGCTTTCTGGCAGCGTCGACTCCCTTGCCGACGACGAGGCTGTCGAGTTCACCTCAGTCTCTGCACCCCTCGAGATTGTCCGTCCCAGGATACACAGGCAAGACTCGTCGACGAGCAGCCGCAGCCGCCGCGACCGTCACACCACCTCAGACGAGGTCGAGAAGATGATTGTCTCCATCGTCAAGGACAAGGCCCCGCTCTCGGCCCCTCCCCCCAAGAGCAAGCTCGCCACCCCCCCTGTCCCTCAGCAGCAGGAGCAGGAGAAGCCCGTCGAGCAGCAGCAGCAACAGATCTCGGCGACTGCCCCCGCCCCTGTCCGCCAGACCATCTCCCGCTCTGGCTCCACCACTACCGAGTCGCAGTCGTCCAAGATCTCGGACCTGCAGTCTGATCTCTCGCGTGCCTCCCTCGACATGCACCCCCGCACCCAGGTCGTCCGCGGCTTCTCCCCCCGCCAGGCCTCCCTCCCCGCCCCCATGATCAAGACTCCCGAGGCCGAGCCCACGGCCGCCGACGTCGCCTTCCCCGAGCCCAAGTCGTCGCCCGCCCCCGTTGTGGTGACGCGCGCCGGCAAGCAGCCCGCTGCCTTTGCCCTCGGCGGCTCTTACTCGTCTAGCGAGCAGGGTCAGAGCGTCGAGACGCGCCAGCCCGTGGCCGCCGCCCCCACCATGGTGGCCCCCAAGGCCGCCCCCAAGGCCAAGGTCGCCGCCTTCAAGCTTGGTGGCTCGTCCGAGGAGGAGCCCTCCTCCCTCAAGAGCGCCATGCACTCTAGCCGCGAGGGCCAGGGTCACCTGTCTGCGCAGAAGAAGCAGGCCTCGTTCAGCAGCCATGTCGTGACGCACACCATGGAGCCCGACTCCGCCATCGAGTCCGACTCGGAGGGCGACTACATTGACGAGAGCGCCATTGACGACGACGACGACTCTTCCGACTGGGAGGACTCCATTGAGGACAGCGGCAAGTCGAGCGTCGACGAGAAGTACTTCCAGCGCGTCGACTCCAAGGCCAACCTCACCTCGCGCCGCTCTCTCATCACTCTGATGCTCGCGCACCAGACCGACGACCGGACCAAGAAGCTTAGCAACCACGCCTCGCAGTCCACCTCGGCCATCCACCACCGCCACCAGCCCGGCCCCTCGGCCCCCACTCTAGGTGTCTCGCCCAACGACTCGGACGACGCTCCTCTTATGATGAAGGGTGCTCGCCAGCAGCAGCAGCCCCGTGGCCTCGGTCCCATTCGCGAGGGTGCTCAGAACAACACCAACAACAACATGAGCCGCGCCCAGCCCATGGCCATGCCGGCCCAGAGCACCAACATCTACGGACAGGGCGCGCTGTCTCCCCGCACCACCCGCCGCAACATGCTCGCCACGGAGCTCACCGAGAGCCTGAGGCGCCACCTCCTCTGGGAGAGGTCGCAGAAGTCGAGCACGGCCAACGCGGTTCTCAAGCGCCGCCACACAAGCCACGATGTCGCCAACCTGAGGCAGTTCCCCGAGAGGCCCTGCCTTAAGAAGAGCGAGGATGCCAATGCGGGCAACATGAACCAGTTCTTCTCCAAGGAGAGCTTTGAGGGGTACCACGCCAAGGGGTGGTAGGCATCACAAGATGTCTGCACCGCGGCAACCCTTTCACACACATTGGTGGATTTAAAGCATAGCGTGTCATTTTCCTTTTTTTGTCTTGTTTCTATTTTCCTGTGGCACCACACTGGGGCCCTATTATGATTGCATGGATGGCGTTGCGGTCCAAGATACCACATTTCTTTTCATTACTTTTTTACATAGGGGGTATTACTTTGGTAGTACTCTGTTGCTTTACTCTGATCATGTACTTAGCCTGGTACATTTTGCTTCTGGCATATTGCTTGAAAGGCGGGTTGCACAAAAGTTGGCGAGGGGGCGACCCCGAATATATTGCTTCTACTACTCTTCTGACTACTGTGACTACTGTGACTGCTGCGACTGCTGTGATTATGCTACTGACTTGACTGCTGTGATCTACTCAACTATAGCTGGCTGCTTGATTGTGAGTGTTGCCGTGACTGCTGTGACTTGCCTGGTGATGTACAGTGATTCCACCTTGGTATTAAGGTACTAGCATACATGTACTCTACATACTTTACATGGTGAAGTGACCTGCATGTTCCAGTTGGACTTTGGAAATTCTGCCTCGGATGCAGCAAGGACATATGCCTGTGACTGGACTTTGAGATGCTTAATGAGTAGTCTAATGTGAATAGTCTAATGCAAATGTATAGACGTGTGACTGGGTTGTATGATGGTTAGAGTGCAAGCGCAAGTGCAGTTGACCTTGAGGACTCGTGATGCTAGTGACTGCCTCGGACTGATGCTCACTCATAGAGAAGCTTGTCGCATGTGCTGCTACCTCGGCGTCTAGACCGGAGGTGCGGAAGTACAAGTGTAGAAGCATGAGCTAAGCTGTCAAAGTCCCGATGGCACGGCGACTAGTAATAATAGTACTTTACGAGCACCGTAAAAGAGCTATGAATGGACAGCTAGCTATTACAGCAGCTTAGAATTACAGGTGGTTTAGTGGTTGGTTGGGGTATACTGGTGAACTACTAGTGCTGGTGTGTCGTAAACTACCGGGATGGGATTTTTCGTTTGTGCCATCCATGGTAATATATTGAAGATCATAAGTTCAAGGTTCAGTTCAAGGCGCGCGCTTTTGGACCCGACTCGGTAGAAGGGCAAAGACTGGCGGCCACTTGACCGGATGGGGAACGGACGAGCGGGGGGGCTGTCTGCCTCGCTGGGTGTAATGAGGGGTTACCATGTGATGAAGAGTTTTACATCAAACACACTCTTTCTAATAGAATGGTACAGAGTGTGGAAATTGAAGACGGTGAATGAAAATTTTATATGAGTATTCTGTGTGTGCTGTCTGAATCCATTTTGTCATCTGTGTCTGTAGATATACATGTATGCCCTGTGTGAGTGAGTGAGTGTGTGTGCCTGTCTGCCTACATGCATCTGCGTATGAGTATGAGTATGAGTATGAGTAGTATGAGCGCATCCAGGGGCGATGCCATGCCCACGCCATGTACACGCCCCTCCTGCATGCAGAGGTGACTCATGAGATGCAGCAGCAACGGCGGTGAGGAATTACTGCTGAGGGAATACAGATGTCTGTCTGTACCGAGTACGGAGTAAAAATATCATTTACTCTGTACTAAGTGTCGGTTCAGACGTTGACGTTGCGGGGTTGAAGATTGTGGGGTGGGTATTCGGGATAGATCGGGTGCCACGGTGCAGGACTAGGAAAGGTGCGCAGGGTCTAGGTCTAGGTCTGATTCCAATTGTACAAGTATGCTGCGTGAGCATCAAGGCATAGCACTAGAGGCATTTTCCAGGGACCGATTCAATCATGGATTCACGATGGATACGAGGAATGAGTCTTGGGGTCTTGAACTCTAGGCTGGACTGGCGCAGCGCAGGCTGGGGTAGCGGTTGCGGGGTGTGTCCCCAGATGAACATTTGAAGGATTTTGGATGACTGTGCTTTCTGGTATGAGTATGAGTGCTATGACGTTATCGGCATCTACAACTGGGCTCCCGCACTCACACACCGCACGCCCAACACCAGTGAGGCGGGCACCATGAACCTTGGCTTCTGTCGGTTTCCAATGGCTTCTCGGATTTGATTCTGTTTCGTCCTGAATGGATGTCATTGTAGGAGCGCCTAGTACGAGTGCCAATGCCTAGTATGTATGTGAATGCATACACCCCTCCCCGTGAGTGGCCACCCTCGCAAGGTCCCCTTGGTAGGGTAATGTATGCCATTGGTGCGGTAGTTGGATGCGTCATATAGTAGCAGTTGGATGTTCAATGTGTATGTCAAATGTGTATGCTTGAGTGTATGCCTTGAGCGAGGAGCCGCGGAGGGTCGGTATGGAAGGAGCAATACTTTACATATATATATGAGAATGTAGTTTGTAGTGCGGGCGGGCGGAGCGAGGAGAGCCCCCGGCAGGGCCGCCGGAGGCAAAATATAGAGGACAGAAGGCGTCTACGATGAGTTTGCAACGAGGGCAAGCGAAGCGAGGAGAGCCCCCGGCAGCAGGGCCGCCGGAGGCATAATACAGGTATGTTGGTATGGTGGAAGACAGAAGCGATTGCCGGAGTGGATAGTCTAGAGTCTGGACTGGAGTCTGGATGACAGCGTTGATCGCTTAAGTAGTGTGTTTGGTTTTATGGGCGCGTGCAGTTTGTTGTGTTGGTTATGTGTCTCGTGACGGCATCACTGGTTGTTGGTGTATATACCTGTGTACATATTGGTATATTAGTGGCAGATCAGGGGCAGATCAGTGGCATTTGATGTTTGCATTGACGTGTTTGATGCTGCTGGCAGAATTGTTTACTCTGATTCTGGGTTTGTGCAGTCTGCTGTTGGTGTTCATTGTTTGCATAGACTCGTGTCACTCATGTCATGCGGTCTGGGGCCGTGTTCCAACGTGCCGAACCGGGCGGATGGGGATGGGGCTTGTGGGGGTGAAATCTGGGGAACTGGACTGGACTGGAGCAATGGAGCAGTGGACTATGTGATTGTATTGTATTTTTGCATTGTATTTTCATTTAATCACGGATAAAAGGATGAATTATATATCTTCAGTCGTTGACTCGCACTGCATGTAAAGTGTCTCTGTGTCTGTGTATTCCTTTTGGTGGTGATGCTCGGATCCATCTGCCGGCAGGGATGCATGCGCAGCGCAGCGCAAGTACAGAGTAGGACGTGATGCAATTGACTACCGTCGATCAGTTATTTTACCTGTCTGTACGAGTACGAGTAACTGTATCACAGTTTTGATTATTTTTTTTTCCTTTTCTTTTATCGAAAGGAATTGTTTCTACGTGGATTAAGCCTTGCATACATCTCACTCAGTACAGTATTGTTGTGCTCACAAGACGCCAAATGCATAACGTCATCACCAACACCACCAGCACCACCAGCACCACCAACACTACCAGGCCTGCCACCAAGTCTGCCACTAGGTCTTCCACACGGGGAACCACACGGGGAAGAGACCCCTTGCTCCCGTACCGTGCCTCGGTCGGCGGTTGGGCGGTTGGGCGGGTAATACATGTATTGACTCGGTGTGTGTGTGTGTGTGGTTGGGAAATCTCACTAGATAAGTGTGAGTGTGTGAATGTGAGCATGAGTATGAGTGTGAGTGTGAGTGTGAGTGTGAGTGTGGATGTGAATGTGAATGTGACCCTACCGATACCGGTACTGACACAGAGATCCTTGTCGGGACGGAGAGGGGAATGACCATCTGTTTCAGGCCTGGGCAACTTGGGCAACAAAGAGACGGCAGTTCTTTGTCTGCTCTTCTCTACTCTACTCGTAGTCTGTATGAGTATACTTGATATTTCTGAGCTTTTACCTTTTTCTCTGCATGGCTAGTCTAGTACGGACTTGTGAGTATCCCTGCTTGCTAGTCTACTTGCTTTGTCTGCTATGGTGGTTTATCGGAGGCAATCGGCGATGAGGACTCAACTCAGAGCCCGCCCTCAACGGCACGGCATAGTACAAAAGGGAAAAAAAAAGATGACCGAGTCAAGCAAGTATTTGGAAGTAAATGAAATGGAGTGAATGAAAGTAAATCCAAGTAGGATTAGATTGGAAGAACCATATTGAAAGCCGTTTGAGCAGTTGAGCAGTTGAAGCATACATGTATGCAAACGCTCACAGCGCAAAGCGTTCATGCTGACTGGGTAGAAAGACGCATTCTGATTGGTCTATATCATCTTCTGGAAGTCTTCTAGACACGTGGGAAAGTAACGCCGGGGGGTTGGGGGCCGGGGTATTTCTTTTTTAATTCTCAGCACTATGAATAATAAATGGATTAAATTGACAGAGTTGAATATACTTGTGTACTTGTATACGGAGTACATTGGGCTTGTACTCGTCGTGCTCGTACTCCGACTCCGATGCCCATTTTCACCCAATCACATGTGCCGTTACATGCCCGCCCCCCTCCCTCTCCTCTCACGTCGGCGATAAATCCTGCTGCCTGCGCCCATTGATCCCATTGTCTCTGCTGTGATTTGACGCGCGAAATCTCGCTCTCTCTCGGGGTGGGCAGTGTCCGCGCCTCTCAGGAATCACACAATAAGGGGATGAATGGAGACGGATCCCAAGGGCTCGTATTCATCCCACCCAGAGGAATCGCCCGTGACCACGCCCGTGCGGTGCAGCAGTGTGCAGCGCGCAGCGAGTGAGTGGTAATAATGGTGCCCGCCCCATACTTTGCACATGCCTGGTAGAAGGGCCTACTCCGTACTCGTGCTCGCAATACTGAATACTCCGTTATGCCTGGAATCAATGCGGAGACGGTTCCCTTTTCCGGCTTCTCCCGCCAACAGCCCCGAGGTAGAGGCGACGGGGCGTACTACCGCCCGGAGTTTGAGTGGTATCGATCTGGCGTATTGAGCGCTTGAGCGATTGACTGCATAGTCTAGACCAGGACCAGATGCTAGTCTGCTCGACTACCGGCTAGTCAGCGTAAGCAGTCATACGGAGTATTATTCTTGTTCTGCTTATTCGTAATATTCTTATTCTTAAGTCGTGTTCCTGGCATTGCAGTCAATGCGAGTAGGTATGTATAGGTGTCGATATACATCTACACATGAACGAGCATACGAGCATACTGGAGGATGGAGGTTGGAGGATGGATGCCGCAACTCCGTATCATCATCAATGACATTCGCCGTCTTTAAACCCCTTGCAGTGATGGCCCTGCCGAACCTTTTTCCCCATATCGAGTGACATTCAACTTCACGGGACCCTGTCTGCGGTTCCGCACATGACGGGCCCGTCCATACCACTAGTACAGTACTCCGTAACTTACGGAGTAGTACTTGTAGTAGCAGTAGTAATAGCAGCAAGTCATACCGTACCCGTGCCGTTCTCTAGAGCGACTCTAAGTAATGGAGCGTGAACGGAATGGCAAGCACCGCCGGCGCTAACGTCTGACGGCGTCGAGGTAAAATGGACAAGACATCCCTTTTCTTCACACTGCGGGAGTTGGCAAGGTATTACTGCCTTGTCCAATGTCAGTTAGAAGTCCAGCCGGTGGCCCTGACCCATGCTGTCGGTGCCGGCATTTCATCCTACTTACTACCAAGTAAGTACCAAGCCTCTCCGGGAGAGCAGATGTACTCCGTACCGGGGCCCCGATGGGACGTCCTGAGTTCCGGGGGGTCCACTCGGTGTGCACCGGCCGGCCGGACATGTCACCGATATACTCGTAATATAGAAGAAGGGAAAGGAAAAAAGAGTCAACAATTTCCATTTTACATTTAATTCATTTATTTGTTTATTATCGAGTCAATAGATGACATGGCATGGCACCACCGTGCGCCAGCGCCAGCACCGCATGTCGCATCACACATATCTCCAAGGCTCCTGTGGTGACGACTGGACCCCTCGTAACTCACCCCTGAATTCAACAGGACATGATGACATCGGATTCGTCCCTCTTTCATCCCGTGTGACTTGCACCCGGCAGACTGTTTGGTTAAGCAAACCTGAACGTATTACACGCCCCCCTCCCCCCCTCCGGCATTGTTTGGCGCCGCCTGTATCACCACCGCCAGTCATGTGTCCCATTGTAGGACACATATTACATGTAGCACTCATCCATATGCCGGTATACACCTCTGCCAGCGCCAGGCCAGGGTCGCCACTGGATTCGCCAACGGGGCAAGCAAGCTACATATATCCCCCATCTAGACTCAAACAAGTATTGCCCCGTACGGGGGGCAGGGGCTCGTACGGAGCGGGAGATAATAGGCACTTTGCTGTGTGTGTGTGTATGTGTGTGTGTGTCGCACGGCAGGGGCCACATATTATAGGTGGAATACGCGCGCGGGATCCCCATAGCCCCCCAACCTCTATTACTCCGTACTACGGAGTAAGAGTTGTGAGTGTGTGAGAGGTGAGTGTGAGTATATGTGTGCGAGTGAGTGTGAGCGAGTGTGAGGGGTGTGCGCCGTACGGGTACAGGCTGTCTTCCCCCCCGTGCCGCCCTCCCTCCCTCCCGCCCGCATATCGCAGCTATGGGCTCTCCCGAGTGGCCGATCCTCGCAGGGCTGTGTGACCTGCCTGTGTGCTGCCTGCCTGTGGCGTGGGCCAATCTACGATGGCAGAAAGAGGTCAGCTGTGATGGAGGATTTTGTGCCAATCATGACGGGACGATGCATCAATCAGGCTTACTCTACGGAGTAATACTCTTGTGCCTGTTGCTGGCTGTGTTGTGTCTGTGGGTGATACCACTGGACTGCGAGGACGGAGTATGGAGTACGGAGTACGCCTACTCGTGAGTACTCGTAGAGACTGGCAGGATTGTCAGGGTCGTACTGCGGGTGCTGCTCGTACAGTCATATGTGCAGTTACGAGGTCGTGTGTGTGTGTAATCCATCATGTTGAACATACATGGTGAGTGAGTGCAGTGAGTGAGGGTATGCCCGTCTCGTCATATGTCCTGTGTGTGCGTGTTTGACAGTGTCACCATGTCCCATCTTGGGCATCTAGACCTTTCGTTACTCGACGTGTAATGTTCAGCTCGCAATACCGCATAATACAATATATGATGTACAAAGTAATATAGTTTACAGATTACTGGTAATAAAACCTGCCATTACCCGCTTGCCCTGCCCACCGCGTGTTGCCTGACCATCGACGCAGGGTCGGTCATGAGCGCAGCTGGCAGCAGACATGCAAACGACACCTGCAAAACACACAAAAACACACAAACACACACTGCGCAACCTAGCCTAACGAGTGTTCAAGTTTGAAGAGGGGGGGCGTGCAACTGCCACCTCTGCCAGCGTGGCACGTCGACAGCCCGTCGTTGTGGCGCACGTGTGTATGTACATACTCCGTACATATGCCAACTGTGAGGTGCTGCCTGCGTGTTTTCACCGCCCATCACAAGACAAACAGCACTGCACAGGGCTGATGATACGCAGTGCAGTACACATTACGCACTGGTGTTGTGTGTGTGTGCAGAGCTCGCAGAGCTTGCAGGGCAGCAGTAATATTATTAGAATCAGACGCCCCCCCTCTTCTCTCCTCCACAGAGAGAGAACAATAACAAAGGAAAAAAAACAACGCGCGCATGTGGCTGACACCGGAGTCTTCCCCATGAGTGAGTGTGAGTGAGTGAGGTGAGTGTGGGGGTGGCCTTTTTTTTTTTGCCAACTCAGCAATCTGATGCCCATATGACCACAACATGGGGGGGCCACCATGGCCACCATCTGCACGACCCGACGAGCGGTGAGCAGTGCAAAGCAGGCAAGCAGGGCACAGCTGCCCACTTGGTTGCAGAACTCTGTGAGTGTGAGTATGACTTGGTATCATCATTATCTCTGTCATACTCTGTGAGTGTGTAAACATTGGGTTTTTATTGTCTGCCCTGTTTCTCCCTCAACACATGTGTCGTGCTATAATACGAGGTTGAGGTGAGAGGTGAGAGGTGTGTATTGTAAGACCTCGTGAGGCTGATTGGCCCTGTCGTGTTTGTGTTCATCTTTGCTTTTTTTAATATTATTTTTCTCTCATTTTCAATTCATCCATTCTATTCCATTCTTGATGAATAAACGAGAGATTAAAATACAAGCAGATTGCCGAGTACGGAGTATTACTGTACGGACTATTGTCTTCAATGTGGACGGCTGTTCCCGTCTTCCCGTCTGTTCTCTCGACTGCCGCTTTGGGCTCCGTATCCCGAATGGGCTGCAGCTCATGTACAATTACGACAGGCTGCTTGTTGGAATCATGTCGTCTCATCTCATCTACGGAGTGCTTATACTCAAACTGAAACTCATCCTCATACTCACACTCATAGTCACACTTCATATAAATAATACAGCCATGATGATTTGCTCATCTGAGTCTTCCAAGTCAGATATTCCAATGGTGGTCAGACTCAATACTCTAAACCAATACTGAGTGTACTTGTAATACATGTAGTAGTAATACTAACAGTGTTGTGCGTGCACACTTATACAACTCCAACTCCAACTCCAATGTGTATGCCATCATGTTCATGTATGCTATGCCTGCCCAATCCTCTTATGCTTCCTCGGATCCTTCCTACTCATCAACCTCTGATCCCTCGTCCCCTTGCCGCCCTCCCAGAACCCATGTCCCTTCTTGCCGATGACGCTCCGCCCGCAGTACCCGCACGCCTCAGGGCTGTACCTCTGCTCGCGGCTGCACCACCCGCAGATCATGCGCTTAGCCCAGTCGTTCTCGTGGTCCTCGGCCGCGTCGTGACACTTGTCGCATGCGTGCACCCGGCTGCAGCACGAGAAGCGGAACCACCGGTACGACTTGCGGTAGTGCCCACACGCGCCCCGGCTGGGCAGCGGCTCACCGGCGTGCAGCCCCAGCCTCTCGCGGCGGGGGCCCGTATCGCCATCCTCGGGCCGGAGCACCGTCCCCGGCGTGAGCACCAGGAACTGCACCTCTGGCAGCTTGAATGTGAACTTGGCGTGGCACTCGCGGCACACGTTGGTCATGGCCTCACCCCGCACTGACACCAACTCCAGCCCGGCCGTCGAGCACCGCGCGCACGTCGGCACAAACGTGCTGGGAAGCATGTCTGCCACTTTCGCCCCCGCTACGTCGATGAAGCCCGCCCGTGTCGAGTGCTCGTGCACTGCCTGGGGGCGGAACCGCGCCGACATGGATGCGTTGCACTTGCGGCACCGCTCCGTCTTCTCCTGCCCCGGTCGCAGGCCCTTGAGCTCGTTGGTCGTCTTGCACCGCCCGCACTTGACGGTTATTCCCAGCACAGACACCTCGAGCAGCTCGATGCCGTGCAACTCCACGTGCGGGAAGCGAAGCATGGTGCCTCGCTCGGCCGTGTCTTCTGCCGCGCCCGAGATCGGTGCTGCTGTTGCTGAGGGGTCGGCATCCCCCTCGTCCTCCTCTCCTAGACCCACCCCGCCGTCCATGTCGTCCTCGTCAGACGATTCTTCGTCAGAGTCGTCTGCCGTCGTCCACTCCGGAGGTCGCGGTATGACCTGGACGTGATTCTTGGCGTCGGGAGCAGCAGTCTTCTGTGTAGAGGTAGCAGCAGCAGCCGCAGCAGCCGCCGCAGCGTCCGCCTCAGCCTTGCTCCTGGCCTCTGCCTCTGCCTCGGCCTTGGCCCTTGACAGGGCCTGCGCCTGTGCCTGCTTGGCCAGCATGTGCAGGTTCTGCGACAGGTAGTTGATGTGGCTCATGAGCGTCATCTGCCGCTGGCCGGCTGCCCGCTCCGTGAACAGGTCCTCGACCGGCTCCGCCTCGTCCGCGTTGGCCTCGTTGAGCTGCACGCGCAAGTCCTGCAGTGGGTAAAGCAGCGGCACGATCAAATGCACGCTCGTCACGCTGCGTAGCCCGGGGGACAGCTCGGTTCGCCGCCGCGGCTCCACCGGCAGTGTGAAGACCACCCCGTCCGCCGACCGGCGGAACATGGGCATCCGGCCCATGCGGGCCTCAAGCTGCCGCACCTCCTGTGCGCGTCGGGCCTTGGCCTCGGCGATCTGGTCCTTTGTGTACGATGGCTCTGCGATGAACGACCGGGTCGGGGCCGGCGCTGAAGCCTTGGCAGCAGCAGTAGCAGTAGTCGCAGTCGCACTAGTAGTTTGCTGCTGTGTCGTAGGAACAGCCTGCTGTTGCTGTTGCTCCTGTAGATGCCGTGTGTCCTTGGACCCCTGCTGGAACCCCACCAGCTTTACCGTGTCGACCTTCTGCTCCGTGAGGAACGCCTCGAGGTGCTTGTCCAGCGCGCGCGTTAGCCCCAGGAGTGTGCTCTCGGGCCGCTCCCGTGCCAGCCGGTCCCACCCCCGCTCCACGTTGATACTGAAGCCCCGGGGGATGTCCTTGTTGCGCACGTGCAGCGTCGGCCGTATGCTACCGCCCGGGTAGTCGCCCGGCACGCGCAGGTCGCAGTCCAGAGAGGCCAGCTCGAACGGGAAGTCTGGATCCGACGGCTTGAGCTTGAAGACGACGGATGTGGCGCCGTCCGTCGTCGCCGTGCATATCGCCGAGTGCCGCCGCCGGAGCTGCTCGAGCTGGTACCCGCGCGGGTCATCGGCCTGCGAGTCGGGCACCGGCTTGGCGGCCACGTGGGAGGCCGACGCCTCGGTCACGGCCTGCTCCCGTGTGTTGGTGCTGTCGCCGGCTGATTCTGCTGCCGGTCTTGTCGGTAGTGTCGTCATGGTTGGTGTGTGTGGATGACGACGATCTTATGATGACGAAAGGCTTTCTCTCAAGGTTACGGCCACAAGGTTGCGGGCGGTGTGGAGAGACCGTTGATACTATATAATACCATGTAGTAGGCTATTGATCCTACTCGATGCATGGATATGAGACCAGGGATCTTTATATATCAGTCGTACCTGGCAGAGCTGGCTGTGCCTGATTTTGATGTCGCTGCCAAGTATCAAGACGCCGTGAGTCACTGGGGGCCAAAACTGGCTGCCCCGCACTAACAGCCTGCCGCCGCTGGAAGGCGATGCCGTGTTACTACGGGGTGTCGCTTCTGAACTCGACGGCCTCGAGAGCCCCACAATGTGTCATTTGTCGTCATAATGTGTCTTTTTAAACTCGAGACATCCAACGCCTGCACTTTAGCCGTTGAACGCCACTTTCATGATATTAGACGCTCTCATCAATGGACATCCATGACTTGTCCATGCCTACTACTACTACTACTACTACTACTAGTATTGAGGTCACACCAACGCAATGTCATGAACGCAATTCGAGTGTCTAATGTAGAGTAGAGTAGAAAAACATGCTGCCTGCCTTTATACAACTGAGTAGAGACATATATATCGCCCATTAATCCAATTCCGTGCCCCTGAGAAACTCCGCCCCAGATATCGTCACCGTCCCCTCATGTAGCATAAACGGCTTCCACACCTCATCCGGCCTCTCAAACGACAGCGTCACCGTCCCCGCGAAGCGCGAGATCCACTCCGCATACGTCTGGTACGCCGCCGGCAGCTCCCGGACGACGGCCTCGATCCAGCGTACCCGCGTATTCTCACGGACCGGACGTCCCGACTGCGTCTTGGTAACGAGTCTGTGCTCGTCCATCTGGTCCAGCTCCTTGTACCCCAGCACCAGGTCCAGCACCAAGAGATGGAGCAGGACCAGCCGCGACACGTAGTTTTTCGGGTCAAGAAACGCCGTGAATTCGTCGTGAGACACCGTGGTCAACCGGTCGTAGAGGAAGGAGTGCTTGTCGAAGCCTTTGGGGTGCCATTCTTGCGTCAGCAGGACGGAATCACGCAGAGCAGAAGAGAGACAGAGACAGAGAGAAACCCACCGTCTATTGGATCAGCTGCTGCCGAGGCCACAATCTTCCTCATGTGGTCCGAGTAGTCCAGCTCGATGGCCGTCTTACACAACGGCTGCACCCGGTCTAGGCTGTCGCTGAAGCCCTGCTGCACCATGGAATTAAGCCGGATGGATGCCGCTGCATTCTTGCCGGCTAGGAGACGCTGCAGCCTCTCTACGTACGGCATCCGTGAGAAGCCCCCGAAGGCCGAGCCAGGAATCTCGGGGACCCGCAAGATGTAGCCTGGAACGCCCCTGGTCAGCAAAGATGGGCACATATCAGAGTGGGAAGGATGGAAGACTACTCCTCCGGTCAAGACTTACACCCCCGTATCATCCAGAAGAAATCCACCATGCCGTCCGCCATGTACGACGACTGGAAGAGGAGGCTCATGAGGGCGGCAAACGACGCATCCTGGCCCGACACGCTGATCATCCCCGGCGGCTTCGACAGATGCCTGTTAAGCGACTGGATGGCCTGCACGCGGTGCGAGAGGGCCTCCTTGTCATAACAGCCGGTCCCACCGCCCAGCACGCCGAGGTGCGACGCCCCCAGGCCAAGCATGGCGTGTGCCAAGAAGTCGTACTGCATCATGCTCACGTGTGTCAATGAGTGATATGGGAATAGCTCGGATCCTGCATACATATACATATATGTATGTATATCCTGTATAAGAGAGGGAAAGCCCATAGCATCCTTACCTCATGGGCCATCTGCCCCATCTGCTGCCATATGTGCCATCCGTCCACGGGGAGAGAAGGGTAAGCGCTGAAGAGAAAGTTCTGGAAGAAGCGCAAGTCGCTCAGACTGAAACTGCTCGGTGACGTGTTCAGCGATCGACTGGGCGAAGGTATCACAGCCGATGAGCGGGCGGCGGCGGCAGCAGCAGCAGCAGCAGCAGCAGAAGCAGTGCCTTTAGATGACGAGGACGACGGTGGCACGCGTATACGGGAGGAGGAGGAGGAGGAGGAGGAAGAGCGTGCTGGACCGCGAGGAGACCCCACGGCACTAGGAGTAGAGGATCTGCTGTTACTGCTGATGCTGAAGGCGTACGAGTAGACGCATTTGAGGCCGAGGCGATCGCACGGCCCGCACGCCGGCCGGGTCTCGTCGCACTTGACCCGTCGTCGCTTGCACACTATGCAGCCTGCCCGTGACTTTTGGTGGCCCTTGCACGGCATGGGCCGCCGGCGCATCAGATTGCCATATTGTGACGATGAGGTGCTCTCGCTCATATTGCCATTTGGGCCTCCGGGGGGCGGCGTCGAGTTTTCAATGTCAAGGGCGTGGGTGAGTGACGCTGGGGCTGTTGGCACGGTAGTAGTGCTGACGTTGACAAGGGGGCAATGTTGAAGACTGTGCAGTTGATGTGTCTGCGCCACCACAGGCACGCACTCCTTCTTACTCGTCGCGTGGTACATGTCAGCATCGCCGGCATACGGTGGCACACATACATGCATATGGGATGGTCACCAAAGTACTAAACATGTACTACAACTAATACCTTCTACCAGGTAGTACTAGGCATCTTGATTGCAATTATAGGATCATTCATGGTGCATCAACAGCCCTATACTTTTTTGTTCTTTTTTAATTCTGCCTCTGTATGCTATGTCCCAGACTTGCTTTTTTAAAAGTCGTTGTCCGTGCCCGCCACAATGACGTTATTAACCTTCAGGACCATACGGCACAGCTGCGTCGCCAGCTGGAGCTGCTGCTTCTTGCCGATGAGCGGGTCAATGACAAAGGCCTCCTTCATGTCGTTGTTGCCGCGGGCCATGCAGTCCACGCCAATCCTTCCGCGGCCCTCGGGGCCAGCCTTGGCCTGCTGGCTCTTGACCTCGGCCAGCGTCGAGATGGGGTTCAGGCCGCTGTTCTCCGCCAGCGCCATGGGCACGGCGTCGAGCGCGTCCGAGAAGGCGCGCATCGCGTACTGCTCCAGTCCGGGCGTCTTGGCGGCGGCGTCCTCGACGGCCAGCGAGCATGCAATCTCGGCCGAGCCACCGCCGTACACCACACGGTTGTCGCGCACCAGGTTGCGCACCACGCACAGGGCGTCGTGGAGCGATCGCTTGGCCTCGTCGATGAGCTGTACACAGTAAAGTTAGCATATTCCGTCCTTTCTACAGTTCGCTCAAGTTAGGACTCAAGTAAGGACATACCATCTTGTTGCTGCCACGGACAAAGACCGTCACGGCACGGGTGTTGGCGCAGTCCTCAATGACAAGCATCTTCTCCCTGGTCGTTCCAAAGGTCATCTCCCTCACGACACCGGCCTTGCCAAGCTTCTTCTCGGACAGGTCCTCGAACCGGGGCACTATCCTGCCGTTGGTGGCAATGGCGATGAGCTCAATCTCGGGGCCGCCAACCCACCGCACGGCGGGAAGCTTGCTCTGGAGAAGGAGGTGGTTGGCCTCGTCGTCGAAGCCCCACTGGCAGATGACCAGGTTGGCACCGGTACTCTTGATCTGCTGGATCATCTCGATAAACTTCTCCTGCTCGTAGTTCTGGAGCTTCTTGAACTCCTCGACGCTAGTGATGTCGAGGTGGTGCTTGGTCTTGGGCTTGGGGGGCTCAAAGGGGCACGTCAGGATGGCAATCTTGGCGTCGCGGACCTCGGACGGCATCTGGGGGTGCGAGAAGTCCTTGTCGACAATGACACCCTTGACGAGGAGCGTGTCCTCGAGCGCACCACCGACCTTGCCGTCCACCTTGATGAGCTCAAAGTCGACATCCTTGCGCTCCAGATCGGCCACCGACAGCACGGCGTCGACGGCAATGTTGGCAAACTGGTCGTGGGCCTTGGACACAATCTTGCTGCCCAGACTGGTCCTGGCAACCTTGACGAGGTTCTCCGTGTCCTCCTTTGTGAAGTTGACAACGTCCGAGATCTTGTCCAGCTCCGCGCAGGCAATCTCGCAGGCCTGGTCGTAGCCGTCGGCGATTCGGATGGGGTGGATACCCTTGTCGATCAGGTCGGCGGCCTGCTCCAGCATGGCGCCGGCGAGGACGACGACACCCGTGGTGCCGTCACCAATCTCGTCGTCCTGGGACTTGGAAAGCTCCACCAGTAGCTTGGCTACATGGTTGCCAATCTCCATGCGCTGCAGGATGGTGGCACCGTCGTTTGTGATTGTGATGTCGCCATCGGGGGAGATGAGGATCTTGTCGAGGCCTCGCGGGCCAAGCGACGACTTGACGAGGTTCGCAACGGTACGGGCGGCGAGGATGTGGGACTTGACAGCTTCGTTGCCGAACTGGCGCTTCTTCTTCCCCTGACTGTAAAGGGGCGGAGATAGACGGTCAGCAAGGTCATGGTGGGGGCGAGGGAGGGGGTAGGGTGTGCTGCTGCAGCAAAACGTACTCTCTCACGACGATGAAAGGACGACCTTGCTCATCCTTCAGCATCGTCGCTATTCACAAAGGGTCAGTATGCATTCTCGCGTCGCTCGGCGGTGGTGGTGGTTCGTACCATTATCGACATCCAGATCTGTTCTCTGTCATTAGCTTCAATTTCTCTTCCCCGCCATTAGGATTGTGGAAAGCTCACTCAGCGCCATGGTGGCTGTGGATGGTGCCCTTTTCTGGACTCGCGCCTATTAAACACACAAGGGAGATAGCCTCTCAGATAAACGATGAGAAGCTTCTGGCGACGGTTGAAGGGTATCAGAGCTTCGATGTTGTTTGTCTTGCGCCGTACCCGAATTTTTAGACCGTCGGTGGGCTTCCAGGCACACAGCGGACGTGTTGGTGGGCACTCCCTCCTGAATAGCAAGCTTGCGGCACCCGGCGAAAGAAAAAGTCCGGCGGAGTGATTGCGATAAGTGCCGATAAGCTCCAATGCCCCGCTATCAGGTCGTCATGCCAGCAGTCACCCCTCACCAGCAGCTCTGACTCCAAGCTCCAACATAGACGAGTGTTAAGGCCAAAGGCTATACAGCATTTCCTACATTTCGGTGTTAGACTTTGGATTTCCCCCCCTTCTTCTCGTCTAGACAATTGTTTTTCACACTCGGCAGCTGTCATCATCGCGTTGCAGGTGGTACATAAGTGCATCACCTACGTCAGCTTTCATACCCTGCATTCCTTGCCATCTACGCCATTGTTCGTATTTGCCACGGACCAGCCAGCCCCAACTCGGAATCAGTTGGAGTAAAAAAATCTAACCTGCACATGCAGTCAAACGCATCTAAATCAGCCTCTGCACCCAAAAAGATACCTCATCATGCCTCCCAGTCAATACGTTGACAGCTATGACGATGATGGCCTCGATGACGAGTATGATGACGACTTTGCTGAGGGCGAGGAGGGCCTGAGCCCGGAGGATGAAGCCGCGATGGCCGAAGGTACCGCCAAGGTGCGCAAGGCACTTGGAAAAGATTCATCCAAGGTGAATCTGAAGCAAATACAAGATGCTCTCTGGAATTACTACTACGACATCGACAAGTCAGTCGCCTACCTGAGCAAGACTTTTATTGAAACTGCCCCGGTTAAGCCTACGCCAAAAGCACCTGCCCCCAAGAAGACACCAGAAGGTATGTCTCGAAGCATCTCTTTTACAGACACACACCGCCCCTTTATGGGGCCATATGGAGCAGAGCCTCAGTTTTCGGCAAGCGAGGAGGGCGGTTTGAGCTGTGACGGGCCAGTGGCTTTCCCACTTCTTGCCAAGCCGCGCCTACCGATCCAGTCATACTTTGGCGACATGCCTTGGTTGAATACGCCTCAAGAACGTCAGTCCATATTCATCGCACCTTGGAGGCCCCGTGGGGGACTCTTGGGAGGCAGTGACGGGACCGGCGGGATGACCAAGCTACAAAAGCTTGCTGCTGCCAGGAAAAAGAAGAATGAGGAGAAGAAGGGTCAAGACAAGGCGGGGCAGGCCGAGAGGGGCATCGAAAAGCTATCTATATCCGACTCGCCGACCGAACGCCTTGAACCGCGTGGGCATCCCCTGGCGAAGAGACAAAGAACCTCGGCCCAGTCCGGAGCCTCATCGCAGGCAATGCCATCTGCATCACCGCAACCTGCGACCCACAACCCTCAGGAACTCCAGGAGGAGTCGTCTACCTCACCAAGCCACAAGCCTGCTGCACAGGAAGAAGGAGAAGAAGAAGTAGGGTACAAGGCGACGGTGGCACCTTCGGCCTTTGCTCGAACCCTGTTTGGCTCTGCTCCAGAGGCGAACAAACCTAAGCAGCGCGATGTTTTCCCCATGCCTTACACATCCTCTTCTTCCTTTTCTGCTCAGTCGTTCTCTGAACCTAGCCCCGACGACATCGTCTTTGCAGCTCAGTCCAAAGGTTCGAATTTTGCAAGAGCAAAGTAGTGGGCTAATTCTAATTCTGCTCTAGCCGGCAAGAAACCCCCGGCAAGTTCCAAGTCGACCAAGAAGGACGGAAAGGGCGATGCTGGGTCCGAAGTCAACCAGGCTGCATCTGATCTGACCAGCCTGAAGATCAACGAGGCCCCTCCACCGAAGAGCAAGGGTCTGGATGTGGCCAAGGAGTTTGAGGCAAGCAATAACAAGCGGAGCATCAGCTTTGTGGTTGTCGGTAAGTGTCACACTGTGCCTTCTCGTGACTCACTTACAGTAGGCTGATTGTAATAGGACACGTTGACGCTGGAAAGAGCACACTGATGGGCCGGCTGCTGATGGAGCTCAAGTATGTGGAGCAACGAACAATCGACAAGTACCGCAGAGAGGGCGAGAAGACTGGGAAGCAGTCCTTTGCCCTAGCGTGGGTCATGGACCAGAGGAGCGAGGAGCGGGATCGCGGTGTCACGATTGACATTGCGACAAATTACTTTGAGACGGAGCAGACAAAGTTCACTATCTTGGACGCACCCGGTCACCAGGACTTTGTGCCCAACATGATTGCCGGGGCGAGCCAGGCAGACTTTGCCATATTGGTCATTGACGCCAACACTGGAGCTTACGAGAAGGGACTCAAGGGTCAGACCCGCGAGCATGTCCTGCTCCTGCGCAGCCTTGGCGTGCAGCGCCTGGTGGTTGCCGTCAACAAGCTGGACATGGTCGGCTGGTCGCAAGACCGGTTCGACGAGATCAACCAGGAAGTGTCGGGCTTCCTGACGGGCCTCGGCTTCCAGGAGAAGCAGGTCATCTTTGTACCCATCTCTGGGCTAAATGGATACAACATTGTGCGGCCCATTGAGGACGAGGCCGCATCATGGTACAAGGGGACTACGCTCATCGATGCCCTGGAGTCGTCGGGCTCGTCGACGACGCGCGCACTACGCAAGCCCCTCCGGATGGCCATCTCCGAGGTCTTCCGATCGCAGCAGGGCACGACCACACTGGCGGGACGCATCGACGCCGGCTCAATGCAGGTGGGCGACGTGCTCATTGTTCAGCCGAGCGGGGAGAATGCCTATATCAAGTCCATCATGGTGGACAATGAGTCCCAGGACTGGGCTGTGGCTGGGCAGAACGTCAGCATCGCCCTGACCAACATTGACCCCATCCACATCAAGGTCGGGGACATCGTGTGCCACCCCACCGACGCCATTGCGTGTGGCGACTCCTTCACCATGAAGGCCATGGCCTTTGAGCACATACTGCCGTCGCCCATCGACCTGCACAGGGGCCGGCTGCACGCGCCCGGTCAGATCCAGACCCTCCTAGCCACGCTGGATAAGGCCACGGGCGAGGTGATCAAGAAGAAGCCCAAGGTTGTGCAGCCCGGTGGCGTGGCAAGGATCCGCATCAAGCTCGAGTCAAAGGTGCCCCTGGAGGCTGGACAGCGGGTTGTCATCAGGAGTAACGGAGAGACTATAGCGGCAGGGTTACTCGAGTAACGGATCTGGATATAGCATGAACATTCCAAAATACATAAAAAGAACAATCCCATGGGCAACCAGCTGAATCGTTATCGCTATGGTGTTGAGGTATACTACTTTTCAGCGAGTTTAGCACTGAATCTCGGCATGTCCAATGAGCGGTGTCGGAGGGTGGCCATGTGAGGTCGACCCATGATGTGATCAACATGACGTCTATCAGCACAACACCTCTACAAGTTATAAACATCACCGGACAGCTCCCATAGGCCATTGCCGATGGTAATTTCTTTGCTACGCATGTTGCTTCATCCTAGATGGTGGTCTCTTCTTTCTACGGTCTTCTCTGCCTGTACGTTGTAATACGGAGTGGTACCCGCCGTCAGCACAAAGTGGAATATTCTCGAATGGCCAAGATCGGTACTCGTGCGCCCACAGGGAGTGAGTGGACAGCTGGCAATAAGCAAAATGGTGACTCAGAAACGATCCCACAAACACCATGACTGAGACGTCTGATATGCATCTTATTCGTACGTCGGCAAGTGAGATTTGAGGGAGAAACTTTGAGGAGTCAAGGAGTACAGTCACAGCACGTGGCAAACGGAAGCGTGAGGAGGATGAGGACATCTTTCACTTTCCACTTACTGCTGTCATACTCCGTACTCGTACTCCGTTATGTACACTACGAGTAAAAGACTACGTATCCGTACTGCGTAATGGACAGGTACGCGGGAGTAAAATATGGGTTAATGCCGGCCGGACAATGGTGTAGCTGCATACGACATACGGTTAATACGTTACGCCACTCTGGGGTACAGTGCGGTGAAGATGAGGCGGACCGACAGGCATCCAGGGAGCTGTACGGAGTACTTACCGTAAGCTGTGGCTCGGTGGACGGCGGGGCGGTGAAAATGACACCTAGCGATGACGGCCAGGTGGGAGAGGTGGCGGGCGGCTTTGGTGGTGAAGGCGGCTATTCTACAGTGATGACACGGGTTCAATACAGTGCCACTAGCCTCTAGGGCGGCAAGGCGGGCGCTCTTGGGGGCAACGGTCCCCGCCAAGTGGGGCGGCTCCAGGGGACGTGATGACCTGGTAGGTCGCCTTGGTGGCCATCGGGGGCAGCCTTCGGTGGCCTTCTGCCGCTACAGAGCTACAGAGTGACCTGGTTTCAGTGGGCTGGCGGCAGGGCAAGGCAAGGGCAGGTGCAATCTGGCCTTTTTGTTGCAATCTGGACACTTTGACGTCTTTCCCTGGGGCGCCGAACAAGATGGCGCGCCGTGATAAATAAGCCTTTTCCCAGCCCACCAACTTGGTCTTGTCAACTTCTCCCCCCAACCCCAAGATACCCCAAACAGACGTTCGGTAGGGTCGCAAGAAAGAGGACTGGTTCAACCTCGCTTCTGTGTACTCATTTTTGTCTTCCTTTTTTCTTTCCCAATCATCATCGTCGCATCGATCTGCAGCTCTCCCACTCTCCGTCACAACCCCCCCAAACCACAGCCATGGCTCGCTCAACGAGGAGCTCTCTGGCCCTTGGCCTGGGACTCCTTTGCTGGATTGCCCTTCTATTCTCCCCGCTGGCTATGGTCCAGCCCGCCGCCGCTCAGGATTCTGATGACATCGGTACCGTCATTGGTATTGTAAGTTGACAACCGCACGCACCCTTGGGGAAATCTGTCCATTGGGGCGTCCTCCCTCGTCTCTGCCAGTGCCTTTTAGCTGACCGCTCTCCCTTCTCAACAGGATCTTGGTACCACCTACAGCTGTGTTGGTGTTATGCAGAAGGGTAAGGTCGAGATTGTCGTCAACGACCAGGGTAACCGAATCACTCCTTCCTACGTCGCCTTCACCGATGAGGAGCGCCTCGTCGGCGACTCCGCCAAGAACCAGGCCGCCTCCAACCCTGCCAACACCATCTACGATGTCAAGTAAGCATTGCCTCCACACTTCGCGACAGATGGAACACCTTGCTAACAGTGCCCCCCAGGCGTATGATTGGCCGCAAGTTTAGCGACAAGGATGTCCAGGCCGACATGAAGCACTTCTCCTACCAGGTCATCCCCAAGGATGGCAAGCCCATTGTCCAGGTCCAGGTCGACGGAAAGCAGAAGCAGTTCACCCCCGAGGAGATCTCTGCCATGATTCTTGGCAAGATGAAGGAGGTCGCCGAGTCCTACCTGGGCAAGAAGGTCACCCACGCCGTTGTCACGGTCCCCGCCTACTTCAACGTAAGTATCTTGATCTTTCTGATACTCTGGAGCATGCCTCCCAGCAAGTGACATATTCTGACCCCCTCTGCAGGACAACCAGCGCCAGGCCACCAAGGACGCCGGTGTGATCGCCGGTCTCAACGTCCTCCGTATCGTCAACGAGCCCACCGCCGCCGCCATCGCCTACGGTCTTGACAAGACCGACCTCGAGCGCCAGATCATTGTCTACGACCTTGGTGGTGGTACTTTCGATGTCTCCCTCCTGTCCATTGACCAGGGTACCTTCGAGGTCATGTCCACCGCTGGTGACACCCACCTTGGTGGTGAGGACTTTGACCAGAGGATCATCACCCACCTCGCCAAGGCCTACAACAAGAAGAACAGCGTCGACATCACCAAGGACCCCAAGGCCATGGGTAAGCTCAAGCGTGAGGCCGAGAAGGCCAAGCGTACTCTGTCTTCGCAGATGAGCACCCGCATCGAGATTGAGGCTTTCTTCGAGGGCAACGACTTCTCCGAGACCCTGACCCGCGCCAAGTTCGAGGAGCTCAACATTGACCTCTTCAAGAAGACCCTCAAGCCCGTTGAGCAGGTCCTCAAGGATGCTGGCATCAAGAAGAGCGAGGTCGACGACATTGTCCTTGTCGGTGGCTCCACCCGTATCCCCAAGGTCCAGGCCCTCATCGAGGAGTACTTTGGCGGAAAGAAGGCCTCCAAGGGTATCAACCCCGACGAGGCTGTTGCTTTCGGTGCTGCCGTCCAGGCCGGTATTCTTTCCGGCGAGGAGGGTACTGAGGAGCTCGTCCTCATGGATGTCAACCCCCTGACTCTCGGTATCGAGACCACTGGCGGTGTCATGACCAAGCTCATCCCCCGCAACACCCCCATCCCTACCCGCAAGAGCCAGATCTTCTCCACCGCCGCCGACAACCAGCCCGTCGTCCTCATCCAGGTCTTCGAGGGTGAGCGTTCCATGACCAAGGACAACAACATCCTTGGCAAGTTCGAGCTCACCGGCATCCCCCCCGCACCCCGTGGTGTTCCCCAGATCGAGGTCTCTTTCGAGCTTGACGCCAACGGTATCCTCAAGGTCGGAGCCCACGACAAGGGCACCGGCAAGCAGGAGTCCATCACCATTACCAACGACAAGGGCCGCCTCACTCCCGAGGAGATTGAGCGCATGGTCGCCGAGGCTGAGAAGTACGCCGAGGAGGACAAGGCCACCCGTGAGCGCATTGAGTCGCGCAACGGTCTTGAGAACTACGCCTTCAGCCTGAAGAACCAGGTCAACGACGACGAGGGTCTTGGTGGCAAGATCTCTGACGAGGACAAGGAGACTGTAAGTTTTACTATTCCCACCCCCTGTCTGATACTACAACCCCAAGCAGCGATGCAGAGTACTGACAAACTTTCCAGATCCTCGACGCCGTCAAGGAGACCAACGAGTGGCTTGAGGAGAACAGTGCCGAGGCTACCGCCGAGGACTTCGAGGAGCAGAAGGAGAAGCTGTCCAACGTCGCCTACCCCATCACCTCCAAGATGTACCAGGGTGGTGAGCCCGGCAGCGAGGACAGCGGCGAGTTCCACGATGAGCTGTAAAATGGCATTATTAGACTGTAGTGTGTAATTTTATTGGTTCAGAAGAGCAAGACGAAAAACTCCTTTGGCAAAGAAGGAGACATGGTGTTTGTTTGTTTTTGGGCAGGCTATCAGGGCGTCTTATGACCATTGATCATGGCCTCATGGCCTACGCATGGGCACTGGCATAGTGCAAGCAGGAAGAATCAATGTAATTTTGCATCCAGCTCTTGGCTCCTTTGAATGATGTACGAAGTATTGCGTACTAGTAGTGTGCATTCGTAGACCCGGATATCGCTCCTTGGAGTGGTCATGACTCTGGTAGCATTGGTTCGCGCTGCTATCGCTCTGGTTGCGTGTAAGTGGCCCGAGATTTGGTGGCATCTTCTAGTAAGTAGTTCGAGGTCCGTTTTGGTCCTCCTTGTCATGCGCTCCTTCCGCGCCTTCCTGTTCCATGAAATTTCACAACGAGCTCACCTTGATATCTTCAATACTACATTTCTTTGCATGTTTTTCTTTCTCTGAAGCATCTAGCGTGCTTCCACTCGTGAATCTCACATTAGACCTTGCAACCCACCCTCATCATCATCATCACTACCCTTGCGTAAGCTGCTTCTTGGTCGATATAGAGGCTCGGATGATCTCTTAGAATATAGACGAGCAAGCCTCGTTTCTATACATCTTCTAACCTTCTGCTTCCAACCCTTCCAACCTCTTTTCCTTTTCATGAACCGTTCGTCCACAGCACAATAGCACCGCACCGCACTATGGCCGAGGCCCCTCCCCAGGAACCCAACACGCTCTCCGAGTTCCTCGGCAACCTCGAAATCCTCTTCGAGGAAATCGCGGATAAGTTTCCTAACAGAAGACACGCCTCCATCTTCACTCGCACGCAGGTCATCAGCTTCTTAGAGGCCTGCTCGAAGACCACACCCGCCAACGCCGCCACGGCGCACCCGATCACCCTGATGGACAATTCCGCCCCGGCGGTGCCCCTCGGGCTGCCGCCCGTAGGGATCAAGATCAGCGACCTGCAGAGGCAGACGCTCCACAAAAAGACAAACGGGCGTGCACTGCTGGCCGCGCTGCGGAACATGTTCTCGTCTATTCTTGCGGACGAGGCGGCTGGGAAGAAACGCAAGTTGCAGCAGGAGGAGGGACCTGCAGGAGCGGATGAGGGGGAGACTGAATCTCTACCGCCTGCTAAGGTGGCCAGGACAGAAACTATGCAGGACATCGTCGGTGATGATTCTGGGCGTTATGGCGGTCTCGTCAACCAGGAAGGGCAGGAGTACCTTGAGTTGGGAGAGAAACGCAAGCAGCAGCAGCAGGAGCCGTCTGGGATGGCGGACGAGGAGATTGCAGCTCTGCCGCCTGCCAAAGTGGTTAGGACGGAAACCGTGCAGGACACGGCTCGGGGTGAGCATACTGGTGACCTTGTCGACGAGGAAGGGCATGAGCTTGTCTTGTCGGGGTTTGCACCCGTCAAGACTGAGCCCATCTACGATGAGGACTATTACCCCAACGGTAGCGGTGATGGACACGGCCAATACACCTTTCGTGAAAATACCTTGGGCATCTTCAGGGACGACGACCCGAGCGCCTTCAAGGACGGTGAGCCAGACGCCTCGAAGAACAATGACCTGGACACCTTCGATAACGCGGACGCCTTTCAAGGCGATGGCCCAGACGTCTGTAAGAACCATGATTTGGACGCCTTCAAGGGCGCTGGCCGGGATGCCTTCAAGGACAATGACCTGGACGACTGGAAGAGCGATAACCCAGACGCCTTCAAGGACAACGACCCAAACACCTCCGAATTCAAGCCTGTCGAATTCATCAAGATTCTTATAGATCTGGTGGAGAACATACCTCCTGCAAATTGGAACGAGTGTAAGCCTATGCTGGTAGAATACTTGCAGGTCCTGGCTGCGGAGCTTGCGCAAGAAACAAAGGTGGCTGTGCCGTGCCGCTCCTGCGCCCAGTCTCTCGACCCAGTCTCTGAGTCATGGTCAACAAAGGAGAGTCCTCGCGAGATGCTCACGGAAGCCATTGATATCCTCGAAAGGAAAGGAGTGACGGGGGTCCGCCTCCCCCCCGCGCCCGCGTGGGAGGCATACAAGGCCCGCCTGCTGTCTGAGTCCGAATTCGGCGGTGGAGCCGGCGGCGCATCCATCGAAAAGCGGCTCCGGCTGGTGGGCAGGATTGTATTCCTGGGCGAGGAGGAAGCTTCTCTGGAGACGCGCGACTGGGCCAGGCTGGGCAATGCGGTGGTGCTGTGCGCTACGCTGGCGAGCACGGCGGGCTCGGCCGAGGAGCTAGATGGCCCAGAAACGACGACGAAGGCAACGCTCTGGTCCATGCGCAAAATGCGAGACATCAAGTGCATTGAGAGAGTCATTTCTGCGAGTGATAGAATTCAGGCCGTCGTAGAACAGGCTTCCGACGTTGCTTAGGCGGGAGATGGCGCTTGGTGTCGCCTTTTTGGGAGCATATCCGGGGTACTTGGGTTTTTTTATCAACTTTCTTTTCTTCACTAAGGGCATGAGGTACGGGACTTTGCGAATCTGCGACAAACTGGGAGAGAAAAAATATCAGCATGTTCAGTCTGGAGTCAAAATCGGGATAGCATTTGGATGAAGCATGGAAAGGAGCAGTTTGCTTAGCTATGGGATACGATGGGAAGGAACAGGTACAATAGAGGTCATAGAGCTACCACTTTAGTCCACGTGACACCGCGTGTCGGGCGTCGGTGGGGAAACGCGAAACAGGGGCGACAGCGTGAATCTAGACAGAAGAGTCAATGACGTACCGGCCTTTTTTTTTCCATCCCTCGATTAAATCATTCCCATTGATCGGAATCGAGTGACAAGGATCTTTGCCTCCAGTGACTACCTCTTTCCTTGCTGCCCATCTAGTGCTATTCACTATGGCGGCCTCTCGCAAGCGCAGCGGTCCGGCGGCAGCGTCTGCGGCATCGGCAGCGTCAACGGCCCCTGGCCGACGGCGGTCGGGACGCACCTCCGCGACGGCCACCAAGAGTAAATACTTTGAGGGGTCTGATAACGACAATGACGAAAGCGAGTCTACGCCACCACCTGCGAAGAAGAGACGTTCCTCCTCGAAGAAGGAGACAGTCAAGCCACAGGAGGAGGAAGATGAGTACCAGGATGAGCCAGAGGTGAAGGAGGACGAGGATGAGGAGGAAGAGGAGGACGTGGACGAGGACGCACCCATGAAGACGACGATTGTCCCCCTCGTGCAGATGCGCGACACGGGTGGCATCGAGTACGAGGATGAAAGGGTGCATAACAACACGATGCTGTTTCTACGCGATCTCAAGGCCAATAATGAGAGGGCATGGCTCAAGGGTACGGACCATACACACACGCACACACCCTCTCGCTCACTCTTTCTCCTTGTCGCTTGTTTGACATGTGCTGACATGAAGAGTCACAGCTCATGATGGCGAGTACAGACGCGCCCTGAAAGACTGGGAGTCGTTTGTCGATGCAACGACCCTGACGGTCATTGACGTGGATGAGACGGTGCCCGAGCTGCCGGTTAAGGACGTCATGTTTCGCATTCACCGGGACATTCGGTTCAGCAAGGATCCGACGCCGTACAAGGTATTTCCCTCTCTCACACATATTTCTTTCTTTGTCTTGTGTCAGAGTGTGTGAAATCAAGTGCTGACAGTGATGCAGCCACACTTCTCCGCGGCGTGGTCCCGCACCGGTCGTAAGGGCCCGTACGCATGCTACTATATCCACTGCGAGCCCGGGTCTACCTTTGTTGGCGGGGGCCTGTGGTTCCCCGAGCGGGACAAGCTTGCCCGTCTGCGCGAGCATATCGACAGGCACCCGCGGCGGTGGCGGCGGGCCCTGGCCGACGCGGATTTCCTGGGCGCCTTCTTCCCCAACCTTGATGCTGCGGATGGCGATGCCATTGTCGACGCCTTTGCAGAGAGGAACAAGGAGCACTCGCTCAAGAAGAGGCCGCTGGGGTATGAGCCCGACCACAGGGACATTAAGCTTTTGCGGCTCAAGAGCTTCACGATCGGGTCCAAGGTCAACGAGTCGATTCTGTGCGAAGACGATGCGCAGGAGAAGATACGGGGTCTCATACGGGGGCTGTTTCCGCTGGTGAGTACATCTGCAGACCAATCTTCTCCATGCAGAGATGAAAGCACTGGCTAACGTGGGTGCAGGTGACATTCTTGAACAGCGTCGTTATGCCGGACCCTGGCGCGGAAGACGATGAGTCTGAGGAGGAGGAGGAGGGGAGTGCCGACGAGGAATGAGCTTGTACGAGTACTTGTAAGGGGTTGTGTATTTGACTAGGCATTTGGATACGGCTGCATCTTGGAATATTACGTGTACTACTATATTAATACAGGCATATATACGCAGCCATCGACTATACATTGAGCTAACACACATTGATCTTGGCAACACTAGGATCATGGTCGCTGACCTGGTCATCGTAGTTCTGCCACGTATTCAGGTGCAGATGCTGATACGCAGGCCTCCGCCTCACGACCGCCGGACTGACGTACATGTGGTCCAGGGCCTGGCTGTTCATGTCATACAGGTAGGTGTACCGCTCGGTCGGGGCGATGCCAGCGGCGTCATCGAGGTCCACGAGGCCGGAGCGGCGGCGGAAGACGTGCAGGGGCTGCACCTGGGCGAACTCGTTGAAGTCGCCGGCTGTGATGATGCTCGCGTGAGGGTCCTTTTTCAGGATCTGGGCGATGAAGTCCTAATTCAATACATGTATTAGCCCGATTCCTCCCCCATCTGCGAGAGCAGTGAGGACAGCCCCCGGCAGGGCCACCGGAGGCATATTACATGCATGCAAAAACTTACTGCAGTGATCTCGGCCTGCGTCTGGCGGATGTCAACACCCTTGTTCACCGGGGGGCGGGGGTCGCCGTGGATAGACGACGAGCCGCCCTTGCTGCCGAAGTGGACGTTGACAGTGAAGAAGGGCTTTGCGTGCCACGAGTGCTTTCCGGCGAGGGTCCACTGCGCGACGAGCGGCTTGCGGCTGTTGTCCCACGCGGTGTTGGACGGGTCGATGCGCCCGGGGTTGTACTTGAGTCGCGGGCCGGGGAGGACCACGTTGTCGTCGAGGGCGCCTCCGGCATTCGGCTTGTACAGCTGCACCACGTCCGGGCGGTAGAGGTACGCGACGCGGATGTTGCCGCCGGGAACGCCGCCGTCGGTGCCGTACAGGGGCGCAATCTCGGCGGAGCGGTATGTGATGGGCTTGGCCTTGCCGCCGGACGCGGACACGGAGGCGTCGGCAATGGCCTCGACGAGCGCCGCGAGCGTCTCGTTGGCGCTGGTCACGCCGTCGTTGCCCGTCTCGCCGGTGTTGTCGAGGATCTCCTGCAGGAAGATGATGTCCGGGGCGAGCATCTTGTGGACGATCTGCGCGGCGATGAGGGGCAGCAGGTCCGAGTCCGGGGCGAGGTTGCGCGCGTTGTAGTTGGACACGGTGAGGCCGCGACACGAACCGGAGCTGCTGAAGCGGACGGGCGGGTGCTCACTTGACGCGTTGCGCAGGGGGCTCACGGCCGTGAGGGGCAGGATGCGGTAGAAGCCGTACGCGTAGGTGACCACGCCGGTGACATCGCCGAGGGCGTCGCCCATCTTGGTGTCAGAGGGGTTGGATGAACCGTCGAGCGGGCTGCCGATAACGATGGTCTCGGGGTTGGCGTCGCCGTTGAGCATCGTGACGCCCCCGTGGGCATTCAGCCCGGTGACCTTCCAGTCGCCGCGGACCCAAACGTCGCCGTACTGGTTCGGCCGACTGACCTGGTAGGCGTCCCGGACGGTGACGAGTTCGCCAGCGAGGCTCTCCCAGAAGTCCATGCCGTACTTGGACGGGTCGAGCTGCGGGTTCGTCTCGGAGAGGCGGTGCGCGGCGTTGGGCACGCCGAAGACGCCCCCGTCGTCGAGACTCGAGAAGGCCTGTGTCGGAGGCGACGGCGTGTCCGTGCCGATGACCAAGGGGCTCACGTCATGGCCTGAGGACTCGACGACGAGGTTGCGCGGCGACGTGAGCTCCGTCAGGTACGCGTAGTCGCTGCTGCTGCGGTACTCGTCGACGATGCCGTCGAGGCGGACGACGTCGCCGACCGACACGGCGCTGCTGTTGCCCCGCGATCCGTAGTACACGTACAGGCCCTCCGAGGTGGTCGGGTCGTCGTCCGGCGTGATCGAGCGCAGGAAGACGCCGTTCTTATTGATGCCCGTCACGAGGCCCGTCACGCCCGTGACATTTTGGCCCGAGAGCGGCGAGAGGAACGTGTTGCCGTTGATCTCGGCAATGGTCACGGCTGAGGCGAGGCCGGCGGCGGCCAGTAAGGCAGGGAGAATCGCAGGGAGGTTGAACATGATTGCGAAGATCACTCACGCCGTTGGTATGCCCAATGCTCGCTTCCCAGAAACAGCGGCCATTCCCGTTCAAATAACAGCAAGAGACTCACCCCTCCTCCTTCTCGCATTTCGTTATGAGTGCTTCGTACAAAGGGACCGGAGATAGCGCCATCTCAGAATCCCTTGGCTTCCGCATCAAGCATGAACATCAAGCTTATCCGGGGCCACGTTGGCGCGTTTATCTTGCCAATTGACCAGTCGGGGGACCGAGAGGCTGAGGTTGCGAGGGGGCCGCCATGCCGGATTCTGCAGGTGCATTTCAGCTGCAGTGCGGAGTATTACAATACTGAATATTATTACTCGTAAGACTGTAGAGCACGGCTGGGCACGCTGCCGTCTGCGGGATGCCAATTGGGCGGGTGGTGACCGATACGGGAAATCAGTTCCTTGGTCTATCGTCTTGGCTTTTGGTCTTGGCTTTCCGGTGGTTGGTGCATTCAATGTTGTCGGCAGACTCCGCGACGGAAGACGTGCGTATAGGTGCATACGGATATGTACATGTACCTACCTATATCATATCATATACTCTATACGGAGTATATGCAGGTTGATTGGATTGCATGTGGGAGAGCGTCTTGTTTGTTCTGTACAACTTCGTGTTTGTTCTCTAGTTTGCAAGACAGATTGATGTTTGCCTCTGCAGGTTTCCTTTGATGCGAAAAGAGAAATGGAATAGAATCGAGCGAAGGCATTTGTTCGGTTAATGGGTTGTTGAATGGGGACTTCCAAGTATACCTTGGTACTTTAAAGTCACAAGCAACCTCACTGCATTATAAGAAGCCTGTGAACCTCTTCTCCAGTCTCTTCCCAAGAGCACATCACCCACCAATATATACGCGATACCCATATACTCCATGCCCGTACCTCTATACACACATACACACATATCGCCCACCTCCCAGCTCAACCCTACCATGCCATCATCCCCCATTGCGTTCCAGTGGTCATGATACCGGCCCCTAGCCCACGACGCCCAATATCGCCATTTGTCAGGGGGTTTGATGATCCTGCGCGCAAGAGGAAGTAGGAATGCCAGCGGTAGGCATAACGAATCCCCTCTTTCCCATATCTGCATCGTCTCATCTTAACATGGAAGCTCTAGATGGCCCTGGCCTTTACATCAGTGGGCGAATATATGGCGCTTTGGAGGGGGTTTCTGGTGCCAGATCTCCATCATGGGCTTGGGCAGTACTATCACCACCGACCTTTCAATATTGCGGGGAACAACCGTGCAGATGACGACGTACATGTCTGTCAGAGCGGCAAGGGGGAGTTCGACAAAGGCCTTGAATATGACCATGTGAAAAAGGGATGGGTACATATGTCATGGGGAAAGAGTTTCATCAACACCAAGACGGGACTCAAAGACCGACCCGGCCTCCATGATCTCAGAGTCGCCCCTACCAGCCGTCGGGGATGAAGAGCCTCCGGAAATGCCTTGGGCAGGGAAGAAATCCCGGACACATTCCCGTATGCATCCAGATCGGCCCCGACGCCTGTGGAAGTGGAGCTACAGCAAAGCAAGCCTGCTCGGAAACATCCACAGGCCAAAGTCTTGTCCTGTCCTGTCCCCCGCCAACTTGGTCATGCCTCAAAGTTCAGAATCATAGGCGGTACGACCCATTCAACAAGACATTCGACTCTCCCTCCCCTCATTGTACCAGAAGGGGTGGACGATTGGACAATTGTTCTCAGCTTGGCGATGGCCATGTCTTCGTCGGAACCGCCATATGTCATCAACCCCGGCATCTTCCATCGAGTCGTCTTGGTTGTCGCCCGTCGCCGTCGCCGTTGCCACTTTGGTAGCGGACTGGAGGCTTAGCTAGACGGGAGCGAACGTCTCCATGCGCAGTTGGGAGTGGCCGCTTTGTAGCCGCACACGAACCCCGTCTAACGGGCCTGGCAGTCATGTATTGACCGTTCTGACATCCTCTAGGCCAACCGCCTCACAATTCCACGGGGTTCATCCTCACCAGACTTCTACCCCCGGGGTATCCAGCGGCGTCTCTGCTACCCCCGGCAGGTCGCCTAAAACGGCGCGTCCTCCAGCACACGACTCTCATCCGGAGCTGGGCGGCGCGCCCAATGAGAGGAGACGATCGTAGAATCACCCCAAAAGCGAGGACTCAGGCAGCGAAGAACCACCGAACGAGGGATCCCAACAACCGGTCAGCCCAGTGGCCTCGCGACTACCCGAGGAAGCCCAGGCCCTCACAAGGTGGCCAGGAGAGAAGCGTCAACACCAATCTCCCGAGAAATGGAAAGATATACCGGCCCACGTACTTGTCTCCTGAACGTTCAAGGTTGACCCCGGCATCGCCTGCTGCTCCGACTTGTTGGGCGGTGTGGTTAGCACCTCAGAATTCACAGGTGGACGACGCGGCCCGCCGCCTGCAGTTGCAGTGCGGTGGACGTACCGTTGTCCGGGCGAGCGCCTTGGAACCTGAACTCTGCAGCCATCCCCGGATTCAACCCCATCTCACACGATGGGTGAACGCTGCCTAGCACGCCCCGGACATGAAGCCCCTGGAGTTTGTCGTGGCCCGCAACACATGGTCCCACCGACAGATTTCAGATCTCAACTCCACACGCGCTCATAAACCTTGAGGCCCTTTTTGGCGGCGAGGGGATCAGGGCCGATGGATGATTTCCGGAGCCTGGGCCCCCCTCAAGTCAGAGGAAGACAAAGGGCCTTCAGGAAGGGAGCCTCTCATCCCAAGATAGGCTGCCAGGCTGGGGGGGCACGACACGGGATTCTGGGCCCTGGCTTGCGTCGAACGTCCTGGACACGCGAGTCTACACCACGAACCTCGAGGTATGGTGACGAGGAAGAGACACTGGTGCCTTAACATCGTACCCAGCCAAAGAGATCTCAGGCGGTGTTTTGCTATGGTCTACAAGGGCGGGGGGGGGACTCTAGCGCCTTGTCCACGCAGTCCCGCCGTGAGGTTGGCACACGATTGATCTGCGAATCTGCGATGGAGAGACCTTTGTTTTCCAAGGGTCAACACCGTCCCAGTTGACGTTGTGATCGGGGGGAGTGTATGAGACTTCGCGATAAACGGTGGTCGACCAAACGGACCCCTAGGAGATCCATCGGCTGGGTACATGGCACCTCAAGACCCTTCACAACGGGCACCCTCGAGAACATCTCTTGTCTCCTTAGAGAGTGGACGATCGGTCCCCCATCATGTCTAACAAGGATCAAACCCTACCTACCGTAGATGAGCCCGAGAATACCTTCACCGACATCCCGATGAGGAAAATCTTTCTCCGCCCCCCAGCGCAGATCTGCCGTCTGTCAGCCCGGCCGTCGGTGCCTGTGATCCCTTACCAGCCCTCACGAAGAGAGGCTTGTGCCACGCACGACATGTGTATTGCGTGGTGTCTTCTGATTCGGGTATTTCAATTTCCGACGATAAAACTCCTGAACCCTGGCAAGTGGATTTGAAGATAGTAATTGCTGGGGAGGATTTCTCCCAGCTGAGCCCTCGACTCGCGCAACTTGTCCATAGACTCCGTTGACTCCCTTTCATCCTCTACCTCAGAGTCAAGGTCGTCTTGGTCGTGGTCAACGGCAAATTGTATATTGCCATTTTCGTTGGCAGTTTGCCTTTGCAGTCTCTCTTGGTATGTCAGGGTGTTAGTGAGCCAAGGTAGGCGCCGGTTGGCCTTTGACTTCACGTGTACACGACTTCCAAGGAGGAGTTTGAGATTCTCGATCTCTTAAGTAGGTTGTTCTGCAACTTGTTCTGCCCAAGCGCGCGCGCATACGGGGGACGCTTCTCAAAGCTCTTGGTATGATGTTCTATCATGACGGTTTTCTCCGCTTGGTTTTAACGGTGGCAGCCGGTGCTCAATACATGTAACTAGATGCATTCGCTCAAAACGCTGGTATTAACGCCGACAACTGTGCCGCGGACGTCGTCCCGCATGCATGTAGCCGTTAGGCCAATGGGGGCGGACATGTCCTTTCCCGCAGCGCAGTAGATGGTTCGTTTTGTCCGCCTGGCGGAACTAGTATCCAAGAGAACAGCGTGCAGGTTTCTGTACTGCTTTGACCCTTTGAAAAGGAGAAAAAAGAAAAAAAAGGAGACGAAAAAACTATCCAAGAGATGAAGAAGCCGCAGATATCCCAAAGCTGCTACTAGGCCTTCTTTGACAAAGGAGAGGGTTTTCCTTATTTCCCACTCTTGGACAAGAGAAAGGAATCTTCTTTTTTTGTAAACCTTCAACACAAAGGAGAGATGGACAGAAAAAGAAAGCAATCGACGCCGTTTATGATGATGTTGATGGTATGTCCCGTCTTGTGGACAAAAATGTCGTCTAGTCGTGGCAAGGACGGTCGATCGATCAGCCGCCGACCGGTGCCGGGGTATATTTTGTCGTCGGTCGGACCCTTCCGATTGGATTGGATGGCCATTGGGCGTTTGGTGGACGACGGGGTATCGTTTGTTTGGGTGAGGCTGGAGGACTGGAGTTATGTGAATCAGGCTACGTCATGGGGCCCATCTTTCAGCCCGTAGTGGACGCCGAAGCCTGGATCTTCTTGGCTGTGCTGTCGCCGCCCGCGCCCGCGCTTGTGTCCTTTTCCTTGCCCTTGCTGGCGGCGTCATCGTTTGTCTGGTCGAGGTCGCGGTAGAGGTTGTGTTCGTAGATGTAGCTGATGACATCATCGGGGATGCTACAGGCCAGAGTCAGTTACACCACAACCACACTTGGATGAGTTGGAAGAGGAAAGTAACATACAGGTAATCGACACTCATGTCACGCTTGAGGAGGAGGCGGACCTTTGTGCTGCTCACGTCATTTGATACGACCTGACATCAATGTTAGTACATGTATTGCCACGCGTACACGTAAATAGATGGAACTGGAGGGGGGTGTTTACCTGTCGTATCACGTGAATGTTATTCTCCCACTGCTTGAGGTTGGCCAGGGCCGAGTCGAGAGCGGTTCCGGAGCGCTCGAGGACAAAGACGCCATAGTCGCCGAGGATGTGGTCGACGTCGCGGGGGTCCCAGACGGAGGGGGTGCTGAGCGTCTGGATGAGGTCGGCGCCGGCGAGGAGGACAATCTTGGCCTGCTTGCGGGTGCCGTCGTCGCACTCGATGCCGCCCATGACGTGGTTGATCTCGTAGTTGAAGTGGTCGAGCACACGCGCCGTGGGGATGTATGTTGCGCTCTCACCCTCCCACGGGTCGACCATGAGCCACTTGCTCGCGTTCTCGGTGGCCAGCTCGCACATGCGGATGCGGTGCCGGGCCGGGGCGAGGCCGCGCTTCTTGTAGGCGTCAGACACGACGGACAGGTAGCCGCCCATGACTTCGAAGCCTGTACACACACACCCTCTGGTCAGTATACCACTCTCGTTTTCCCTTTGTTCTTCTTCTCGTTCCTGGGGGATTGGTTGTACGCACCCTCGTTGCGGGCATGGTCCCTCGCCATGGGAAACATGCGCAGATGGAGAAAGGTAATGGGAGAGACTAGAGCAATGGTCAGAGAGAGATCAAATGTTGGGAGGTATGGTCAGTCTGGACGCACAAGAGCCGCAAGCAACTAGGACGAGGGGCACGCGATTGGCATCGCAGGTGCGCTTGAGCCGGTGGGCGGGGAACGAGTACCCCTCCGGAGTCATTTTCTTGACAAATTCGAAATCGTTGGCCATGATGGGCGGGCGGGCAGACACTGGCTGGCTGCGCGGGGAGGAGCGATACCGGCCTTCAATGTACTGACGATTTCCGCCTCTCTAGAGAACGCGAGAGGATGATGAGGAGACGAGAATGGGTGATGATGATGAGTGTGTGTGTGAATGGGGGAATTAAAGGGAAAAATGACACAAATGGTGGCGGGACGCCGACGGCCGACGGGCAAAACGGCCAAAGGTGTGATGGTGTTGCAATAATTGTGGGTTCGGCGACGGTTCGGAGAAAGTGGCGGCGGGGGAGGGGAAGAGAGACAAGTATAGCACGTTGAGGCGAGAGGGGGCAGTTACTTTGCTGCCAAGAGAAGGGGAATGGATGAAGATGATGAAATGTGAGGATTGACCCCCTGTTACAATAGAATGCAGATTTTTCTTTTTTGTTGCCCTTCAATCCCTCAGATGAGTTTCGTGTCTGATGAGAGGGATAGGATGGAGATGATGAGGGGGGGGGATGTGGTGTTTTGGTGTTGAGGCGAAAAGACGTGCGGGCCGTGGCAATGGGCAACGTGGTTGCGTGGGTGGGAAATAGGCAGAACTCGCCGAGGTTCCAGGCTTGGTACTGGCAGCTACGGAGTTTTAATACACCACTCGAGGCAAGGGCAAGGCAGGGGTCTGTAGAGGTCCCTGGCTATTAAAAGAATATGGCAACTGCCAACATGCTCAGTAGAGTTACGCCTGCCGCGAAGCAACCAGTATTGGCATTATTAATGGTTCGCGGGGGAGGGTGACATTCCCCGGTATTCCGTTACTCTTCAGCACATAACTACATACTACATACATACTACCAACTCGTAGTAGTTTGTAGTACTACCAAGTAGTACCATGATGATCAATACCGATGATGAGAGTTGACTGCGGCTCCGAGGCTCGTACGAGACCGATTGTTCCTAGCAACTATATGTACTAACCAGTAACTCCAAGTTAGCACCAGACTCTCAATGACCCCCTCAATCGCGCACTTTACCCTCTGGCTTTGCACTTTGGGTCATCAGATGCAGGTATTCACTGCGGGCTGTACGAGTATGTATGTACTTCTGTCCGGTACGGGGCCACGAGTGGGCCAATGACCCTCCCAGCCACGTACTTACTGCGGCCGCACTGCTACCTTGCCTGGTTTCAACCGTCTCACTGTGCGCTTATACCTTCTCAACTGCTCGCGCAACAGCCAAGAGTCTCGGAGCAGTGGAACGGAACTGCAGTCGCCCTTGATCATCTTGTCCTCCTAGAGTCCATCCAATGTGACTCCGGAGTATGGATATCCCGCATGGCCTAGTACACTACTAGTAGTAAGTACTGCTCCATAGTGGTTAACTCCGACTTCCCTTCCCCCGCGCACGCGTACCACTCTTTAAGCTCTCGGGCTTGAGGAGCACACTTAGTACTTGCACATCGCAGTTGACATCAGACGCGGGGTCGCGCCCTCGTTAGCACTGGCACTGGCATTGGCATTGGCACCGGCACCGTAGCAACCGTCATTGGGGGACATGACTCGGCTACTCGTACATATCCGTCACTTATCAGATTGCAGCGAAGCGAGGCCAGGCCAGAACCCCCCGGAGGCCGTTAAGCAGTTGGCAGTCAATGTCCAAGGAGGCAAGAACCAAAGATGAGTTCAGTCAACGGTCAACTATTAAATGCTACGAGTAGCATCAGTTCTCCCAGACAGTCTCATCTCTTCAATCTAACCATGTGGTCAGCCGACCCAACAGCTCGGGCGAAGCACATGGCAGTCAGAGTCTCGGCCTTGAATTGTACTTGGTACCGAGTGTACTCGTACACTGCCACTCCGCCGGCCTGGACGGAAGCGTACGAGTACTCGTAATACTCGGCCTTTGCTCGTCCTGCTTCTCAATCCCCATGCAGTAATCCCGTGGTGAGCAGACAGGCATTGGCAGAGTATTACTTGGTACTTCCCCCCTCCCCGGATAGCCACCAATTGAATCGTTAGACAACATCACTGCGTTGTAGACTCCACCATATGGGCCTACGAGTACTTCTTAGTCGTCTGAAACTACAGCGATTGCCAAGCTGATCAAGCAGTCGTCTATGCAGCTTTCCAGCTTGGTTCCAGAGCTCCGAAATGATTGGTCCGGAGCTTCCTGTCTTCGATTCTCGGGCATGTCCCGTGATGCCAAGAACGGCCCGAGACGTCACGTCTGCCTGCCTGCCTGGACTCTGGAGCCATGATGGGGCCCAAGGTGCAAGGGTGAAAGATTCACTTTCATTCTCGAATATTCACGTTGATCGTTCAGGTCTGTTGAAGGCCCCGGCACAGTCGTGTCATGATGGTCCCAGCTGCCGGATAGCATGGGCGCGAGCATAGTGACGGCTGTCCCCGGAAGAGCCGCAGCCGGAGGTAGTTCCACGCTCGTACATGACAGTGGCAAGACAAGACCCGTAACGGGGTCACGAGGTGCCAGAAACAGAGACGCAGATACCAGTGGCCGATCTTGCCGCATCGTCGCATGAGGCTCCAACGTACGAGTGTCGTGGACATGGCGTCCAAGTTCTTGGCAGGCACGACAAATGGCTCTGAGAACTCTTGACTGTACGACAGCAACCCCCTCTCCCGGACAGCCGACCCGGGACGGCCGGGCGGGAACCCGCTCCGGATGGATGCTGTCCTCCCAAACACAACAGCACTAAGACAGGGAGGACGGGCCGCCGCACATTCCGCCTATGTGCGTCTTGATTTCGCCGGTGGACAGGTCGTGGTTCTGCCGTCAACGATGGGGTATCCGTCTAGTGTCCAGGCCTGGCTGGGGCGTTCCATCTTGGCGGGGTTGTTGTCGGTGCTCATGAGGGCTCTATTATATTATAAGAAGCTGACGACGGATATCGCTTTGAATATCTGGGAGAGATCAAGAATTATATACTCGTGTGGAGGTTGTTGAGGAGGTGGATATGTTCAAACTTGGAGGAACCAAGAGACATTTGATCACGCCGTACGTGCACGTTCTTTAAAAGGGAAGGAGCGTTGGAGTTGGCTCATGCCATAGTGACAAGACTTGCCAACATGATTTGCAACACCCACAACCTCCTTGACTATGCCTCGTCTCTTCCTCTCAAGAACAGTAAGAACAGTCCATCAAGACTCCAGAGCCAGTTCGCTCATCACATTTGATGCCTCCGGCGGCCCCTGTCGGGGAGGCTATCCTCGCTACGCTTGCACGTCCACCAGCCACTACGAGCGAAGCGAGGACAACCCCCGGTAGGGCCGTCTGAGGCAATACAAACTGAACAGTCTGGTATCATCAATTCATAACATCGTACCTATGTATGTACGTGGGTGTATACATCTTGGGTCCTAGTACCCAAAGTCCTCCCACGCCATGTCCTCCCCCTCCAGCCAAGTCGTCAACTGGCCGAGCAGCTTGGGCGCAGCATACAGAAAGAACTTGCCTCCCCGGCCCTTGAACCGCACGACATCGCCATCTTCGATCCGTCTGTCCTGCACAGCAACCACCCCCAGCCTCCTCAGCTCTTCGTCCCGCTTCTGCTTCTCGTCCGCTGACGACGATGACCCCGTCACGAACAGGGTTGTCACCCCCGCCAGCCCTGGCACCTTGTCAAACGAGTCGACCGCCAATGCTAGATCCTCCCGTCGAAGACTCCATAGGAGCTGGAACCCGTCGCCGTCGCCAGTACTAACAAGGGGTCCTGCCTGAGCGAGAACAGGTGTGATTCCCACCCCTCCAGCAACAAAGATCTTGTCGCATCCTGCCGGGGCGGCCGACAGACGAAACGACTCGCCGCCACCGAAGCCAAGAATGGGAATCTCCAGCGGGGGCATGTCGCGATGGAGGGGGTACTCCCACAGCAGACCTGTGGCTGCGCCGTGTCTGCGCGCCGTAATCTCCATTCGTATACTTCCATCCTGGTCTCGCTTCGTCTTCTTCCTCTCCCCGCCTCGCTCGGGTGGTGTTGGCGACGGCGGACTGGACACCGTAAACGTCCTCACATAGTCATCATTCAGACTCTGCGGGTCGTAGTCCCGCATATGCGACCACCCCTCATCCAGCATGTCGGAGAAGTCAAACGTGACGTGCTGTCCAGCGATCCACTCGCGCCGCGGGGACACGCGGAACGCGAACCGGCTGGTGGTCGGGGTGATGACCTCGCGTCCTACCAGCGTGGCCGTCGTCGTCCCCTTCATGTTCTTCCCGTCCTCGTGCACGCCCTCCTTCACCTCCGTCGTCAGCCGCCTCACGGGCGGGTTGTACGGTGAGTAGTCCACCACTTCGCCTCGGAACGGCAGTCCACCGGCCACGTACCGCCAGTCGCTGACCGACACCCGCACGGCCAGCTTGGTGCGCTCCATGACGGACGAGGCGTCCGGCCCAACAAGCATATCCGCCGTGCCTGTCACGTACAGCGCTGACCCGGTCTCGAAGTCGGGCACCACGATGCCCACGCGCGGATCTGACTTGATGTTGCCCAGCGTCTGGTACAATCTGTTTCCTGAGTCTGTAAAATACACAGTTAGCATATGTTCTTGGTGGTGTGATGCCTCCGGCGGCCCTGCCGGGGGCCGGCCTCGCTTCGCTCGCAGGCCACCAAAAGTATTGTAAGGGGGGTTGGACTTACACTCTGGGTATACGATCTCCACCTTCCCGTCCATGTTGCTCAGCACACGCACAAACCCCGGCGGTCCGCCCCGATGATTCGTATCCATATGTCCCATGCTGCCCGTCGACAAGAAGAACAGGTCCGCCCTGCCGAGCAGTTCCACTGCCTCAGCACACAGTCTTGCCTCGGGGCCAGACCCCACGAGTTGCGCATCCACGTCGTGTGGCCGTATGCGCTTCTTGTTAAGGTACTTGGGGCAGTTTCCCAGACTCTCGTCCACGTGCATGGTCAGCTGCGCGACCGTCTGCTTGCGGCCTTGGTGTCCTTTTCCTGCGATTCCCCGGGGTCTCGACAGTCTGATGTGTGCGAGGCTGCCAGCCAACTTGACCCGATCGCGTGTCTCGAGGTCGATGGACAGGGCGCTCATGGGTCTTCCTTCCTCAACTCTTACATGGCCATCTTCTATAAGAGTATGCTCTCCCTTGTCCTCTGCAAGGGGCTTGTTGTGCCTCTCTGCAAGAGCAGCAACAACTGGATCCCACCGCCCGTCGACGACCGACTCCATCATCATGCTGTCCTCCTCATCCTCGCTCTGTCCCGCAAACCCCCTCTGCCCACCCCACACCGTCGTCCACGGCCTGCCCCGGCCGTCCACCACCCCCACCGCCACGAGGGGCGAGTCCTCCAACCTTGCGACGTACCGTCCTGGCATCCCGCGGGCTGTCGGGTTGCGGTCCTGTCGCACGTGCAGCTGTGAGTGCACGGCTAGCTCGCCGGCGTGCCACTGCGGCTCTGGTGTGATTCGAGAGGGCATCTTGCGTAGGCCTTATTTGACAACCCAAATGATCGAATTAGCAGTACTACTTGCACTTGAAGTAATCAAGATGAGGATGAAAAGAGAAGAAAAGCATTCGAGCATTCAAAGTCAGGTCCAAGGTAATGCGACACAGTCTTCAAATGTCGTCATGCTCACCAATCCACAGCTTTGACATGTACGCCCTGCGGATTTGTCAACCTCATTCCCTAAGCCAGACGTAGCGCAACCTAACGAGGCCCAACCATCCATCCATCCACCTCAACCTCTCTCCTCTCAGTCGCGACTGTGCCTCTGGCGGCCCTGCCGAGAACTTCCCTCGCTTCGCTCACAGGAAAAGCAACGGGGGAAATGGGTTTACCAACACCCACTTACACGTGCAGCGCAACTTAAATCAGCACCTAACCATCCAGCTCACCCCCCTTATGCATAAGCCTCCGGCGGCCCTACCGGGAGCTCTCATCGCTTCGCTCGCATAAGGTGAATGAACCGACTTAAGTTTCCCGACACCCTCTCGATGTATACGCCTCCGGCAGTCGCGGCATCTGCCCTCTCTTCGCTCGCATTCTCCTCGGGTTTACCAGTGGGGCACCAATCCACATGCCAGCGAGCATTGAAGCGAGGTCCGCCATACGCAGCCACGGTTACACAGACGGAAGGACTAGAGCAATGCGATCGATGCGGCTCAGGATAGACTACATGTAGACAAGATCAAGCAAGATGAATAAGACGGCAAGGTAAAACATATCATCATATCAAGTGCAGTGGGTGAGACTCCAAGACATGTAATCAAGTACAAGTACAATTGATGCATCTACTACACGTAGGAAGCTCAGAGCACAGCACACGTGGATCGGAATATAAACAGTGTAATAGTCCCCCTCAGATTCTCATTGTAAGATTCTCATGTCAAGTGTACGAGTAATAATGTAACCAAATCCACACAAATCAGAATCATCCCAATCCGAATCCAAATCCAAATCCAACGAGATTTTCTCGAGTAAAAATCCCTCCATGCACGCACCGCTATAATAATAAAAGTGAAAAACTGCTAATAAGAAATGTGTAGAGTACCTCGTGAGTCCCTCGTGAGTCCCACGTAGGCAGAGTAGATATGTAAAAAGGAGTAAGTAGTAAAAGAGTGAATGGGAGGGAAAGGGCAAGCACCAGTCGTGAACCTTTCCCGGACAGTAAAATTAAGAAAGCATCATAAACAAAATAGACAAACGCCACCGCATGAGAACCCCCAAGAGGTGGTGAGAGACGCAGCAGAATCAGAGAGGTGCTTCACTATCTGAGAGATCAGATCAGTAATACCTCCTCTGAGACTCGACGTCGTAGTTGTAACCCTGACCAGGAGGGGGGTACGCCTGCTGCTGGAGCTGAGGCGTGCCCCTCATGCTCTGAGGCGTCCCAGGCGGGGGATACGCCTGCTGCTGGAGCTGGGGCGTGCCCCTCATGCTCTGCGGCGTCCCAGGTGCGTCGTAGTAGCCCCCGTCAGGGCCGGGTCCGCGCGCCACCGGGGCTGTCATGTTCCTCTGGGGAGGAGGCATGTACGGCCCGCGCTGGGGAATGGGACCCGTAGCACTGCGGCCAGGTTGCTGCATGATACCCTGCGGGTACTGGGGACCGCCATTGCCGCCACCGGGGGCGCTGCGGTACGACAGGGCGGGGCTGGCGCGGCCGTTGTTGCTGCCGGCGTAGGCATTGTAGTACGGCTGCTGAGGCTGGGGCTGCTGGGGACGACCGAAACCATCCCTTCCATCGAGGGTGGGGGTGCGACCCATGGGCCCGGGGCTCTCCGAGTACATGGCGCGCGAGGCCGAGGAACCAGACGTGGTGGGCCTGTGGCCCATGGCAGCGGCCGTGGCCGTGTTGGGGCCAAAGGTGCGCTGAGAGACGGGGGTTCCAGGACCTTGAGGCGGGAGGTACTCGTTCACGACGGAGGGGAGGCTCGGCACGGGGGAGGGGGGTCGGCCTTGGCCCATCTCGGCGGCGGAGCTGAGCAGCGAGGTGTCGGCGTCGTAGGTGCGTCCCGAGGTGGCGGAGCCCATGGTGCCGGTGCGTGAAGGAGGCTGCCTCCTCTGGGCGGCGCGGGCGTTCATGGCGTTCATCTCGATGCCACCCGGGCTCGACGGGCGGGACGTGTAGGGTGGGAGGGTCATGCCGGTGGCACCCGTGTCGGTGCGGCGCAGCGAGGGCATCTCGGGCAGCTTGTCCTCCTTCTCATCGATCTTGGACATGGGCGAGGGCGTGGCGGTCGGGGCAATGTTGGGAAGCGTGGGCAGCGTGGCCTGCCTCTGGAGGAAGTCGGGGGCCTCGTAGCCGTTCTTCTTGGCGGCCTTGATCTCGGCCTTCATCTGCTTGGCCTCGCCCTTGGCTAGGGCGACGTTGACCTTTTCAGTGACAATCTTCTTGAGGGCCTCGTTGATCTTGCGCTCGCAGTAGCCCGTCAAGCCGCCGTCCGCGCGGGGGATCCAGTGGCACAGGAAGGTGACGTAGCAGATGGCGGCGGTGAGGAGGAAGATGAAGGAGAAGACCCAGACGATGAGGGTGAAGGCCATGGCGCCCAGGACGAGTGCCTGCTGGTAGTCCTCATTGGCCAGGGCGCCAATCTTGTTGAAGAAGGTGGAAAGGGAGCCCTCGACGGTCGACTCGTTGACAGCCAGTTTGCTCTCGTAGAGCGACTTAAAGGTGAAGGCGTTGATGACCTGGCGAGGGCCGGAGCAGACGAGGACACGGATCCATGATTGAAGGCTGTAATAGGTGAAGAGGGCGACGTACTGGCCACCCTTCTTACCCTTTGTCAGCTCGGCGAAGACGAGGAACCTGCGGTAGCCCTGGCCCTTGCCGACACGAGCCGACTCCCAGCGGACGGCGAGGGAGTCGAGGTAGCACTCGGCGACGTTGCGGCGCTTCATGACGCGAAAGGCGCGGACGGCCTCGTAGCCGAGGTTGATGAAGGAGAGGATGATGCAGCCCGAGAAGATCCACTTGGAGACACTGAGCGGAATGCCGGGCTTGATGTTGGAGGACCACTTGTCGAAGATGAGAAGGTTGACGGCCGTGAAGCTGTCAAGGGCGTAGACGGCAACGGAGAGGATGAGCATGGCCCACAACCAACCGTAGGCGAAGCCGGGACCGAGCCCAGCAGCCTTGAAGTCGCCAAGACTAATGTAGTCCCATTTCAGATCGTTGAACTCGGTCTTCTTTTGGCGGCGGCGAAAGAAAGCCATCTTGGAGGAGGAGGGAGGTGATGTCGGGTGATGTACTCGGAAGTACAAGGTAAGAGAGAGAGGAGGAAGAGAAAGGTTGTCGACGTGGTCGAGTGAAGGAGTGGTTAGTCAAAGTTGTGCGGACCGGCCGTGAGCATCAGTCGTCCCCTCGCCTGCGAAGGTTCGACAATGCTCGTCTTGACTGTTGTGAGAGAGCGAGAGTCGCTCTTGTTGATGAAGGATTGGACTGGCAGAGGAAGTCTACCACTTGTCGTCGAGGTCGTCGTGTATATAGGAGGACTAGAACGTGCTGCCCATGTCACGAGTTTGTTTACTTCGTACTCCTCGTCGGGTCAGGCGAGGACACACACACTCCTGTTTGTCGACGACGAAGCAAAGGGGTGTCTGTCGTGTGTGTTGAGTACACGGAGTTGTATGTGGTGCGTACGGAGTTGTCCGGTGTGGTTTCCCGTCGTGTCGCAAAGAACAAATGCTGTAAGTATGCTTGATTTGACAACCGATTCCCAACGACAGGGCAAACAGGGCATGCAAAAGCCAAGCAAAGTCGAGCAAGCGGACCAGGTGCTACCCGCGATTGTGGATAATGCCCACGAGTGTCGGTCAGGCCGTGCTGGGCTGGGTGTTTGCTGTTGGATCAAAGCGTTGCGGGTATTGTATCAGACTTGTCGGAAGGGCGCTAAGAGTCGGGCGGGAGAGTTGCAGGCGCCGGACGGGGGGTGAGTGAGTGAGCGACTGGGTACGAAGTAAGACGAGGTGTAAAACGAGCAAGGGAAAGTGAGAAGTGAGAGAGTGGATGAGCCTATGTGGCTGGAAAACGGGCGCGAACGAAGCAGCGAAAAAAGGAAGCGGTAATGGCAATGCAACGGAGATGTGAATTGGAGAGGTTGAGGGATCGAGGCCTCTGAGAGAAGAATGGAAGGAATGGAGGGGGGGAAGGCGCGAGGAGGGGATTCCATTCGAGGCCGAGGCGGGAAGGCGCGATTAGGGAGGGGGCCGGCGTCTTCAGGCACCTTGACCTCAGTGTACATCAATGGACACTTGACACCTCCATACCTGGCCGCTACTTACAGGCCCTGCAGGCTACCTTACAGGCTATCAGACACCAACCGCAGAACCGCTGCAGAATACAGCGCGTTACGCCAATGGGGAACCCGCCCGTGCATGCACCTACCGGGCGCTACTGGCGCAGGCACAAGGAACAAGGCACATGGATGGATGGAAGGCACAGACGGGGACTACGAGTACACGGTATTGACGCTACGGGAAGCCTACAGGGAACCAATTCCTGTATTACAGGCTGTGGACTGCCCTGGCGGCGGGAGGCCCCACAGCAACAGCGCGTGGGAGACGGCGGTTGGAGTACCACGCAGCCACGGAGCATCCGTACTACGGAGTAATTTGCGGCAGGTTCCACCATCTGTCTGGGGTATCACAGCCTTGGCGGGCGTCGAGGCAGTATCTCGGATAATGAGCACTGAGCAGTCGGCCTACGGGCAGCGTACGGAGTACAGCGTACGGGTGGCTGATACGAGACGAGAGAGGCTTGCGCGTGGTGCGGTGCGGGCTGTGCGGCATGGATTTGCCTACAATCGGCAGGTCACTTCACGGTCTGTCACTTTACGGGGTAAATCCTCGGAACGTCGGTGGTGATACGACATCATACGAGTAACAATACGCTGTAATAGAGTAACAATTGGTAGAGTCTGCTACAATGGACACCAGGGCATGGTCAGTAATGCTACTACGAGTAGTAGATAGCCTTACTCGCAGGTACTCCGTAAGTGCATGTAAATGGCCGGAATCATGGGTAAATACTTCCAACATCATGCTCCGACACTGCAATGCACACTATGGAGAAAAGTACCTGCTATTGAATGAAATGGTGGCAAAAAAAGGGTCCAACTGGTGTGCCAAGAATGGACCTACAGCACTTCCGAGTATGAATGAAACAAACCCAGGCATGAATGAGCCAAGCGGCCAAGACGGCAACGTCAGTGCCACGGCCACCACGACCAAGGGAGGCAGGAGGGAAGGGAGGGAGGACTCGGGGAGGGAGTGGCCACTGCGCGGGCCCGGCAAGGAGGATCAGGGGGTTTGCGCTTCTGCAGACTGCAGCAGTTTGTGTGGTCAAGCGCCTCTCAGCAGACTGCCGTGAGTACTCCATACATGTACTCACTCACTCACTCACTCACCCGTAGTACTCCGTACTCCGTACTCACTGCTTGCTGATTGCTTGCTGCTGGCTGCTTGCGCCGTTTGCACCAGTGTCTCATCCCTGTCTCCAACCCCTGTCGTCATGTACCCACCCTGGCGCCAGTGTGCCTGACAATCGCAGGGGTATCAGAACCACTCACGGAGTACTCAAGGTCCCGGACTGACAGGGGCATGAGGGGGCCACGAGTCCCCATGGACCATGGGCCCCATCCCACTGACGACGACAGGTTCCCGATAGTCTCCCTGCTGAAGCACATTTTGCGTGATCGCCACCCAGATTTCCCACGATGAGGGTGAGGTGTTTTGTTGGGTGCCCAGTGCTCAGAGCTTGTTGTCAATAGATACGAGCACTCCGTACGCTGTATGATGTTGATAAAGATGGAGCCCCGGGCACCAAGCAACCAAGTACAAGTAAGCGCGCGATAGAAGAAGAATTCAATCGAATGGTTCATGAAGAACGACAGCACATAGTCTGACGGTTGTTGTTATTATTATCATTGCTGCTTGCCGCCGGATCTGGATTCTGATGAATTACATGGCATTCATTCAATCCCCGCTGTCCGATGAGATGAAATCTGGTCGTGACGGTGAGCGGCCTACGGTGATGATTACGGCAATTGGTCTGGCCTTGGCTTTTTTCGTCCTTTACTCGTCCGAATGCGCACGGTAAATAATACTTTGGATTATTATTAGAGTACGAGTATTACTACTGGTAGCTCCGGACAATGAGTTTGGACGAGCAGTGTCGGTCTGTACTCGTACTCGTAGTCTGTACGGAGTACGGAGTACGCTCGTACGAGTACGCAGCGCATAAGATTACCCTCTCCTCTCGGGTCGAGTCTCGGGTTCATTTACCGCACCGCACAATGAGGGCATTTACTGCCTCTGAGAGGACTCGCAGACCCTAGTCGACTCGTAGAGTCTAGACTCGACAGTAATCTGTACAGGTACGAGCATTCGTGGACAGTAGACTTAGTACTCTGATCTTCATGATCAACGTTGTTAGTGCTTTTTACAACCCATCGCACCACTGTTTGTGCCTGAGGAGTTGACAGTTCCCTGTAGTAACATACTGTATGGAGTATTACGCTGTACTCGTGCTACGTACACTTATCAGGGTGAAAGTCTAGAGTGCAGAGCGCAGTACAGAGGGTAGAGAGTATCGTCGCAGTTGGCCGTGGCATTATGCGCTTGATTTGCAATTTCGTCGCCATCCAACGCTATGAAAGCCGACGGACGCTACGAGGAGGACCTACGCTGTATGAATAATCGACGCTCTGCCAGTAGTCTCAACAGCCATGTAGATGGCAATTTAGCCCAGACTAGAACACTCGAGCAGTGTTGCAGTGTTGGTATCCTCTCGGCAGTATTGACAAGAGTAGGTACGTACAGACTGGAGATAGCAGCACCAGCGTTGCAGCAGCAGCGTGGCAGTGGTACGAGTAGTGGCAGTGAAGCTGTATCCACACGTTGATCCATTGCAGAGCAAGTCCGCTGGTATGCCGTCATGTCATGTGTCTCTCTCTAAGGATCCTACCGAGAACTTCGTGTCCCCAGAATGACGTATTTTGGACTATTCGCATGAAGCTGCAATGAACTCGATACACCACTGCACAGCGTGCGCACTTGGCGTTCGTGCCATCCAGAGTGATGCTTACATGGACATTATCACGAGTTTCGCATTGAACATCCACTCCACTCTAAGCATCGCTATCAGAGCACCTCTATCAGAGCACCTCTTATCAGAGCACCTCTTATCAGTCACTATCAGTACTATCAGCTATCAGCCCGCTATCGCCATCACCACCACTATCAGTCCCACACCACAGCTCTAGCCCCGCGCAAACCACCAACCACCAACCACCCAATCCTCAGCCATCACCGTCACCACGACACACATCACCACCAGACTCAACATCAACCCGACCTCTCCTTTCCTTTTTCCAGTTCAGCATCCGCCCATCCGACCCCATGGCCCTCCCGACGGGCCCCCACCCGCCGCCCCCCCTCCTCCTGACCAAGCGCCTAACCTCCTTCCTGCACACCAACCGCACCCCCCAGCTGCCCACCCTGCTGGTGACCACCCCGACGGGCAAGCTCCTGGCCCACGCGTCCTCGCAGCCCGTCAGCGTGCTGCGCACCCACGCCACCGTCGCGGCCTCCCTCCTGACCATCCACACCTCGTCGTCGTCCTCGCTGCCCAGCGCGCTGCCCGGCTCGCGCACGCCGCCCGCCACCGCCGGCAATGGCCACCACACATCGTCGTCGTATCCATCCGCCTCCGGCTCCGACACCGGCTCCGAGGATGACGATGATGCCTACAGCGACGAGGACGAGTACAGCAGCAGCAGCCACCACGGCCTCCGCCGGCGGCGCGAGCAGCACGCCGCCGCCCAGGCCGCTGCCCAGGCTGCCCGGGACACCCTCCGCCCCGTGACCATAACGGTCCAGCTCTCGGGCGGCACGGTGCTCATCCGGAGACTCCGGTGCGGCCTGCTCTTCGTGTGTATCGGGCCTCCCTCCTCTTCGACCTCGTCGTCGTCGGCCACCCCCGACGGCCATCACGACGGTGCGCATCATGAGAATGGGGACGGCAGTGCCACCTCCCTGCTGGCTGCTCCGACCGCACATGTGTCCACCAGCCCCAGCGATGCCGGCAGCCTCGTCAGCGCGGGAGGGCAGACCACCACTAGTCTGGATAGCCAGGGCGCGTCGGCTGTCGTCGCCATGCGAAGACAGGCTGCCGAGATGGCTAGGTGGCTCGACGACAAGCTGGGCACTCTGGTCGTGCCGGACGAGGGTGTCGGTGTCGAGTGATCCGCAGGAGCATGCGAACAAACAAAACCCTTACCATGTCCTTTTTTCTGGCGTTTCTTCCCTTTTTGGTTTCATCAATCTTTCAGTGGCGTTGTGTTCTACTTTTCCATGTCATTTCCGCAGTGGCCTTTTTCAGATACCAGGGGACGAACGAACCATCATGATACTTTCCATAATCCAAGTCATACGTCATGCCATATCACATCACTTGCTGCACTTCCAGAGCACTGCGTGTAGAAGTAACTGTACATGTACATATTGACAATCATGCTACCTACATCAACGTGAAAAAAAAACTCATGCCCATTCTAAAGACGTCCTCCGAAATGTGAAATCAAACCCAACGCCATGCCATGTAAAAGTCTTGGGGGTGTTTCCTCTCCCCTATATGTGCCACCTGTCCCTCTTCAGGGTGTCCCTTTTCAGGGTGTACCTCTTCAGTGCCTCACTCGATGCTCATCCGCATGATACCATCATTCGTATCCACCATGCCCTGGAGCCCTATCCTCCCCTTATTGTTGGCAGTTGTTGTCGCTCCCGCAGCTCGAGAAGATCCATTTCCATTGCCGCTGCTCCCGGCCATACTTCCCGAGTCGCTCGTCGCGCTGATACTCCCGCCCCTGTCTCCACCTCCGCCGCCGTTACTCCCCGGCCGAGACCCCCACATCTGCATGGGGCTCTGGGGCATGGGCGACCCGTGCACGCTGAGGCTGGGGCTCACGGCGCGACGCTTGAAGCTCGACGGGTCGAGGTCGTCGTCGCGTCTGCGCTTGTTGTTGAGCCGGCGGGTCATGTCGGTGGCCGACACGGGCGTCTGGGGGGCGTTGGTGCCTGCGCCGGCGCCGACAAACGGCAGAGGGCGCTGGCCCGCCATGCCACCTTGCGAGGGCGAGTCCATGCCCACGTCCTCGCTCATGTTGGACGACGAGCCCCTCGGCATGGCGTGGTTGCCTCCCGGGGGTGGCGGCGTGGTGGTGCGCCCGCCGCCGACGCTGCTCGTCTCGGAGAAGTTGTCCCAGAAGGTCTTGCCCTTGGAGTTGCGCATGGCGTGCTGCTTGAAGCTGCCGGACAGGCCGAGGGCCAAGTCGCCCATCATGTCGTTGTCGTCCTCGTCCAGGGGGGGTTCCTGGCCGGGGGAGGATGCCGCCGTGGCGGAGGCGTCACCGGGCACGGAGCCGTCTGCGGCGGGGGCCGGTCTGCGCGGCTCCAGGTCGGGCACGTCGCTGTCCCGCACCTGCTTGACCACCTCGGCCTCGCGCTTGCACTCGGCCTCGGCGGGGGCACCCTCCTCGAAGAGGGCGGCCCTGATGCGGGCAAAGGTTTTTGTCTTGGGCTGTCACGCAGTTCACGTTAGCTTCAGCAAATGTAGGGGGGGGGGTGAAATACTACTAGATACATGTAGATGAAGCAAATGAACGAAAAGATGGAGAGAACAAAAAACTTACCAGTAGATTACCCCGTCTGGTAACGGCACGTCGGACAACGTTTCTGCCCCCTCCCTCGCCACCCAGTCCGTCCATGTCATCTGCATCCATGCCCGAGATGTGGAGCTGGTTAGCCTGCCAGGAGATGCTGTCCCTCCTAGCATTCGCAGGCGGGGAGCCCGACCGGTGGTGGTGGCTGGCGTTGCCAAAGGGCCCTCCGGACGCAGACGAGGAAGCAGACGACGCGGCAGCCGCGGCCGCCGCACTGCTGCTGCTCCCAAACGGCAGGCGCGACTTGATCTTGCCCGCACTGCCAAATGGCTTGTGGCGATGGTGCCTCTGCCTCTGCTGGAAGCTGACCAGGCCGCCCCCCGTGGCGGGGGAGCCAAAGGCGCCCGAGGGCCCCGTCCTGGACACCTGCGGGGTCATGAGGTAGGCGTCCTCGCTGGGGGCGCCGCCCATGGCGCTGGCGTTGTCGTCGTCGTCGTCGTCCATCAGGTCGTCGTCGTCCGAGTCGCTCGACGAGTCCGACCCGACGGCGTGGGCCGCGCTGCTCCCCAGCGAGTGGCTCAGGTTCATCCTCTCCTGGTCGCCCATGATGGACCACAGGGACGTCGACGTCGATTCGGGGCCTGTACCGACTCCACCATTCCCCGCCTCGTTGTATAGCAGCCGCTGCCGTGACCCTCCGGCGGGGATGTTGATGGCCCTGGCCCGCGGGTTATTGCCGCCAGCAGCCGTGGGCGACGACTCGGGCGACGACTGCTCCGCCAGGGTGCTGTGGTGCAGACTCGTGGCCGCGCGGGAGAAGTCCAGGCCTCGAGACCGCCGGGGCAGGACGTTGACACCCGTCGGCGGTGAGGCGTAGCTGTCGAGGGCCTGTTGCTGTTGCTGTTGCTGTGCTGCTGATGCTTGCCTTTCCGAGGCAAACAGCTGTTGTTGTTGTGGTGGTGGTGTCGACTTGCGTGGTTGTTGCTGCTGCTGCTGTGCAGGCAGTGCAGGGAGGAAGAAGAGGCCGGACGACAGAGACGACGTCGACATGGACGGTGACGGTCGGTGGGGCGTCACGGGCGTCACGGGTGCCGCCACCCCCAGCAACGAGCTGTCACTGTCATCCTTGGATGTTGCTGCTGTCGCTGCTGCTGCTGCTGTCGCGCTGCCGGTCCCGGGACCGCCTCCGCCCGCGCCGTCAGACAGCGACCGCGTCTTTTTGGCCATGGGGGACACGGCCAGGCCGCCGCGGGTGGCAGTGCCGTCGCCCAGGTCCATTGCACTTCCTCTCACTTCCTAGGTAGCTGTAGATATCCCGTATCCCGTATCCCGTGTCCCGTACTCTCGCAGGTCGGCTATCGAAGCATCGAGTCGAGTGGTTGGGTTAGAGTGCTGGGTGCCGGTGGGTTACAGTGGGTTTGTTGATGTGGGCTTCGAAAGCAGCGGTCAACGTGCTGTGCTGGCCTGTCCACTGTCCAGTCCCTTGGGCTCGCGTACGGGTAGCGCAGGTGCAGGCTTATGTCGATTCCGCAGGTGTCTGCCGATGAGACATGATATGTCGGTTGAGTGTGTGAGTGTGTGTGACAAGGCAATGGCCCGTGAATCGATAGAGTATGTGTGAGGGAGAAGAAGAGATGGAACTGCAAGTCAAAGTCAAATCAAACCCCGCGGCGGCTAGACTCGACGTTGTGCTACTCGGCAAGCCAACGGACAAGGTTGACGCTGTCTGTGGCGTTTAATGGGTCCCTTCCGCTCCTCGGATCTGGCTTGGACGCGTCCCCCACTCACGCGTAAGCCCGCGTCCACTCCTCTACTCCACTGTCACTCACTGTCGCTCACCCGTGTCACTCTGCCTCCGGCGGCCCTGCCGGGGGCCCTTCTCGCTACGCTCGCACTCCAACTTACAAACGCCGATTCCCTTCCTCTACTGCAATTCTGCCTCCGGTGGCCCTGCCGGGAGCCCTCCTCGCTACGCTCGCACTCGCACTCTGACTTACAAAGGCGGATTCCCTTCCTCTACTGTGATTCTGCCTCCGGCGGCCCTGCCGGGAGCTCTCCTCGCTACGCTCGCACTTGGGTAACATTCCGCGTCCAGTGACTGATTGAATGCCATTATGATTGTATGCCCGTCCTATACCCTCAGTACTACTAGTACTACACATAGTACGACTAGAGTACTACATGTATCTGTAGCACTGCATGTCCTGTCCATCTATCCAACTCTATTTTTATGAAACTATATACATCAGAGACATATACACATACTGGTATTCGTACAGGACGCATTGTCCTTGTCTGTCTCGTCATTATTATAAAGGGTTACATGCATGCGGTGCAGTGCAGTACAGTGCATGCATATGTACTAGTATGTATGCATACTCTTTTTTTCCCCATCTCTTCCCTTCCCTCTATCCATGCCTGGCACTCAGACTGGCAAACGCGTCCGGGCTATGCCGCCCATTCGACCACGCCATGTCCAGTCCCAGATTGACGCTCTCCCGACTAGCCTGCCGCGGGGTGAACGAGTCGTCGAGGGAGGCTTGTTGTTTCGCTGCTGATGCTGCTGCGCCGTTCATGCCATTCATAAACGGGTTGTTTGTCCCTTGAGCTGCGGGGGCCTGCGCAGGCTGCGTGGCCTGGTTCTCTGGGATGGACATCATGGTTGGTGGTGCCGTCGTCTTCTCCTCGACGGGCTGCTGCTGCTGCTGCGGGGCTGGGGGTGCTGCCCCGTAGAGGGCAAGGATTGAAGCCTTGTCGTGTCGCGGGAGCTGCTGCTGCTGCTGCTGCTGGAGTTGCTGCTGCTGCATGTATGCCTGCTGCTGCGCCTGCTGTTGCTGCTGAGGGAAATACTGCTGCTGCTGTTGCTGCTGGGGAAAGTATTGCTGCTGCTGCTGCTGCGTCGTGGGCGTCTGCATGGGACTCGAGGAGAAGAAGGGGTTCGAGGTCATCATGGGCTGCTGCTGCTGCTGCGGCTGAGACTGTTCGGGGATCTGTCCCAGGCCGGCCATGCCGGTGGGTGATTGTGCAAAGGGGTTGTTGGCAAACTGCTGCTGCTGCGGCTGCTGTTGCTGTTGCTGTTGCTGGTAGTACTGCTGGTACTGTTGCTGCTGCTGCTGAGGCTGCTGCTGCTGCTGCTGCGTGTTGGCGAAGAAGGGGTTGTATCCCGTCGCTTGGACCTGGAGAGGTGCAGGCGCAGGCGTGGGCTGGGGATACGTCATGCTGTGGTAGTTGTTCCCCGCAGGCCGGTAGACCTGGGGGCTTGGGGGGGCCGAGGGCGCGGGCACAGCCATGGACTGAGGCGGCCAGGACGGCGGGACAGTCGACTGGGGTGTCAGGCCGCCTGTCCTGTTGGGGAACAGCGGCTGCTGCTGCTGCTGTTGCTGCGGCGGCGATATACCGAGGTTCTGGAAGGCCTGGGCAAAGTGGTCCGTCGTCGTCGGTTGTTGTTGGGGTGCGCCAAAGGGGTTGAGGGACTGTTGTTGTTGTTGTTGGTTGTACGGGTTGTTGCTGCCCGTGGACTGGGCGGTCTGGGGCATGGCGGGAGGGCCGGAGAGGGCGTCAAAGGGGTTGGTCGAGGAACCGGCGGGCGAGGGCAGACGACCCTGGTTGCTGCTGCTGGGCCGGTTCATGCTGAGGCTGAGACCGAGGGTCTGACCATCTCCTGTCGTGGAGCTGAGGGGCGTGAGCGACCGGGCCGGCCGGGGCTCGTCGTGGGGCGGGGGCGGTGGGGGCGCAAAGGACTTGCCGCCGTCGCCCTCACCGAGGCGGACGAGCGACTGGATGGCCTTTTCGAGGTTGCCGCTCACGCCCTTGAGCACCATTGCGTTGCGCTGGGTGTCATAGAAGCCCATGTCACGCAGTTTGGCGAGCTTCCTGTCCATGTCGTCGCCGTCATCGTAGCTGACAGACGCACCAAACATCCGCGAGACCTTGCCGGTCGATCCGCCGTGCGAGGCGGGGCGGCTCAGACTACCGCCGCTGCTTCCGTCGCCGCCGCTGGGCGAAGGCGAGGGCGACAGTCGGGAGTCCTTCTTGGAGCGCGACGACATGGGGAACAGAGACGAGGCGGATCGGAGATTGAACTTGGACGAGGTGGACGATGACGAGTTCTTGGGCGGCAGCGGCGGCGGCACGCCCTCGTCTGAGACGGGGCTTCCGGGTGGCTGGCGGACACTGGTGCGGGCGACGTTGTTCATGTACTTTTGGCGGATAAAGCGCTCCATGGCCGAGTCGGCCTCGTCGACGTCGATGGGAACGGGGGCTTTGCGCCCCTCGGCGTTGTAGATTTGGTTCGAGACGACGTTTCCGACCTTGCGCATGTTCTGTTGGCGGGTTAGCATTCATAGGTACTAATCTTCCGTCCTGATCAACAGGAGTTGGTGCGAGGGCACTGGATGTGTGGGATTGGGTGTGTGCCTACGTCGACTTGCTCGTTGGTCCAGCTGTCCATGCTCAGCGACTTGACCTTTGAGATGTGCGTCCCGAGCTTGCGGTGGATGGCGGCGCACCGCATACACAGGAAGACGCCGAGACTCCAGGATGCCCATGCTGTGAACCCCCAACCATGAAATGTCAGCCAACGTTGCGCCCCTCTGGTCTTTCCTCTCTGCATCTCTGTATTTCTGTATCTCTGTGTGTCTGTCTGTCTTACCTGGACTACGCGCATGGCAGTCTGCGCAGACATTGTTCCCGGGCACCTTTTGCACGAGTTCCTGCAGGACCTTTTCGTTGCGCGCCTGTTGGCGCTTGGACATGACACCCGACATGGTGTACGGGTATATGTCTGTGGGTGTGTGAGAGTGTGTGTATATGGGTATATGTGTATGGTCGGTCGGGTATCTCGTCTATATCATGGGCGTCATGGGCGTGTTTTTGGGCCGGGCGGGATAACGGCAGTCGTCTCGTTTTATGAATGGGTATGTTGTATTCCAAGTTAGGCTGGAGAAGCAGTGCTCATTTTTTTTTCTTTCTTCCCCGCGATAGTCGAAGGGGAGGATGGGGCGATCGGACGTATGCGGTACGGGCGGAGTGAGTGGGTGAGGCCGCAAAGGATTGATGATGCAGATGCAAGACTGGAGCAGGCAGAGCCAAGAAGAGGAGGATGGAAATGACAAGACAAAGAGATGATGCACGGATATGCGGGACTGCAGGACTGCAGGAGGAGTCGTAAGAAAGGAGAGAGAGAGAGAGAGAGAGAAAATATGGATAAAAGGAAGGATAGAGTATTACTCGGTAAGGATGTAGAACGGATGTAGAAAGGAGAGATGGGCTCGGGAAAAACAACGCACGCACGCGACTCGAGTTGGGCGACGGCGACTGTGAGGTACGGAGTAATAGGAATTGAAGTGTGGATGGGAATGATGTCTGGGGGAGCTGGAAAAGGAGAGGGCGCGGCAGGAGGGCCAAAAGCCTGCCCGGGGGCCCAAGATCAAATGTCTGACAGTCGGGGGTTTGACTACTAGTGGCCGGGCAGGTGCTGGTGGGCAGGTGCTGGTGGGCAGGTGCTGGAGGTCCACGGGCTAGTCGATACTCGTAGTGGTCGGGTCCACTGACAATGGAGACTTGTAGGCCTCGAGACCCCTATAACTGCCAGAAGTGCCAGAAGTGCTAGAGGTGCTGCAGTAGGTGCTTCAGTACATGCACATGCCCGTAGTCGTAGGGGGCTACAGTGGATGCTACAGTGCCATTGCCTCCAGGCTCCATGGATGCCAACTGCACAGCATGGCGGCCAGGTGGAGTCCAATACTCCAATACGACAGCGTTGATACTCCGTACTCATATGGGTTTCTATTCGTATCCTGTAATACGGTGAATTCGGTCTTGGTTTTTGGTACTATACATGTACGGGTAATACCAGGAGAGTTCTGGCATACTCCGTAGATGTTGGACGTTGCGGTGGTATTGACATGGATTCCATTGTCAGTCCATGTTGGGCAGAGAGAAGAGAGAATTGACAGGTCCAACCCGTCCAGGCCATGTATCACCATCAAGTGCCTGCAGGTGGGCCCCTCTTAGTTCAGGGGATTCTAGTATCTTAGTGCCTGGCCTGGCCGCAGGTCGACTCGTATACTCCGTTCTTCCATGTCGTGTGTGCCCACCAGCACTCAACTTAACCTGTGCACTGACCTTGGCCGTAAGGGCACCGCTCGAGTCCGTGGTTTGAATTTAGGGGTCTTGAATTATAGCCTGGAACTACGGATACTCCGTACTAGAGGTACCAAGTACAGTTGAAGTAATCATGATCAAGACAAGTGATGATGGACGGTTAGTGCCTTTTTGGACCTGCCCCTGGATCCAACATGGCAGTTCTAGACGACTGCCATTCAATCTGATATTTCAGTAGCCATTGCTGACTTATCCGTCAGGTACTCTATATAGATATATGTCAGAATCCAGCCCACTATCCATGACAAATTCCCGAGATGACTATTGATTACTCGCAGTACTCGTACTCGATATTGACACTATTACTACGTAATCAACCACAGAGGAATACAACCGGAATGCGGCTCCCCTACTAGTGCTACCACTGCCATGTCTCTACGGACACATCTACTGCACCGTTGCCAAGGAGACTCCTGACAGCCAAGATGCATTCCTGTCCAACGCGTCTACCCTATAGATCTATCTGGACTGGTTTCGAAGCCCACGTCACCTGGAGGACATTCCATGGAAAACACATGGGCTCTAGACGTAAACATGTTTGTTGGGTTTAGAAGACGATACAGAGTAGGAAACATCCGAAATGTGGTCTATTTTTGGAGGAGAGTAAAAGGGAACTTTATTTGCTAGACCAGAGTTGGTCTCATTCAAGCCCAAATGCTCTCAAACTTCACAGCTTGTACGATGGCAACAATGAACCATGGAACAGCATACGGACATATACACATACAAGCAAGAGGAGAAAAGAAAAGAAAAGAAACAAGAGCAGATGGAATCAACGTCTTGCAGACTGAGAGCTGCAACTTGGCCGTACTCTGCGTACCGAGGTCTGTTGAGGCAGGCGCAATGGAAGTCCGAAGAAGGCATTACCGACGATGACGACAAGAGGGGCAGGGCAGGGCAGCCCGCATATCATGCACCTTGCTAGGACGAGAAGCAGCATACAGACATACATACATGTACATACATGCATTGACATACTAAGCCGGGCAGGACATGTGCAAGTGCAAGTGAAAGTGCAAAATGCGGGCGAGTCAAAGAGGAGACAGAGGAGAGAGGAGAGAGGACAGCGAGTAGAGAGGATGGAATCCATCAGACGAGATTGGCGCATCTTGGCGCGCAGATTCGAAACCGATTCAAGCCTGTTGGTGTCCGGTCTCCAGTATCTGGCGTCATGGACCATTGTCCTCCATTGTTCTAGTACTTTGTACTACAGCAGGATGGTACTACTAGTATTGGAGTTGTAGACAGTTGGATCATTCATCCATGATGGCTCCAAGTTTGGGGCGTGCTTGCGAGCAGCCAGGGCACTACTCTGTACTTACGTGCATAGTACTAAATTAGTGATCCGACTCCGTTATACTCTTTTGTCTTTGTTTATACTCCCGTACTCCGTAGTATGTACTATACTAGTATTCCAGCCATAGGAGTAGAGCCATTCGTGGAATACTACTCCGTACATGTGCCCAGTGCTTTAGTCGTAGTAGCGGTAATGGCTGTATAGCGGTACCTCGGTGCAATTGTTGAGCTCCAATACGTGTATCCAGGTATCCAGCCATCTATTCCCCATACGACCATGTCCACTTCCAGCCATCTAACCATCCAACCATCCAACCAGCCAGTGGCCAGTGCCAGCCATCCAGCCATCTATCCAGCCACCCGCCTCTGCTTACGACATGTCCCCGCCAAGAGACTCTAGTAATATTATCATTACTACGGAGTACGGAGTACGGATTTGTAGCACTCGGACTCGCCTCGCACTACTCGCACTACTCGCATTTCTCGGGCGTCCAGGCGTCCTAGTAGGCATACAGCACACTGGCAAGTAATAGTAGGCCATAGCCCGTAGGCCATAGCCCATAGCCCGTAGCCTAGACGTATGCCTTGCTGACGTCTGCTGATCCACACCACCACACCGCGGCACACACCTCGACACCCTTGCACGGCAACACGGTAGCACCTTGCACCCCTTTCCCGAATCCCCAACTGCTGCTGCTTGCCGGCCTCTCTCTTGTGGTGCTGTCCCATTGCATTTGCTTGGCATTTCCTAGTACTCATCCTTTGTAGTACCGTTACCTGCTACAGTGCCGGTGACTTCCAACCTCCGCGCGGACCGTACGCTGAGCCCCGTACCGGAGCAGGAGCACTCGTAATAGCTGTCCTTATTCGAATAGTCTAAAACCTGCAACCACCCCTCCATCCACCATCGCTCCTCCCCTCCTGCCCCCCCAAACCCCCCTACAGCACATCCAGTACCTACAGGCTACAGTCAATACTCTAGTAGTATTACTATTACTACGCCGCCATCCATCCATCACGAAACAGACACGCACACACAAACATTGCCCACAAACATTACACACACAGAGAGAACATTGCAGACACGTACCCTTCATCGGTGCGCACACAGCATTCAACGCAATCCCCACGATAACGCTCGCCCGAGAACAGCACATACGAGTACACATCACCACCTCCCATCGCATTCTTGAGCCCCCTCTCCGCCACCTGCCATCATGGCAGGCATCGAGCATCTCGAGGTCCACTCCAGAGTAAGAGCTTCTTCGTCCCTTCTCCGCCGTGTGTGCGCCCCCGATCTGATCCCCGCGCTGACCGTGTCCTTCGACTTTGCCTTGTAGTCCTACATTGTCCGTTGGGTCCATGCCGACGAGGGCCATACTCTGTCGTGGAGTCTCCAGCCTCACAAAAAGTCCCTGTACGACCACCGACCCCGTTCCCTGCTCCCCCGATCAGACCGCGAGATCCCGAGGCGCCGGCCGTGCTATATTGGTCGAGCCTGCGCCCCAGACACACTCACAGAACCAAGAGCTGACAAGACGACTACGTGGCAGAAACTTCGGCCTCTTCAAGCACCCCGGAACCGCCGGCACCACCCTGATATCCTCGACGGGCGGTGACGAATCGAACCCGACCACCGAGGGCAAGTCCGGCCGCCTCAAGCGCGAATCCACCGCCCAGGACTTGCTCGCCGGCAAGGGCTTCACCCTTGTGAAATGGGTCGGCAAGTGCGAGGCCGACAAGGTCTCCATAGGCACCTACGACGTGCCCCCCGGTGATGGTGGCATGTACGGCCTCGTCTTTGACAACACCTTCTCCAAGCAGACCTCCAAGACGGCCACCTTTGTCGTCCTCACCTACCCGACCGGCGCGCCCCCGCAGACGGCCAACCATATACCCAATCTGCAGCTGCCCAATGCCCGCCACAGCCAGACCAGCCTGGCCAAGCACGTCCCCAACCTCGACGGCAAGGCCTCGGCCTCGTCCGAGAGCTTGCCCAGCCACCAGGGTGTCGCCGGAGGTGCGGTAGGAACGGCCACTGGCCGGCCGACATCTGCCAGGAGCGGTGAGACCACGGCCGTGGCAGGCAGCGGCGGCAGCGGCAGCACCGCCCACCATCACGTCGGCACTCTGTCCAAGAGGCGCAGGAAGAAGGGCCAAGGATACGCCCGCCGTTACTTCTCCCTCGACTACTCGACCTGCACCCTGTCGTACTACCACAACCGCAACTCGTCGGCCCTGCGCGGCGCCATTCCCCTCAGCCTGGCCGCCGTCGCCGCCGACGAGCGCCGCAGGGAGATCAGCATCGACTCGGGCGCTGAGATCTGGCATCTGCGCGCACCCAACGCAAAGGAGTTCCAGGACTGGGCCCGCGCCCTTGAAAAGGCTAGCCGCATCGCTAGAGGCGTCGAGAAGGGCCCCCAGACCTCCTCCACCTCCTCCAAGGCCAACAACCTCACCGTCGACACGCACAAGCTACGCAGTCCCCAGGCCGTCGGCCAGGAGGAGGAGCACGAGTGGAACCAGGTCGAGACGCTCGTCAGCCGTTTGGTCGGCACCCGCGACGCTCTCCGCCGCCTCACAAAGGACGTCGCCAAGGAGGCGCAAACACAGGCGCACACGCAGGCATCTGCCGCCTCTACGCCGTCTACGCATCTTCTACCGCCGGGATCCTCGGGTGGTGAGGACAGGCCCGACAGCTACTTTGGCGGTGCCCCCGGGGCCCCCGCCCCGGACAGGAGGCCGTTCTGGAGGCGCAAGTCTACGGGTCCCTCGTCGGCACCAACGCTGCAGCAGGCCGTCGGCCCTACGCTGGCGGCGTCGTCGCCCGGCAGCACAACCCCGGTGACATCGTTGAATGGGTCGTCGCCCGGCAGCGGAAACAAGGCCAAGGGCGGCCAGAACTCGCAGGAGGGTTCGCTGGAGGCGCACTGCCAGGCGATCCTATCAGACATTGACTCGGTCGTGGCCGAGTTCTCTACAGTCATCAGCAACAGCAAGCGGCGACGGATCGTCGCACCGCTGTCGACCGGAGGCGGGTCGCGCAGGAGCATAGACACGACGGCATCTACGGACGAGTTCTTTGACGCCGAGGACGCGGCGTCGGCGACGGTGGTCAAGATTGACGGGGGCAGCGAAAACGGTGACGGGGAAGGGTCTGAGTCGGACGACTCGGCGTCGTCGCACGACACATCATCGATATCGTCAGGTGAGGACGAGGACGCGACGGGGTCGGGCGACGCGCGACACCTGTACCCGGCGCGACCCAAGAGCCTGGCGCCGCTGCCGATCGACGGGACGGTGCGGCGACGCAAGACGATACCGGCGGCGACGGTGCTACCGCCGAGCCTGATTGCGTTTGTGCGCAAGAACGTGGGCAAGGACCTGAGTACCATCAGCATGCCGGTGTCGGCCAACGAGCCCATCACGGTGCTGCAGAAGTTGGCGGAGCAGCTCGAGTACGCGCAGCTGCTGAACCAGGCGGCCAAGCAGAAGACGCCGACGGAGCGGCTGCTGTACGTGACGGCGTTTGCAGTGTCGCAGTTCAGCAGCAACCGGGCCAAGGAGCGGGCGATCCGCAAACCGTTCACGCCGCTGCTAGGCGAGACGTACGAGCTGGTGCGGTCGGACAGCGAGGTGCCGGGCGGGTTCCGGCTCCTGGTGGAGAAGGTGCAGCACCGGCCCCTCAAGATGGCGATGCAGGCCGAGTCGGCGGTGTGGTCATTTGCGCAGAGCCCAGCCCCCGGCAACAAGTTCTGGGGCAAGAGCGCCGAGGTGACGACGGACGGGCGGGTGCGCGTGGTGCTCCGGCTGGCGGACGGGACGGACGAGCTGTACTCGTGGAACATTGCGACCATGTTCCTGAGAAACGTGGTCATGGGCGAGAAGTACCTGGAGCCGACGGGGACCATGAGCGTGGCCAACGACAGCACGGGCCACAAGGCGAGCGTCGAGTTCCGCGGCAAGGGCATGTTTGGCGGCCGGGTGGAGGAGGTGCACGTGTCGACGTTTGGCCCGGACGGGAGCAACACGGGCAGCGGGCTGTCAGGCACGTGGACGGGCGGCCTGGGCACCGTGGGTCCCGGAAAGAACGCGCCCCGCGACGAGATCTGGCAGGTGGGCAAGCTGGTGGACAAGGCGGCGACGACGTACGGGATGACGGAGTTTGCGGCGACGCTCAACGAGGTGACGTCTATGGAGGAGGGCAAGCTGCCCCCCACGGACAGCAGGCTGAGGCCCGACCAGCAGTTTGCCGAGCAGGGTAAGCTGGATGACGCGGAGGAGTGGAAGGTGAAGCTGGAGGAGGCGCAGAGGGCTCGAAGGAAGGCGCTCGAAGACAAGGGAGAGGAGTATAAGCCTAAGTGGTTTGTCCGGGCCGAGGGGACGGGGTCAGGGGATGATGAGGAGGAGTGGAAGATGAAGACTGGGAAGGACGGGTATTGGGAGGAGAGGGGACGAGGCGCGTGGAGTGGCGTGGAGGAGTTGTTCAAGGTGTAGGTGGTGCAGGGCAACTGCAATGGCAGAAGTGTAGGCCTGGAGGGAGTGATTTGAGCGGTGGTTACCTGTTTATACGTTTCACGTCTTTACACACACGTTTTTACTATTCATTTGAATTGGGAATCGGGATTTCTGAATCAATCAGTCAGTGTCATTCAGTGTCAGTGTTGTGTATCTGATGTCGTTGTCAGTGGTGGTGCTGTTGTTGATGTCGCGCTTGGTGTATAGATGTCGCTGGTGATGTCAGTGTTTGTTTTTATCATACCCTATGTCAGCCAGTCTTGACTTGTCTGGCATCTGATATCTGGGCATGTGAATGTCACTTTGAGGCTTTCAGCACGGGCTCAATGAATAGTAGTAGTAGTAGTAGTACTAGTCTATAAATGTCAATCAGCAGTCTTAATATAGTGGCACTTGTATCACTGAACATTTAGTTACAAGTACGTGCACTTGTCAGTTGGCATTGATGCTCGTTCTCTCCTTCCTCATATTCTTGTGTTTTTTCTTTTCCAAGGTGAAACTCGTGCCGGGTAGGTTTGTTTGATACAGTTGTAGTCATGCAGCCAGCAGAGAGTCACAGTCAGTCAAAACTGACACACTTGGCATGGATGCTGGAATCATATTTCATGCTGCCGTGTTAGGATGCCATGCCAGCCAGTCAGCCAGTTGTCCGTCATGCTGGCCGATGTTATGCTTGGTGTTTCTGTGTCGTGCTATGGCAGTGGTACGGTACAGTCAATGTGATGTAATACCGGGTAGAACACAATGACATGACAATAGCAACATAACCTGTACAAGTACGAGAATAGACCAGACTCCACGGTCGAGAGGTCTCCACGGTCGACTCCACGGTCGAGACGACGGCTTGATGCCGGCTGGGGCAACTTGAGACGGACTACTACGGACTACAGAGCGAGTACTCCGTGCTCGTACTAGAACGGAACCTACTCTGTACAGCATAGTCCCCCGACTAGCCCCGGGAAGTGGTGGCGGCCGTGTTGTGTTGGTCGGCGGTAGATTATTTCTGGGTCACGGTGGTGGTTAATTTCGGACGAGGCAGTTGGCACGGGGCAGTGAATTGACGAGTGCAACAGTCTGCGCTCTATTACTCGTATGAGTAGTACTCCGTATAAGTACTCGTAATAACTGCCTGCAGTGGAAATACTCTGTGCCCATACTCTGTAGCCTGTAGGAAATACATTGCAACTTCTAGGCTCCTGGGCATCGAGTATAATTAGATGGCGCCAATTCCTGCTACGCGCCGAGCCGTGACACTACGGCGAGGCTGTGTGTTGATATTCATCAGGGTAGGAAGCTACTCGGCCGAATTTCCCGCTCTCATAGTCTGTCCGTCTGTCCGTCTGCGGTCTGTCTGTATGGAGTCGTCTGGACGGAGTAGCATGACGTCTGGTGTCTCCAAAAGTCTCCAAAAAAGCCAAAAAGGGGACAGTCAAATGCCCCAGTCAACCAGTGCAGTCAGTTTGTCAGTGTGAAGTACAGCGTAGTGTTGCAGTGGCCCAAAAAAAAAAAAGCAAACTTGGCTAGAAAAAAAACGGTACGAAATACTCGTATTTGAAGCAGGCAGGCCCATTCAATCGCTCAAGAGGACCCATTCAAGACATACCCAGGCATTCAAGCATTGTACTTAGTTGATGGAACGGGGTATGAGTAGTGCGGAGCGTGAGTGTGTGAGTGTCTTGCTGTGTCGTCATTGGTCTGGGGGGCAAAAGAAGCAAGCAGGTTGACGGCGGCAGGCTGGCAGTTGGGAGGCAAGAGGCTGACATTGGGATCAGCAGGAGGATGGCCGGGGTTTACGCAGTAAATAAGGATGGGACCCCGTATCTGTGAGTCTGGCGATGATGTGATAGCAAGACATTTCGGTACTTGCTGACCACAGTGAGCATAGCATACTTACAGAGTACTGCGTGTGTTGTGTGTTCAGTTGTCTTGAAGTTGTAATCATCGTACTAGAGTATTGCCAGTAGTTGCTGTATAAGGGATTGCTATTGAATCATTGATGGCATGGCATCCCTGCCTGCCACGCGCCGTCACGGCGGCCCCCATGGAGGCCATCTCGTCTTGGCAGCGGGAAGAGATGCAGATGGGCTTGGCGGGCAAGGGGTGAAGGCTGGGCAAGAGTTGATGATGGGCCATGGCTACGTCAGTAAGGCAGGTGCAGAAAGGATGCCGTGCGCTGATGATGTGCAAAGAATCGAATGGGGAAAAGGGATAGAATCCTTGTAGAAGAGGAGCACCGAGTGAGAAGCAATTTACAATCAAAAGTGCGTAGACTCGTAGAGTATTGGATGATGATACCTCTAGTGGTGGTAGTGCTACTTACTCCGTCCTTACGAGTATTTACCAGTGCTACGTACTAGGCTAACAGATTTTGGTGTGAATGAGTGACGCGTCTGGTAGTACGGCACGGGGGGGGCCAGATTGGGTGGAGACTGATGGATGGACTGATGGATGGACTGATGGATGGACAGACTTGCATGGATGTTACAGAGCATGAGCACAGAGCACGCTGTGTGAGCAATGAGCTCTCATTCTGTCCACGGTCAGTACAAGTAAGTATTACGGGCAACACAGGCCACAGGTGATACAGAGGGGACAGAGTCGCTCCCCTGACGATCTGATTGCGTGAGAGCTCAGAGGGACAGGGGAGGCGTGGAAAAGACGGGGCATTGGAGGCTGTGCAGAAGTAGTAGCAGGGGTGGACTTTGACCCTTGTACTCCGTACCTCGTACCGACTCGGAGTATTGATACTGTGAATGGTACGAGCTCAGCTTACGAGACTGGACTGGACTGGACTGGTACGTCGTACGGATAAAGGCACCGAAGGAGTCGAGTACTCGTACTTTGTAGGAGATGAGAACTAGATTGAGATGAGATTGGGATGAGTGGGAGTGTGCTTGATGACTGTGTGAATCCAGACATGACCCATGAGTGATGAGTGATGGATGACTGGCATAGTAATGAATGACCCACGGCAAGGATGAGGACCATGTTGTTGCTTGAGTCTTGACCGCTGGCATTGCAACTGTATTTGCAGACGGAGGCCTCAAGGAATCTCAAGAGACGGAGAGATACGATGCACGATAGGTACTCCGTACTCCGTACAAAATACAAGTACTTGGACTTACGAGCCCAACTTACGAGCAGACAATGGGACTACTGTTGATGGTGGGAATATTACGAGCGGCGATTGCTATTAATATACGGCACAGGTATGAGAGATGCTAGCTAGTACGAGTAATCCGTACAGGTAGTAACTGTATTTGTACCCGCCAAGCAGAGAGCAACCAAGCAAGTAAGAGTCAAGTACGGAGTAGAGTAAAGCCAAGCAGAGTATGATGAGAGAAGCCAAGCATCGAGAAGCCGTGTATAGTAGTCTGCACCTTGTCATGATGAGAGCCAAGCACCTGGAACTGGCACTGGACCACTGCCCGGCTTCCCTTATCCACGGCTTCCACGGGGTCCGGGGTCATGCCTACAAGCCCACAGCCGGAACTACGGCACAGGCAGGCAGAGAGTATTGGCACAGAGCAACCAATCCGCCCCCCCCGTCATACGCTGTACTTACGGAGTACGGAGTATTGCGGATAATGAAATGCGGGCGAGTTGACCGAGAATCATCCATCATGCTTGAATCTGTGACGAGACGGTCTGCCCTCCCCGGGGCCATGCATTGACATTGTCAAGGTGTCGGGGGGCCAGAAGGCCTCAGGTGATCGGCTGTACGCTGTTACCTGGAAATATGCGTAAAGTAAAACATGGAAGATCAATGGATTCGATGGAGTCAATGGGAGGCCTGAAGCAGAAGAAGAAGGAGGAAAACTGGACGACGCCAGAGACGCCAGGGACGCGTTGCAGGCCAGAGCAAACACAGTCGGATGCCTCCAATACTCTGTATCTGGTTAGTTCCATGTGCGGAGTAGGGCACATGTACTTTGTCTACGGAGTATGGCTTCTTCTATTTATTTCCTTTCGTCTCCTATTGGCTGAATTGGATCCCAGATGGACAGACCTGGCGCTGGTTGGGGGCGCCTGAGCCGGCTTGGCCAGCGGGTGTGACCCCTGTAGACAGGCACACAGGGCGAATACCCCCTGTAATACCCCGTAGGACGCGTGTGTAGACATCGGAGTTGACGTACGCGCGCACTTGGCACTGGGGATTCTGGCGCCTTCTCTGAATTCTTTGATTCTGTAATACAGAGTACTCGTAAGTAAACATGCGAAGGATTGCAGCAAAGCAGTCAATGTTCTCATACTCGTACGCAGTACGCAGTACGCAGTAGAGTGAATACTCTGTAATAGTAGATGAACCAACTTCGTACTGGTGTTTCAACATTAGGTGCTCGTCCGCTTCTGCCGGCCTGCAACATAAACACTGCCACGCATGCCGAGTCAAGCGAGAAGCAAGCAAACCAAGCAGCCAGCAAGCAGCCAGCAAGCAAGCAACCTCGTATCACAGACACGACACACACTCATACTCACACGATACACACTCACTCACTCACTCACCCTCATATCACTTTGTACTCCGTACATGTGTACACACACACACATACAGATTGACACACACACACACCTGCGAGGTCCTTGATTGCTGGCAATGCAAAGTTCCCTGCCAATGCCTCCCTTGCCCCCCTGCCCTCTCCCTCCTGCCCTGCTGTCCTGCCCCCCCCGGCGCGTCTCCCAGAAGCTAGCAAAATACCAACGGCTCCACCCCTTGATGATGATCGGATCCCCCCTGCCGCCCATGGTTGGCGCCCCTCGTCCACGACTCCAACCCGGTGGACCCGGCGCAACCCACTTGTACATACCTGGTCCCACTCCTTGAGACGAAGCTTTGGGCTGGCCGGCTGGGTCAACTGGTCAATGGGCCTTGCTCTGCGGTACAATGGGGATTAGAACTGGGTACGGAGTACGCACAGTACATCCATACTCTGTACGAGCTGGCTGGCTGGCTGGCTGGCCCGTCTTTGTCTTTGTCTCTCTCTCTGTACGCTGTAATACTCCGTACGAGCAGGTGCTGTGCGATACGATACGCCACCACCACGCACGTCCATCTCCTTGTACCGGTACGGGCTCCAGCTAATATTATCCCGTTAATTACGTCTCGTGGCGCATCAATCATAGGTACCCATACTCGGGTACGATGGACCATGATGATGGATGTATGGAGTATTGCGGTACGAGAAGTATTACGGAGTCGTCGTCGTAGAGGTAGCAGTTGTAGCAGTAGTAGCAGCTGTGCTCCGTAGAGGGAAACAAGGTACGAATAGCGCATCTCCTGAGTCCCTCGCGCCTGCCTTCTCTCATACAAAGTGTCTCTCCCCCGTTCCAGTCCCGACCCTCCCTCCTTCTTCTCTTCTCTTCCTTCTCTCTCTCCCTCCCATCCCAACCACTTCAAACCGTTTTCTTGTCTCTTCTTTCTTCTTTCAACTTCTTCTTTAATCGTCCAACCCCTTCTTTACATGTTGGACCTTTTCTAATAATCGCCCGGCTTTTCCCAAACCTTTTTTGATCAAAACTATCCAACTCGACTTCTCTCACTCATTCGAGAGTCGACCATTCCGCTCACTCAACAAACAATAACAACAAACTTTCTTCGCCCGTTCCAACAGTAACAACAGAACAACCGAAAACGCCACAGCAACAATGAAGTTCACCTCGATGCTCTCGGCCCTCGCGGCCCTCGGCGCCGTCTCTGCCACGCCCACTCCCACCGAGAAGGATGCTCCTACCAAGCGCTCCACCAGCCTCCCCACCATTGAGGTTTCTGGCAACGGTACGTCAGCCAAGCTCTACACCCATGGACGACGCCCTTGGTGATCACTCGCCATGGGCCCCTCGCCATGGGCCCCGTAACTGTAACAAAACAAAAGTCAACCCCTGCTAACTCAACTGCTCAGCCTTCTACGCCAACGGCAAGCGCTTCTACGTCCGCGGTATCGACTACCAGCCCGGTGGCTCCTCCAAGGAGACTGACCCCCTGGCCGACGCCGACACCTGCAAGCGTGACATCAAGAAGTTCTCCGACCTCGGCATCAACACTGTCCGTGTCTACGCTGTCGACAACTCCAAGAGCCACGACGAGTGCATGTCCGCCCTCGCCGACGCCGGCATCTACCTTGTTCTTGACGTCAACACGTCCAAGTACTCGCTGAACCGCGCCAGCCCCGCCGTCTCGTACAACGCCGACTACCTCCAGTCCGTCTTCGCCACGGTCGACATGTTCTCGCGCTACACCAACACCTTTGCCTTCTTCTCCGGCAACGAGGTCATCAACGACGAGAAGAACACCGACAAGGCTGCCCCCTATGTCAAGGCTGTCACCCGTGACATGAAGAACTACATGTCCTCGCGTGGCCTCCGCAAGGTCCCCGTCGGCTACTCCGCCGCCGATGTCGCCTCCAACCGCATGGAGACCGCCCACTACTTCAACTGCGGCTCCGACGACATGCGCTCTGACTTCTTCGCCTTCAACGACTACTCCTGGTGCAACTCTGACTTCACCACCTCGGGCTGGGACCAGAAGGTTAAGAACTTCACCGACTACGGTCTCCCCATCTTGTAAGCGAAACCCTCCCAGTATGATACTTGTTGACTCCTGCTGACTGATTGTCCCCAGCCTTTCTGAGTACGGCTGCATCGAGAACCGTCCCCGTACCTTCGACGAGCTGAGCGCCCTCATGTCCACCAAGATGTCTGGCGTCTACTCCGGTGGTCTCATGTACGAGTACTCCCAGGAGGGTAACAACTACGGTATTGTCAAGATTGGCTCCGACGACACCGTCACCGACCTCAAGGAGTACGACCTCTACAAGAAGGCCCTCTCCAAGTACACCGCCCCCACTGGCACCGGCAACGCCGCCACCACCACCCACGCTGTCTCCTGCCCCTCGTCCAACGCCAACTGGGCTATCTCCTCCAACGCCATCCCCGACATCCCCTCTGCCGCTGAGAAGTACATGAAGAAGGGTGCCGGCACGGGCCCTGGTATCTCTGGCTCCGGCTCCCAGGAGGCTGGTGACTCTGGCACCTCGACCGGTGAGGCCACCTCTGGCCAGGCCTCGCCCACCTCCACCTCGACCGAGTCCAACGACGGCTCGTCCGACGACGACGACTCTGCCGCCCCCTCGCTGTCCGAGATGGGTCTCATGCCCGTCTTCGCCGCCCTCGCCGCCTCGTTCGCCGGCGCCATGCTTCTGTAAGCATGTAGAGTATGAGTCTTTTTGGTCTCTAGCTCTATGAGTTTGCTTTTAACGTGGTTGGCTTTTGATGGTCTGCGACGGTAGATATCCCCAGGTGTCTGTGTCTTTGTGTCTATTTTCTCCCTTTTTTTAAAACTTGTGTTTTGGTAGTGGTTCGCCGTGTGCTTTAGTGGTAGTATGATTTTGCTAGTACAGAGCATGAGTATGTACTCTATCTTTTTATTCTCGCCCGATTGATTGATATTACTTTGACTTTGATTGATTGTGAGGTCTTGCCTCTGGTGTGCGAAGATATGTGGTAATGTTGTCTGTTAGATGTTAGATGCCTCGTGGAAACGTCCAATCAATCTATATATCTTTTATATATCTTGCATGTCTCTTGGCGTACTGTGCCTGCTGTGCCTCTGATGGTGCATGTCATTCCGTTCCTCTTGATGTGCCGTGCCTGTTCTTGCTCTTCTTGCTCTAGCGTGTGATACTGCACATTGCACATGTGCACATTGGCATGTATGTTTACCTACTAATACCTAAGTAAGAGTGTGCGTGATCCCCAAGAGCGAGCGCAGCGAGGACAGCCTCCCCGGGAGGGGCCGCCGGAGGCATTACATAACCCTCAGTCTATTGAATGTACTCTGTATATAATTCTCTCTTGGATTTTGGCCTCCGGCGGCCCCTGCCGGGGAGGCTGTCCTCGCTTCGCTCGCGCTTGGGGCAAGGCTGTAAGGTTGGATGGGTGGGAGCGGAGAGCTGGACCTCGGCTCGTCCACATGTTGCCGTCCCACGTAAGCACCATGACGTGCCTCGGCGACAACACCACACAGTGAGTGTACGGAGTACTCAGTCCATACATATCATATCGCATAGCTCGCAACCCCGACAGAACATATCAAAACGACCATTGCCATTGATTCTCAATATATCGAGAAGCATACAGCATACAACAGCACACATACGAGCAAAGTCGACAGAGCAGAAGTCAAAATGGCCTCCGCATATGAGTATGAGCACTTCCTGGTCTCGACGCCCACCCCCGGCGTGGCGCACGTGGAAATCAACCGCCCCGCCAAGATCAACGCCTTCATCCAGCCCATGTGGCTCGAGACGGGCCGTCTGTTCGACCAGCTGAGCCTGGATCGCGAGGTGCGCGCCGTGGTGCTCAGCGGGGCGGGACCCAAGGGGTTCACGGCTGGGCTGGACGTGCGGGGGAGCAGTGCGACTTTTGCGGCGGACGGCGTTGCCGATGCGGATGTTAGTCGCAGGGCCAAAGGGCTACGAGCTCTTATCGAGGAGTTCCAGGGGTGTATTTCTGCGATTGAGAAGTGCGAGAAGCGTGAGTCTACCAACCCCGCCCTTCCAACCCCTTTCCTTCATAGGACGAGTGAGCGCAGCGAGGAGAGCTCCCGGCAGGGCCGCCGGAGGCAGAGTTGCACCGGAGATACACGGTGGCCGCGGAGGTTGCATCTATCATGTATTATGGACTACAGGCTAACGAATCTACGCAAATGCAACAGCCGTCATCTGTGTGCTGCACGGGGTGGCATATGGTCTGGCGATTGACATTGCGTGCTGCGCCGACGTGCGCATCTGCGCGGCGGACACGCGCCTGTCGGTCAAGGAGGTGGACATTGGGATGCCGGCGGACATTGGGACGCTGGCGCGGCTGCCCAAGATTGTGGGGTCGCACTCGTGGGTCAAGGACGTGTGCCTGACGGCGAGGGTGTTTGGGGCGGAGGAGGCTCTGCGGCAAGGGTTCGTGAGCGAGGTGGCCCCCGCGCCGACTGGTGCTGGTGGTGACGGCGGCAAGAAGGCAGCAGTCGAGTCGGCGCTGAGGATGGCGGCTCTGCTGGCGGAGAAGTCGCCGGTCGCGGTGCAGGGGACCAAGGAGCTACTCAACCACGGCAGGGACCACACGACGGCCGAGGCGCTCCGGTACACGGCGGTGTGGAACTCTGTTGCTGTGCAGGGGGAGGATATGGTGAAGGGGTTGATGAGCGGGCTGGAGAAGAAGAAGCCGACGTATTCGAAGCTGTAGGAGCACCGTGGACCGTGTATAGTAGCATTATCGTTTGTTATTTTGAGTGTTGTTCAGTTCTCGTATACTGTCGTGAAGCCGTGGCAAGACTACTCGGAGCCGGACTCGTCGACGGGCGGGAGGTTTTCCTTGAGGCGCTACACGAGAGGTCAGTGTTGGACAGTGAGAGTGAAAGGTTGCGCCAGTGGTGGTGTATGTACGCACGTCCTCGAGCTTCTGCTTCAGTACAGCGACCATGTTCTCCTTGACGACGACGCGCTCCTCGTCGAGATCCTCGATGATGAACTCGTGGTTCTGGCTGTCAATATTGACGAGGATGGACTTGATGGAGGGATCGCACTCGATCAGGACGCCTAGAGTCAGGTCAGTCACGACTCACTAGCCAGCCAGCAAGCCACCCAATCCTTTTGCGAGCGAAGCGAGGACCAGAAAGCCTCCGGCAGGACCGCCGGAGGCAAGGGAGACGGGCGCCGGAGGTATAACGACCCGCGGCAGGGCAGAGCTTACTTACCTCGTATGGCACGGGGCATGGTGGCGGCGTGAAGGGTAGAGCTGGTGTTGATTATTTAGGGTTGGTTGTTGTTTTGGATTCGAGCTGAGTGAGCTGCGTATTGTATTCGTACTCGTATATGCGCTCGTGAATGTTTGTACGAGTGAATCGTGATGGTGAACAAGGTGCAAGGCGAGCCAAGGCAAGGCAGGGCAAGGGTGGATCGACCTTGCAGAGATGGACGAGAACGGACAGTCAGCAATGGGCGGGGAGCATGTGATTGGGCAGGTGCGGACACGGGATGTACTGTACTAGTAGGTACGGAGTATTACTGCTGTAGGTGTACTACGTAGGTAGGGCAACAGCAAGTAGGGGTACTGCCAGTCCAGTGTATTGCACCACTGTACTCCGTACGGAGTACTTATCAACCTGTAAGTATTACGGAGTACGGGGTACAGCGTCACGGAGCACAACGTATGAGGCAACTCCGTAACGGTACGAGCACTCCAGTCCGTACAAGAGACTCGTAATGGGGCCCGAGGCCCGTATTGCAGCCAGCTAAAGCACCTGCAGCTTCGGCAAGCCTGGGACCCGGGGATTACGAAGAGCCAAGTATACCTGTAGCCTGTAGCCTGTAGTCTGTACGTTACTCCTTACGGAGTTAGAGTAGTAATAGAGGTCTCACTTCTGGGCGCGGGGAAAGTGTCTGGGCGAGGGCGTGGTTAACGGTTCTAGAACGGATGCAGTGGAAATGGCCAATTTCAAGGGCGTCGTCATCATGCCAGTCGTGGATGATCACCTCGGTATGATCAGAACTATCGTAGATTATTGCCAGTAGTACCCGACAAGATGATCAATCTATGTACGGAGTTGTGGTCATGATTCCAGGGATTCATCATTCAGAGACTCAGGTGCTGACGCTCTGACCCCAACTCTGACGCTCAAACGCCGCAAACGCATAGCCCCGAGCCCCAGGCAAGCCCCAGGCCAGCCACGGCGGCCACGGATCGAGTAAAGGCTGGGTAGCCGAGAAGAATACGAGACGACCCTTGGTAGCAATAACGTCGCAGCTATTACAGACGCCAGACGCCAGACGGGACTCGACGTAATACTCCGACGCTCTACTGACTGTGCCTCTGCGCCTCTGCGCCGCTTTAACTCTGTGTGCCTCTGTACCCCTGCTCTAGCCAAGCCTCCAAGTCCACTGCCTGCCTTCCCGTGGTCATACTACCTTGGTCTACTACCTTGGTCTACTACCCATACTTGACCATCTTCCATTCCTACCCAAACTCTCTGAATCTCCTCCTCGTCCACACCTAGATTATCCTCAAAACAACATCATTCCCCGCCCACCCACGCCATTCTCCTCCTTCTTCTCTCCCGACGACTCGACATCTTCACTGTTTCTTACGACACAGACAGTCACCTGAGCGTAAGACACGCACGCGGCAAATACGCGACCGCTGGGGTAATAGACCCCCAGGACATTGGCACCCCCGCCACCGCCACCCAGGACAGACAGACATCCATACGGCCGACAATACAAATAAAGAACGACAGATCACACTCCGACCGACAACATACTGCTAGGAGTCGTACTGGCCTTGTATACACCTCCGATTATAGATCGAAACATCAGGATCGCACACACCACCACCCGCCACCATGGCCGACGTATCAACAAACTACATCATCTTCCCCATCTTCATCATCATCCTCTCCTTCCTCAGCCTGCTCTTCGTCCTGCGCCGCCGTAACCAGCGCCGCCACTTCATCCGCCAGGTCAACGGCGGTAACGGCCAGTGGCCCGCCGACCGCTCCGGCGTACCGCCCGGCGCCCATCAGCCGGGCATCATCTACAGGCTGCGCGAGAGGGGCGGCTACGGCTACGGCGGCCCCCCCGGTGCCGCGGGGCCAGGAGGAGGCGGCAGGAGGGGCGTCGAGTCGACAGAGGGGCTCAACGAATTGGGCGAGGCGCCGCCGCCGTACGACGGCAAGAGGGAGGGTGGTCCCGCCGGGACATCGACAACTGCTGCACCGCCGACCATGGGAGGACCGCCGCCGGGACCGCCGCCGCCGCCTGGTGCCTACCCTCCCGTTGGGACGGACGTTGAGGCTGCGAGGGGGGGACTGCCCGGGTACTTTTATCCTAGCGAGCCGCCGAGAGCGGCAGGGAGGGACTAGGTGTTGGGGTGACCTTATTGTTTAGAGAATCATGTTGCATTTCTTTTCTTTTGCTTGCGGAGCGGGTCTCTCTTGCTTTCCTTTCCTTTCTTGTGTTTGTCTGCACTGCACTGTACTGCTCTTGAGACGGTTCTGCGATACCTCCTGTCTGGTGTTTGTCTGCTCTTGACATGGTTCCGCGATACCTCTTGTCTTGCCTGCGCTCTGCGATATCCTCTTGTCTCGGCCTAACGACTTATGCGGCACGGTAGATGTGCTGGGCGCAACTTAATGATAATATGGGACGACCTGACCTCTGCTCTACGGTTCTGCTCCACGACGTACTCCACGGCTCGGCTCTTACTCTGTGCTCTGTACTCGGTATACTCCACCAGAGCATGCCCACCAGAGAATGTACAGTATGCACATGTACGAATATGACATGCTCACCGATGCGTCCTGTATCCTGTGTCCTGTATGTATGTATCATGTAAAACCGCTCGCCGCTGATGTCGGCGCTCTCCCGCACGCAGGTACCAGACCGTCTCGACAGTTTGTCGTCGGGGAGACGGAACAGACAAGATGCCTCAAGGTGAGCATCACCACGGATACGCACGCGGCGTGCGTCCTTCTAACGCAGGAGAGGCAGGCAAGCAGGGAAAGGACAGGCATCTGGCCCACAGATCAGAGACATGTCGACTCCTGCGCTGCTGTCTGCCCCTCCTCGTCTACGGAGTACAGTCTACAGTCTACACTATACCTGCTGCTGCAGTGCTCCGTACGAGTACTTCGTACATGCTTGGCTGCGGAGCTCGGCACCCGATCTGCCTGTCCCAGCCAACCAGCCCAAACACACCAGACTACGGAGTAGACTACGGAGTATAGAGTACGGAGTACGAGTAGAGACAAGACCCAAGCGGGGCATGCAGACCAGACAGACAGGCTTGTAATATTTACTTGCCTTACTGCTTCGTGACAGGCCCTGCGCGGATCCCGATGGACCGGCGGACAGGACAGACCACTGGACAGACAGACAGCGTACATGGATGACAGGCGTCAGCAGTGCAGCGCTGCAGCGCAGAGAAGCAGTGCAGCAAGTAAGGTAGGCACTCAATCAAGCGGGAGCACTGTAGCATGCCTGCTTCCATGCCTGCTTGCCCGCGAACCAGTGGTGGCCTCGGCAGATGGATGGGATGGGATGGGATGGCCTCACCGCAGTTTCGGATGGGTCAGGCAGGTCAGTGCTGGTGCTGGTGCTGGTGCAGTGGTGTACGGAGTAAACTATAGTCAGTGGCGAGGCTGGGACAGCATAGACTCCGTAGTAACTTAGTACCAAGTAGTACTAAATCGATGTCCACGATTCTGTTGTGGTGCGCGATGCTCGTATCGTGTGTGTGACTACATGAATGTGCGTGCACTGCAGGTGGCTTTGGTCCTCAGAAGCATGGCTCAGCCCAAGCCATGGCGCAGGAAGTGGCAAGCATTTATTGCTCTGCGCTCTGCACTTACAAACCATCGTACGAGTCCTCCAAGATACTCACTTCATAGAGTTAAAGTACTCGTACATTGAAATAATAGTAATACTGCTTGCTACTAGGAATAAGGTTGGAATGGAATGCCCGCCTTGCCATGTGGCACCCGTCTCTCTGACCGTTTTGACATTCCTACGCCCCGCACTCTAGGATACTTTACTCTTAGAGTCTATAGACGTGACGACATATGAGTAAAATGGGATATATCGAAATGGAAAGATTATCAGAGTTGCGAGCACGGCTTGCACGCTCGCTCGTATGTGACGAGATTTCACCGATCAAGTCCAGTCTTGCCTTGCCTGGCCTGGCTGCCCTGGAAACCAAAGGATCCATAAAATGACAATACCCAGTCCGTCTGTGTCTGTGCTCGACGGACCATGGCTGCCAGTGGTCACCAGCGACAACCCCTGTCCCACTGGTCACTGACCCCCCCAGCCTCCTCCCCAAAGGGACACCCCCGTCCGGGAACATTATTGGACCAGACTGTCGGCAACGCCAACTCATCAAGCACCACCGGGAGCCAAGCACCACTCACTCCGAGTGCTCACTCGTGCTAACGGGAAAGGTAAACAAAGGAAGAGCGAAAGAAAGGGACCTGGTGTTTGCTCTTGAGTGTCTGCATTTGTCTTTGCCACTCATGGCTGCAAAACACCACTTACTCACTCAACTCAACTCAACTCACTTACTCACTCACAGATCATCTACCCGTTCATCTTCACCTCATGTTCATCTTGTATTACTCGCACAATAAGAGGGGAAATAATATTAGAGTAATACCGTTGCCAAAAGAAAGTAATAACTCGTAGGTACTACTCGTACTCACTCGTACAAGATCACCGTCCTCACCCATACACCAGTGACCACCATCCCTGTCACCTCTCTCTCGTTGCCCGGTCGCCAGCTCTTGCAGGGCCAGCCGCCGCCCGCCTTCTGATCCACTCCACCCAACCAACCTTGGCCAAGGCCTCTCTCTTCCCGCCAGAAGTCGCTCCCACTTTAGGTCAGGTCAGGTCAGGTCGGGTCAACTCTCGAGAACTCTTAGAGAATCTGATCCTGGAGAGAGTGTGTGAGAGGACTGACTGCCGTGTCAATACACACACCACACACACACACCAGAGCTTGCCTTGGCCTTTCGCCTCACTTGTTCCTTCCCACCGCTGCTCCTCCTAATCCTTCCTTCTCTTTCTCCTCCTCACATATCTCCTGTTGGACAACACAGCACCCCCCTCCCCCCCTCCTCCCGCTTGTCCATCGGGAAACACCTTGCAGCACTCTTCTGTTTTTTTCCTTCATCTTTCTTTTCTCCCCTTCATCGCATCGTTTTCTTCTTCACTCCTGTGTTTTTTTAGTTTCCCCGTTTGCGAGCCTATTGTGAGTATTCCCCATCCGTCCCCTGCCCTGCCGTGCCTTGTCTCATCTGCGACAACATCAGACCCGTCTGTTGTTTGTGTGGCAAACTTCATCTCGGGCTGACATTGCGCCTCCTCTTGAACAGTCGTTTCTTTTGTCGTCTTCCGTCCCTTGCTCGCTCGTCCGCCTTAGCCAGCCAGCTTGTTGTTGTTGTAATCTCATACCTCCCCTCAACCACATGTCTTGACAGCAAATCGACCACCGCTTCTTCTTCCCCAACGTCGCTGGCACCCTTGCAGCCCTTTTCGACTGGGTGCTCCGACTGGGTGTGCGAGCACAGCAACACAGCCATCTGACGGGCGACAACTTCTGACGACAGCGACAGCGACTCGATCTCTCCACGTCGTCTGCTGCCTTCTGGGCTGCAGCTTCGTCCACACACATCAGCACCATGGGCGTAGACTCAAGGAGGTCCCTGCCGCTTCCCGCACCGACCGAGACCGACACAAACACGCCCACCGAGCTCACAGACGTCTCCAAGCTGCCCGATGAGAAGTCCCATTACTCCATCCCCGACGACGGCACCCCCGTCACCTTCCGCACCCGCGGCCACGGCCACCGCTCCAACAAGTCCCAGACCTCTCTCCTCATCGAGTACTTCGAGGGAGGCAAGGGTCCCGACTCGGGCTCCGGATCCAGAGCCAGTCGCAAGCCAAGCGTCCGTGTCCGCCTCACCCCCTCCAACAGGAGCAAGGGCGACCACTTTCAAGTCACAGAGGGCTCCTCGTCCTCCCGCAAGGCCTCCCAGACTCACCGCATACCCCTCGAAAATGACGGCGGGCCCTCGACCCGCCAGATCGAGTTTCCAGACCCCGGCGAGGACTCCAACAGCTTGGCTTCCTATGCCTCCGCCACCGAGGAGTCCAATGTCTCCAGGAACCCCATAGACATTGAGATTGACCACGGTCGTCGCCGCCGTCGCCCCGCAAGTCCCCTCATCCCTTCCCACATCACCTCCCACCAGGAGAGCTATCTGCCTGCCGTCGATGCCTCTGAGATCTCGGCCATCCCCGCAGATAGCTTCCTCGATGGCACAGGGCCCAGCGGAACCGACATCAGGCGCGCGTCCAGCCCGTCCATCCTCGAATCTTCGTTGGGTGGGTCTCGCAACGCCGCCGCATTGACAAGTGTCGCCTCCGACCACGTCCGGAGCGGTAAGAGAAAGGACCGTGTCAAGATGGCAGAGAGGCCCAGGGAGAAACCAGAGCGGACACGCCGCTCTAAAAGTAGGACCAGCAGCGTCACCGACTACCCTGCCGAAGAGGGTCGGTCGTCCAGGCACCGCTCAAGTCGCGGCGGCGCTCAGGAATCCAATGTCTCAGCTGCCGCTGAATCTGCCTTGTCCTCCAATCTCGCCCCGAGCCACCGTTCATTTGACACGCATTCCATGCGTTCTGGCGCCTCTAAGTCCTCCTCAATCAACAACCCCAAGCTCCTGGAGACGGTCGAGGACGCCATCCGGAGACTAATCCTTCCAGAGCTTAGCGCTCTCAAGCGCGAGACCAGCCAGCGCGAGACTAGCCAGCGTGAGACGCGGCGCGGCTCCCTGACGTCAACCGGCACCTCCGTCTCCCGGGAGGATGCCACCACACCCGACGGCCGCCGCCGGTCTTCCGGCCAGCGTAGTGTGTCTGCCCGTGCCAGCGGTGGTCGGAGGCGCAACCGCGAGGCCCGCCTCGATTACGGCGACAGCTCCCCGCACAGCGTCAGCCGCGAGTCCATTCACGATGACTACCATCAGTACGATGATGGCGAGCCCGCCACCCCCAAGCGCAGTGATGACCTTCTCAAGACCGCCGCCACCAGCTCAGCCATCAGCAAGGGCTTCTCATCCATGGATGACGACTCTCAGCTCTCCGAGGACAGGACCAAGCGCGACAGGCGGAGGAGGAGGGCCAGCGGCGCCAGGAGCCGCAGCCTGGGCCGCGAGCGCTATGCTGAGGAGTACCCTGATGAGCAGCCTACTCCGGCACCGCCCATGCCCATCATGAGCGACCTCAACCCGTCCGAGCTGACGCGCACCTCCATGCTCTCCGCCGACACCGACAGGCCTCACTCGGCCAGCGAGGAGATGGGTCCCGACACCTCCTCCATTGGTGGATTGGAGCCTCCCGAAACCCTGCAGCAGACCCTCGGCACTAACCACGCCAACGTCTCACACGGTGACCTTACCGCCCTCCCCCGCGGCCAGAAGCCCGAGTACGCCGAGGAGTATGAGACGGATGAGTTTGGCCGCAAGATTCCCATGTCTGAGTACCACGGCGACGAGTACGCCGAAGAGCAGGAGCCCGCCTACTCGGAGAGCAACTACCAGGACGACCAAGGTTTCGAGGACGAGTACTACAGCCAGCAGGACGTGCCCCCTCCGCTGAAGTACGTCCCCTACCAGGCCGGTGCCCGCGGCCTGAGCCCCATCCCCAGCGTGTCCGGCTACACCGAGGGTGGCAGTGAGGTCCAGCCGAGGCACGAGCGCAGCATCGACTCCATCAACGACGCCTACGAGAAATCTCTCGAGCGCGGCGCCGCTGCCTCCTACGCCAATTCGGCTCACTCCTCCAGGGATTCCATCCCCAGCAACATGCGGAGCAGGGACTTTGACGACCATGACCACGTCTCCGCCGCCGAGGCTCAGAGTTCTCTTGACTCGGCCACCGGCTACCGCGACACCATGTACACCGACGAGAGCGAGCTCGCCCCTCCCGCCCAGTCGTCGCTCGCCAGCCAAACCGTCAAGCCCGTCAGTGCTGCCAACCCCAACATCATCCACCCTCCCCAGGCCTTCGAGTCCGCCGTGGCCTCCCTCGTCGATGGGTCCATGCTCGATCCCTCGGTGCTCACCAGCGCTTCGGGCCGCAACTACGCCAACCAGGGAGAGTCCAACCTGTCGTACAACACGCAAAGCAGCCGAGGCATCAGCCCCGACAAGTACTCTGCTCAGCGTGGATTTTCTCCTGCTCGTGACAAGCAGTACCAGCCCGTCTCTACAGTCTCCGCTCTGTCCGAGGACCCAGAATACTCCCACGAATACCCCCAGGAGTACCACCAGGACCACCACTACTCCGAGTACGAGCTGGATGACCAAGGTCGCAAGGTGGCGCCTACCCAGTCGCAGCACTACCACACCTCCAACTCCCCCACGGCTTCTGAGGCCGCTATTACCGCCGGTGCCGTCGGGGCGGCCGCCGCCGCGCTCAAGGCGGCCCAGGAGAGGAAGCAGGCTACTGTCCAGGAGGACGGTTCCGAGAACTGGACGCCTGCTGGAGTTGAGCGCAACAAGTCGTTCAAGCAGCGCACCATGGACGGCTACGAGCCCAGGAACACTCCTGCCCACAGCGTCGATAGGTTCTCATACGAGGAGACGCCTAGGCTTGGCGCCTCTGGCCTGCCCGATATGAACGACCCTCTGCCCGAGATTGGATACGTCGACGACGACGCCATGACCGACTCGTCCATTGTCCAGCGCCGCCTCGACGGAGGTCATGACAACCACCACGATGACCTCGATGACCACGAATGGGACGGCGGCAGGGAGACGCCCACACAACGTAGCGTTGCCGCCCATGAACACGATCACGGCCTGGGCATCGAGGCTGCCGCTGCCGCTGCCGCCGCTGGCATGGCTGGTGCCTCGCACAGCCGCGAACCCAGCCAAGACCAGGACAACTGGCACCGCACCTCAGACGACCGCAAGCGCGACACTCTTGTCACCAACCCCTACGAGGACGCCAGCCCCGTCGCCAACCCCACGCTCGGCGACAACATTCTTGGCGGAGGCCGTGGCCTCAATGGCTCGTACGCCGATGGCTACGACACCGGCAGCCCGGGCCCGGCCCAGAAGTACGACGAGGGCTACATCTCCAACGGCCCCAACGCTCAGTCCCCCGCCCTTGAGCCCAAGGGCAAGGCCCTCGACTTCTCGGCTGCCCCTCCGACCATGGACATGGACATGGAGGACCCGTTCTACGTCCCCAAGGGAGGACTCGATGTCAGCCGCAACAACAACAACGCCAGGCAGGTCAGCGGTATGTCCCATGGAATGGGCTCGCCGTTCTATGATGCTTCCATGGGAACGGGCATCGACCGCATCGAGAATAAGGACATTGTCGCCCTCATGCAGCACCTCATGGTGCGAGACGCTCAGCGGAGTGCTCGCGACACTGAGATCGTCGCCCTGCTTATGAACGCGGCTCTCGAGATGCGTAACTCGTTCCGTGAGATGAAGGAGTTGATCCAGGACACCGGAGATGATGTCATCTTCTCTGGCACCGAGAACACTGAGAAGCTTCAGAAGTCCATCAACGGACCCCGACCCTATCCAGGAGCCCCCACGGCCGCATCGCGCTCGATCCAGAGCTCGCAGCCCGCCACCACCTTTGACGACGCGGCGAGCAAGAAGAAGAACCTGTGGAAGCGTGCCCTGGCTGGTCTGAGTGCAAAGGGCACCAACGACCTCAGCCGGATCGAGGACATGCTTATGCAGCTCCTGGGAGAAGTGGACGTTCTCAAGACCCAGACGGCTCACCCTGGCGGCGACTCTAGCGGGCCGACACAATCATCCGAGCTTCTACAGGCTGAGGGCCAGGCCGAACAGGACCGCGGCTACGAGCCTGAGGGTATCTCGACGGCCAGCCACCCCAGCCACTCGGGCCGCCTTTCAAACCCGCCCCTCAGCCAGGGCCAAGGGACCAAGGCGGACAACAGAGTCAGCACAGTCCAGGAACACGAGGATGAGTACCGCTATGACCTCGCGAGCCCCATGAGCGAGCGTGGAGGGGACCCCATGATGTCGGGCGCCGGGGACTACGAGTCCAGGTCGCAGCGTGGCATGTCTGTCCCCCCCGACAGCCCCTCGCATCTCGCTTCGCCGTCGCAGCAGCAGGCGCTGAGCGCCGACAACACGCCGCGCACGGAAAAGGCCAAGAAGCACAAGTCGAGCAGTTCGTCGGGCTGGATCCCCAAGATTTCGCGGTGGTCAGAGACGACGGCGTCGAGTGTCGGCCGAGCCTTCCGCAAGAAGGACAACAAGTACGACGGGCAGCTGCCGGCCTCAAGGTCCGGTTCGAGCATTGGATCGTACGACCAGGCCTACGACCACGACCCTTACTATGAAGAAGGCGACCGGATGCAGGCGGGTCTAACGGACCCCAACATGAGCATTAGCGCCGCCGGGGCCGAATCGTCGGCCATGGCCCAGGCGCGGGGCAGCCCTCTGCAGGAGGACCCCAAGTACAGGGCGCACCGCAACTCGCTGAACCTGCAGCACCCGCAACCGCGCCCCGGCCAGACGGAACGCTTCCGCACCGCCCTTGAGACGTCGGCACAGGAGTACAATGACCCGGCCACGCCTCGGTCGGTCGACTGGGCCGGATCCTCGACCAGCCTGCAGGGCCTGACCCAGCAGAACACCAACACCAACCGATACAGCAACGCATCGTCGGGTGGTGCTGGCGAGTACCTGGCCTCCCCTCCCGGACCTCCCCGGCCGCCCAAGGAGCCGCTTGAGGGAGGGTCAGGCACTGGTACAGGAAGCTACACGGGCAGGACACCTCCCCGGCCGCGCATCTCGAGGCTCGCCAAGGGCAGCCCCCTCTCAAGCCAGGTATCGAGCCAGATGTATGATGGTGCAGGATACGGGTCCCCCGGACCGGCCAGCCCGACGCTGAGCGCCGGAGGCGGCAGCCCCAAGCCGGAGAACCGCAACCTGAATGCCGCCCTGGGCATTCCTACCCGCCGGCCGACGGGCCCTCGGGCCATGACGCCGAAGAGTCCCGAGGATGAGGCCGCACGGGAAGAGAGACGGCGCAAGAGGGGTAAGTTATCACTCACTAAATCATGACATTGAACATCCAACTAACCATTTTCTCTGCAGACACCTTTGGCACCGTCGCGAGCCAGGACACGGATACTTTCTAGACGACAATCCGAGGAAGTGGCGAGCAGTTGAACTCGATTTCTTGATACCACACAAGAAAAGGAGATGAGGGAGGAGGAAAAAAAGATGCCGTGTGCTTTATGGGCAGGACTTTCTTATCTGGGGCAACTCAATCCTGCGACGCTCTTTCCTCTGTTGACAAAGGAAGAGCGTAAACCTTTTTAATCCATCCGTCGGACTAGAAGGCAGGGAGAAGACTAAGGAGAAGACTCCAAAACGAAAAGGAATGGGATGATGAGGCCTTCTAGTCCGACGAAAACCTTTCATTTGTTCTTCCTTTCTTCCTTTTCCTTTTCTGATTCTGATCAAACTCTGATCAACACAATGACGACGACATGACAGATGGGGCTTCTTTTGTTCTATTCAGGCCAGGAAGGAGACGGGGGGATGCACGGCCGAGTTAGTTGGCAACAGGCAACATGGGGGTTTCAGTAGAATAGCTATTTTTTGCAACTTTTGCAGTTTTATCATTATGAGGCCAAGGGGAGTGTTTTATGTCTTTTGTTTGTGTAAGGGTGGGTGGAGGGATGAGTATTTAGATACCTTGTTGAATTGATGGCCACTGCGACTACTTCTATTTTCAGTACTACTATCATTGTGTGACTGTATTTATCATTCTTTATGTGCAAGTTTAATGCCTCTGGCGGCCCTGCCGAGAGCTCTCCTCGCTTCGCTCGCACGTCGGGCTTGAGATTGAAATGAACTTATCATGTGTTGCTTACGGGTAAGTAATTATGTGTGAGCGGACCGAGGAGAGCCCCGGCCACCGGAAGCAACATCTCCTACGTCAGTGGATATACGAGCATTGATCAAGTGCAGGGTCAATTCAGGACAACAGCATAACTCGCATTCAGTAATAGCGCCAGAACCATGAGGAGGCACAACATGCCATGACGGTTTAGAAGATGTTGTCATCATGTGCAACACGTGCGTAAGACGGACATGCGGAGCAGGAGGTTTACTAAAACGGAGATCGACATGGGGGGAGGGTCTCAGTCTCGGGCTCTCAGCACCACCCGCTCACTCACTCTCATCTCACTCATATTGAAAAAAAATTCACCGACTTCGGACACACCAGCTATTACCCCGTAGGAGCTCCAGCTGTTGCAACCGACGCGCTCACTTCGAGGGGACAGGATAAACGTCGCTCTTTTTTCTTATTCCCGACACTCTCATTCTACATTGGGATTTGATTGGAAATAACAAGGCCCTGACCCTGACGTGACGCGTCTTATTTGCGCTCTCCCGCCGGATTCCCCCCCGCGACCGCCTCCGCAACCATGGCGGCGCAGGGGCAGCAGCAGCAGCAGCAGGTGGACGTGCCCAAGGCGAGTGGTGGGCACGACTACAAGGGGTTCGTGGCGGGCATGTTTAGCGGCGTGGCCAAGCTGGCTGGTAAGGCATTCTCTGTTTCTGTTTCCATCTTCACTTGCTCTGTGCATCTTTGCTGACCGCCTCGGTATGTATAGTCGGCCACCCGTTTGACACGGTCAAGGTGCGACTCCAGACGTCGGACCGGTTCAAGGGCGCGGTGGACTGCGCGATGCAGACGGTGCGGCGCGAGGGCGTGCGCGGGCTGTACAAGGGCGCGACGCCTCCCCTGTTCGGCTGGATGCTGATGGACTCGGTGCTGATGGGCTCGCTGAACGTGTACCGCCGGCTGGTGGCGAACAAGGTGTACGGCGTGGAGAAGGCGGCGCTGCCGACGGTGGGCCACGGCATCGCGGGCGTCATGGCGGGAGCGACGGTCAGCATGGTGGCCGCGCCCGTCGAGCACATCAAGGCGCGGCTGCAGACGCAGTATGCCGCCAGCAAGGCCGACCGGCTGTATTCGGGTCCCGTCGACTGCATCCGCCGCGTGTACCGCCACCACGGCATCGGGGGCATCTACCACGGCCTCACCGCCACCCTCATCTTCCGCTCCTCCTTCTTCTTCTGGTGGACCAGCTACGACATCATGAGCAGCTGGATGCGCCGCTCCACCAAGCTTGGCGAGCCCGCCATCAACTTCTGGGCCGGAGGGCTCAGCGCACAGCTCTTCTGGATCGTCAGCTACCCCTCCGACGTCGTCAAGCAGCGCATCATGACGGACCCCCTCGGCGGTGGCCTCGGCGACGGCACCCGCCGCTTCCCCAACTGGAGAGCCGCCGCTACTTCGCTGTACAAAGAGGGCGGTGTCAGGGCCTACTTCCGTGGCTTCCTGCCCTGCTTCCTCCGGGCATTCCCTACAAACGCTTCGGCCCTGCTCGTCTGGGAACTCGTCATGCGTGGCCTCCCGGGCACACATTGAGGTGTCTACATGTGCCTACATACATACTTGCACATGCAGATATTAGATGGTAGATATACGGCCCGGCATGCGCACTGCGCGGGGCTTATAAAAGTACTAGATTCTTTGAATATCCAAGACACATCGTCATACCCGACGCAGTATTATGCCTCCGGAAGCCTTGCCGAGGGCTCTCCTCGCTTTGCTCGCTCGTTCTTCCAGTTATAACCCTGACGAACAACTTGACATCCCGGGAGTGTTATGCCTCCAGCGGCTGCCGGGAGCCCTCCTCGCTTCCCTCGTATGTTTAGGCTGACAGGCAACAGATCACGATACGATATAGCACAACACCACAGCATTGGAGAAAATAAAGTCCCAAGACCACCAAACTGTTATATTCGACTTGATGGGTTCTGTCTGAAGAAAAAACCACCGGACACGCCAGGCTTATGCAACAAAGCACAGTTTCTGAACAAAATGACTCCGTTGACCAAATTTCCCCCTTTTTTGTTTTGTTTTTTGTCTTGTTCCGTTTTTCAACCGTTGATTTCGTTATGAGTAAGAGTGAGAAAACATTTACTCGTCGTCCTCGTCGGCCTCGTCGTTGACGACGTTGTAGAACTTGAGCTCGTAGACACCGCGCGAGGTGGAGACGACGCGGAGCCAGTCACGGAGCTGCTGCTTCTTGAGGAACTTCTTGGTGAGGTACTTGAGGTAGCGGCCGGAGAGGTCGCAGTGGGCGACAATCTCGATCTTGCCGTCACCCTTCTGGGAGATGGTGACGTTGTCGGCAAGGTTGTTGGTCTGGCCCTCAACCTTGATGCGGTCCTGGAGGAACTTCTCAAAGGCGGAGACGTCGAAGATCTTGTCGTTGGCGGGCTGCGAAGCGTTGATGATGTACTGTTGGGGCTATGTTAGTGACCTGTGCCCCCCTTGGATTTTCCACCATCCATTCCATTTTTGAATATCATAGGCTGGATGGGAGAGGAGAGTTGAGGGGATGAGCGTACCTTCTTGGTCTGGACCTTGCCAGCCTTCTTCTGTAAAGAGAGAAAATGACTTTAGCCTACTGCATTCTTGTTTTCACACGAGGCCCTCCCTCCCTCTTGTCTTGTCTTGTCCATGTCTGTCTGTTGGGGCCGGTCGGGTAAAAAGGCAATTTCTTCCTTTTCCCCGCGACAGCGACAGAGGTTTCCCACACGACGAGGTCTCCCACGACGATGATCGCGACACGATAGACAAGACACGAGAGGAGGACAAGGGCCTCAACAGCAAAGCGGTGTCATGTACATACTGCCTGAGGAGCCATTGCTGCGGTTGGTTTTGGGGGGGATTGTCGTTGGGAGACGGAAAAGTTGTTGTTATACGCAAAGAAGTCGAATCCTGCGTCGTTTGGTGGGTGATGGTAGAAAGTGGACTTGTCCTTTTTTTTCGCAGTCCTCTTTTTTTGGCCTGTCGGGATTCACAAATGACCCCACTAGCGGGTTTGTGTGTGCGTCGCGGCTTAGGGTTCTTGAGGCGGAGAAATACTTATTCCGTGATTCACATGTACTTTGTACCTTTGGTGTCTCCCCGTCCGACTGCAAATCCACTATTCCTTTTTTGGAAAGAAACATGGCGCCCCCACTTTGCTCTGTCGTTGTCGTTGTACATGATGGCAGGAGCATGACCGGAATTGTTATCCGTGCTGGTGAATTCATGGCCAAACCTTGAGATGGATTTCATGCCATGCAGCCAGTTTCCCCCGCCTATTGCAATTGACATGATTCATGATGTCTGACTCTTGTGGAAATCATCAATTCATCTGCTCTTGCTTGTTCTTGTTCTCCTTCTGCGTCTTTGCCTCCAGTTGTACCACTCGACCCTCGTCTTCAGTCTTGATTGACGATCAATGGGTACTCCGTATGCATACAGCAGTGACGTCTGTCAGTGTCTATCAGTGAGGGGTGGAGGTTCATATGAGACGGATTGGCGGAGCCCATCCAGCCAACCCAACTGGCAACACCAGAGTCTCAACTACTGCAAGAGTCAAGACTAGGGGAAACCCTGTCGTACTCCCTCCAGGATAGGAGAGGGCAGGAGGGGTCCAGTGGAACGGCCGATTCGTGGATATCTGTAGCGGCCTAGCGCTGGCTTCAATGCAGAGTACCTACTCGCTACTAGCACGGCAGCTCGCAGGAGGGAACCTAGGAGTACGAGTAGGAGGAGGAAACTAGGAGCACACGATTGGAATGAAGGTCAACAGGGTGGTGGATGGTGTGTGTCAAAGATGTGATGAGAGAACGTTTGTTTGAAACATGTCACCTCGTCTGTATGTTTGGGGACATGTCACTTTGCGGGGGAGGGCGACGATCCTGTCGTTCATTTGCGAGGAAGGGAGTTGAGTAAGGAAGGTGAGAAGGGTACCGTACACTGATTGCATTGCATTCTGTACAAAGTAAAGAGACAACAGGAGAGACAATGGCGTACAATAAACATGCGCATTGTCAATACTACGAGGGATAATACCACCAGGCAGGTTGCTGGGCAAGACTCCGTACCCATAATACTACTTGTGCTTGAGCACGGTTACGTATCTGGCTGCATGGGATCGATGATGATAACGCTGCTCGCCCGACACTCGCAGCTGTCCTATCCAATCAACTTGCTTCCGTGCCCCTAAAGGATAAGTGAGGGGCCCGGTGCTCGTAAGAGGAGTAGGGGATGCAAAGGGGTCACTGGAGGGCCCGGGTACCGGACTGCTTGATGGTATCTCACTTATACAGGTTGCATCACTGTACCAATTTCATGGATAGGTTGATGGGCTTATGTTTGTTTGTTCACAAGGTGTCAAGAATGTGATGTAAATTTGTGATAGAATGTCCATTGATGATTATGGATTACATCTCCAAAGTTCGTCTACCATGTAAGTGCGTCCTGAAGAGGAAGGGCCCTGATACTCCGTCCCAGCTCATCATCATAAGTAATATGTCCATCATCCTGGAGTTGTCATCTCCATCAGATGGGAGTAAAAAAGTATAAGCAAAGAAATAGAAGAAAAAGACATGATAGTAATACAAAAAGGGCCCCTGTTTCTCTTTCAAGTGACAACGCCAGAAATGCATGTTTGTTTGTGGAAAATGGACGGGCTCCTTGATAGCGAACTCGGAGGGTTGGCGATGGTGTGTATACCAATCACCCAGATTAATAAGGGTCTGACTAGACGACCGAAGACTCGGACGAGTCCGTCTTGGAGAGGGCGTCGTCATTGTCCTCGGAGATAGGGCCGTGGATGGACTCTTCAAAGACGGGCTCGGGCTCGTTGAACTCGAACTTGGTCTTGAAGTCCTCAATGTGATGGTGAGAGATGGAGCTGCTGTTGGAGCGACGACGAGCGTTGGTGAAGGTGAAGCCCTCATCTAGAACTTCGGAGCCAAAGCCTCCCCTGAGATATGTTAGTGTCTGGTATATGTATGTTGTATATGGAGAAGATATACTTCAAAGTATATACTCGGGGTCTTGCTTACCAGTTGCCCTTGCCGCCACCGTCCTTCTTCATCTTCTTGGGGTCGGTGTCGGCAAATCCATGCTTGCCAAAGAAGCGGGGGATGTTGTCGACGGGGAGAGCGGTGCCCTCGGCGATGGCCTTGTGGTCACGGTCGTTGGCCTTGTGGGAGCGGGTCACTGGGAGGGAAGAAGGGTCAGTATGGCAGTCTAGGTTGATGGTGGATGATGATCCCACTCTTGATGTGATATGGTGCTGATGTCTGTTGACTTGGATGATAGGATGATAGGATGATAGGAAGAGGGGTTTGTACAGTGATAAAGGATCAAGAGGAACAGCACAGGACCACTTATTTGCCTCTTGACGTGAGGGGGATAGATATGGGATAGATATGGGAATGGGTCTTGGGGTGGAGAAGGAGTTCTCGTTGATGGAGAAGGGGTTTCCTTTGATACTTACTGTTTGTAGGGATGAAAGGTATTCGAGTCAGTTAAAAAGAGAGCTGTTGATGACGCAGGACGGACGACAATAGGGTGATGTCGTGTGAGTGTGAGAAGTGTGGTCGTGTAGATGGATGAGATGCCTCTGGTGATGGATGGCAGATGCAAACAAGAAGAAAAGTAAAAAGGAACAAAGAACAACAATATGAAGCTTTGATCCAGATGGATGGATTGGTTGATGGATAGATAGATATGGATAGGAATAGAAAGGAAAAGGGGAACAGGCAAGTGAGGAGGGGGAGGCTCAACTTATAGTCATGAGGGGGGAGGAGGGAAGACGAAGAGAGGGGCTGATTGTATTAGTGACGGTATGCGAGGGGATCAACGTAGCTGTCTGTCCTGTCAGATGGACTGGACTGTACTCTGCCTGCGTACTCTGTATATTGGTCTGTACCTGTAGATGTACTCTGGAGATGTACACTTCGCGGTTAAACTGTACTCGTCCATTGTACCAACCCAACTCGATTCATCTACAGCGTCACGCCAGCTATGGTGCCATGGGCGAGACCAATCACGCTGGGGACATGACTCCAGCCTGCTCATAGTCATAGTATCCTCATCTCCATCTTTTTCTTCATTGTTGAATTGCAATTCCCAATGCCGATAACATCAACATACACCATTGTACATGGCTCTCCGAGATCCGCAGTGAGCTCTTGTTTGTCCGACTCACTCAACTCATTCACTCACTCACTCACTCACAGCTCCATTGGTGGCTGGCTGCTTGCTGCATCGGGAACAGATGGGAAAGTGGGGCCACGGAACTACGTCGCGTGACCGCTTTGCCCAAACGGACCACTTTGTCGGGCCATGAGCTAACCGACACATACGCACGTACAGTGGCTGTAATACCCAGCAGTGAGCACAAGATCCAATCCCCATCCCAATTGATTCCGGACTCGCCCTTGTTCGCTCATCCCCGTGTTTTCCAGCGAAGCCAAGCTTGTTGAGCTCCGGGGGGAGGCGGAGCTGCCCCAGTAGTCGCCACGGCCAAGACCGACGCTCAGACTCGGACTCATACTCCTCACCGTGATGACTCCTTCAGATCCCCAAATCAATTGAAGATGACAGCCTGTCAAATCCGTGTCCAGAGCGGTCCAGCCTCCTTACGCTGCAGAGTAGAGTAGAGTAGAGTAGAGAAGCACTGCCATGACGTCGTGCTAGCAACGGGCAGCACAGCATGCATCCTTCTGATTCTGCGAGCACTGCGGGGTTTCCCCATATTCGCACTGCGTATCTTGTCTCACTTTCTTCACTTGAGTAACATGCCATCATTGCCATGCCATTCTTGTCTGTATTGACTGCTCAGTTTCAATACCAATGTTCACTACTCAGTACCACTGCTCACACAGCCCCGGCATTTCCTCTCCTTGAAATGTTGGGGAGGGGGGGCAACAAGGCAACGCAAGGCAAGGCCAGGCCCGCAAGCCCGCCGCTCACTGCCGTCCCCCGTACCTGGGGACCCACCTCCGCAGCGAAGCTTCCAGCCGGATCCATTCCTGCAGGCGCGTCACGAGGTCAAGACGCAAGACCCAAGGTCCATCCATCGCCGCCCAGCCATTGGGGTCCGGACCATGCGTGCGTGCTCACGTTCACTCCGAGTCTCTGAGTCTCTGAGTCTCTGACTCTGTACGGAGTACAAAGTACGGAGTAGGCAGGCTGTACGAGTATTCCGTATTCCGTAGCTCGTGCTCAATCACGGCTCCACGTTTCTCAGTCCCACCCAGCCTGCGTATGAGCACGAGTATGGATACTTGGCTGGGCCTCCGATATCGCACCGATTGCATGCTCGTCTCGTCATCGGGGTCTCGACTGCACGGAACTGGGGCCTTGATAGCTTCATTTCCGTTTTCAGATAGCTATTTGCTATCGTAACTGCCTGGACCCTTCTCGTAGATTCGCCATCTGGCCAAGCCGCTTATCACGACAGACAAGCTCCATTCAAGGCCCAGCTCTTAGATAACCTACTGCAACTATGACTCCATAGACACAGCTCAATTGAAGCTCAGATAGCACATCAGACACAGTTCAATTGACACTCATACTGAGATAGCTCACGCTCAATTGGCCCCATAGATAACTCAACTGACCCTCATACACTTACTCAATGAAGCACTAAACGCATGAAACTTATCAGATAACGCACGCTCACTGGACCTCAATAGATAGCACACTCAACTGACCCTCATACATACACTTAACTGAAGCATTAAACACATGCACCCTCATATTGAACCTCACATTGAACCTCTGTAAGTACAAATTATGCTCCCATTCTTTTTTTTCTACTACACAAAACAAAAAGGTGACGGGTAAAAACGAAACGAGGAAAAGTAATAGTAACAATCAATAGCCCATCAAAAATCACACTCTTTGCATGCCATGTCCCCAGTATATCCTTACCGCATCCCCATCTTGGCAAACTCATTCTGGAAACGCAGCTTGAAACCATTGCACAGGGCTCTCATATCCGGGTACTGGTACCCCTTTAGCTCAAAGCCCTGCGGGATGGACCGCACCGGCACGCCAATCACGGGTGCCGCCTTGGCCGCCTTGAAGCACAGCCAGAAGTAGCCCGGGTGCTTGGTGTCGATGCAGAAGGCGTAGGCCGAGCGGTTCGGGTTGGCATCGATGTATGTGGTGAGCCATTTCTCTGCAACACAAGACGACACATTAGTATACACGTCCTTCTTTCCTGGAATGGTTGTTTCGTAGAATGGTATGGTGGTGCTTACCCGTCTCTCCTCTTGACCTGTTTTGGAACTTGTCGTGCCTCATAAGCTCCTCGACCTTGCGTGCCGTGGCCTTGACGTGCTCGACAATGAGCTCGTCGAGATCGCTGTACGTGTACTTGCCGATGCGGAGCAGCTTGCCCACCGAGAACTCGTTCTCCTTCTGCATCTCCAGCACGTCCAGGTGCTGGTACACATTGTCCGCCACCTTCCACGTCACGGCCAGGTGGTCGTTGCCCTTGGACGACGGCCGAATGATAACCTCGCCAATCGGCTGCGACCCCAGCCACTCCTCGGCCTGCACCGAGTTGAGCGGCCGGAAGTTGGGGTGCTTGACCACTCGCTGCGTCCGTCCCGTCGTCTGGTCCTTCTCCCGCAGCTCCTCCTTGTCCGTCGACTCCTGCGCGTAGTCCCACCCGTCGCGCCCGTAGTTGATGGGTCGGCGGTAGGGGGTCCGCAGCGCCTCCTCGCGCACAGTGAGCTTGGCCAGGAATTCCTTGTAGCTGACCTCCAGGATCTTGGCCTGCACCGTCTGCCCGCTGCTCAGCACATCGCGCACAGACGCCCGACTTGTCACGTCGTGCGCCTCCATACGGCCCTCGATGCCGCAGTCTAGCTTGACAATGGCAAAGTCGTCCTTGGCCACCCGCACGTTGACCGGCACAATCATGCCCTCGCACAGCGTCCGCGGCGTCTCGCCCGTAAACGTCGTGAAGATGTCCTCCACGCCCAGCAGCGCAAAGTTGCGCCGCAGCTCCTCGTACGGCGCCTGCAGCTCCGCGCGGATCGTCTCCAGCGTCGCCCGCTTGCGCTGCTGGTAGTTGGTCTCCAGCTGCTCTGCGTACTCCTCCAGCACCAGCTCGTTGACCTTGTCCTGCTCGTCCTGCTTAAACAGCTTGCGGACAATGGCTCCGGCTCCGTTGTCGTCCGTCTCCGCCTTGACGTCCTCCTCGTCCAGCTCCAGGGCGTCGGCCGCCATCTTGCGTCCCAGCTCGTAGTCCTCTGGGTGCACACGCGTGTTGTCCAGAGGGTCCGACGCCGCGTTGGTCGCATCGTACTCAATGTACAGGAAGCTTGCGCAGTTGTTCCACACGCGGGGGCCCACCACCGGCAGCTTGCCGCTGTCCGGGTCGCCCACCAGCTCGTCGCGCGTGTTGACCACGCCGCCGTTAGCGTTGATCGTCTTGATCACGTTGGTCGCTTTGCGGGGGCCTAGGCCAGCCACGAAGGGTAGCAGGTTCGCCGTGTACATGTCCGTCATGGCATCGTTGATGTTGACGCCGCACAGGTTCACCATGTCCACCATGGCCGACTCGAGGTACTTCTCCAGCTTGTCCTTGGGCAGCAGGTTCTGGCACGGGTGGTATGACAGCGATGAAACCGTCTCCCCCAGCGCCGCGTACTCCTTCATCGGGTTCTGCATGTACCGCGCCAGCGCCACGCAGTACCGCGTCACGGGGTTCAGCGAAGGGTGCTCCGCCAGTGCCCGCGGGCTGTCCTTGTACAGGCGCGCCACCTCGTCGTTGACGATGATGACCTCGAGGGGCTCCGTGCGCCAGTCGTTGGTCTCGGGGTCCTCAAACTCGGACCCCATCAGGTTCTTCTCCCGCACCACGTTCTCCACGTCGTTGACCAGCTTGTGTGTGTGCGCCGACCAACCACTCACGGCAATCACGTCAGGCCTGCGCCTCTCGACGAGGTCCGCAAACTCGTTGCGCTGCGTCTCGTCCCGAGCCAGGTTGCCAAACTTGCCGTGCTCTAGAACGCGGCCGTCGTCGTCTACCCACGCCCAGATAATGGGCTCGCGAGCAGCGTCGCCCATGCCGTTGGAAATGGCCAGCACGCGGGGTGATGTGCCCAGGATCATGCCCTTAGGCTTGTACGGTGCCTGGTCGAGCCTCTTGGAGTACTCCTCGCGAATCACCCTGAGGATCTCGTCCTGGCAGTAGGTCCGAATCACCTCCTTGACGCTCTTGGCAATGACCTTCTCGAGCTTGGGGTACGCGAGATCAAGCACCTTCTTGCGCTCGTCTCGCCACTGCTCCGCCCTGTCGCTGAAGTTTTCCGACTCGAACTCCTGGTAGAGCTGCCTGCGGAAGTCGTAGCGGCGCGGCATCTCCACCTTGATTTCGACAAGACCCTCCTCCTCGGCTCTCATCATCTTGAGGAATAGCTCGGGCTGATGTACCAGGTCGGCCACGGCCTGGTTCTGGATGTACTTGATCTCGTAGTAAGGGTGCGTGTCGTCGATCCTGCGCAGGCCCTTGTCCGTGCGCCGACAGCTAATCTCGGCAGCCTGGTAGTACGAGCTCCTGAAGTGCTTGCGCATCCTGGGGCTGGCGAAGAGCTCCTCGGCATAAAGTTGGCGCGCGGCGTTGATAACGGCATCACCCGTGCTGAAGCTGTCATCCACGAGGCTGTCTGCAAGGTCCATCGGGTACTGAGCATCGTCATCGGGCGCCACCTTCTTGCCCTGCCTAAGGGCGTTCTTGGCCAGCTGATCCGCCGTGATGCCGTAGGCCTTGGTGAACTTGGATGCCCTGCCCTGGCGGACGCGCTCCAGGACCGTCGACTTGGAACCGGGGCGCTTCGTCTGCGCAGTTCCGTTGGCAGCGGCCAGCTCCCTCAGCTGGGTGCCATACTGGAAGTGGAGATAATCCTGCAGGTCCTGCAGCTCTTCCATAGTCGCGGCCTCCAGCGTCATCTCCTCAATCGCAATGTCTTGGACGTCGTAGCTGTCCTTGAGGTTCTCGTACGACCGCGTCAGGGCGTTCCGCTTCTCGACAAACGAACGGAACTTGATGTCGAGCTCGAGCACCCTCCACAGGTCATCCTGGTTAAGGAGCTTCTCTGCCGAGATAGAGTATTCGGCGCCATCGGGGTCGTCGCGAGACGAAGTGCGCGTCTTGGTCGTGTGCAGGAGGTAGTCCTTGCGGTGCTGGAAGACAAAGGGAACCTCGACCTCGTCGACAATGAAGAACTCGAGGACCTTGCCAATGGCCCTGCCAAAAGGTCCGTGGAGATCACCAGCCAGACCCTTCTTGGGCCAGATCTGGTTCGTGATCCACCGGGTCTCCTCCTTGAATTCCTCGGCCGAGAGCTGAAGGTTCTTGAAGTTCTTGCGGTCCAGCTGGAACCGTTCCGGCTCGTCGGTGGAACGGATCTGGTTGTCTTCGTCCGTAAGCATCTTCTCCTTGAGCTGCGAGGGCTCAAAGACATCCTTGAGCTCGATACCGGCCTCCTCCTGCTCGCGAATCTCCTCGTCATCCTGAAGCTGGAGAGCCCATTCGTAGTCCTCGCCGTTGCCGAAGATGGCCTCCATATCATCGAGGGCATCCTTGTCAAGCTGGCTGGTGTCAAATACGGCACCGACACCGGCGCGGTCACGCATGGGACGGGCCACCTCAGCATCTTCAAGCTGGCGGATCCTCTCCTCTTCGTCCTCGGGAAAGTCCTCCTCGATGAAGTCGTCAAACTCGTCCCTGAAGTTCGATCGTGTATGCGAAGGTCGCTGCTCCGCAGGTTCTTCGTCTTCGTCGGAAAATATTTCCTCGAGTCCTCGGGGTTCGCGGACGGCCTCCTCCTCGTCTCGGTTGCCACGCTTTAGGCGCTTGTATTTCGGCTTGATAGCTGGCGTCAGCACGGTCGGGGAGCGTACAGGTGTGAGCACAGGTGTGGAAGGGTGAGGCTTACCTGGGCCTTTGGCTTGGGACGCTCTCCGAATTGCTCGCCAATGAGATCGAGGTCGTCTTCGTCGAGCCGCTCCTCTTCCTCGCGGTCGCGGTGCTCACGCTTTCTCTTAGCATGTCGGCGAGCTTCAGCATCTGAGTCATCGCCGCCCTCCTCCTCCTCATCCTCGTCGACAATAAAGCCTTCGCGGACCTGTATCAATGGGTTAGCAGACATTCATCGAGCGGGACATGGGTTCTCGCTCGCTCGCTCGCACGCACCTTTCGTGCTTCTTCCTCGTCGTCATCGTCGTCTTCCTCCTCACTGGAGTCATCAACGCCGTTGCGCTTCTTGGTACGCTCCTCGCCAGTCTCCTCATCAAATGACTCATCATCCTCTTCGTCATCCAACTCGGCCTCTCCAGAGACCAGGTCTCGGATGCTGTTGCTCATGATGGCGGTCGACCGGTCTGTTTCGAGATGCACCGAGGGGGTTTCGAGGGGTTCCTCCGGTTCGTAATTATCTTGGTCTCGAATTGAATAGGTCGAGGGACGATTCTCGTAACCAAAGTGGTTGTCGAGATATCATGCAGCACCTGATCCGAGCTGCAGTAGTTCGGTGCGCGCGCCTGGTGAATTTTTGGACAAAGGGATCGCATCAAGCTTCAGTGTCGCGTTCGCGGCTGCCCATAATGGCACAGGGATCTGGCGTACGGGGAAAATCGTTCTTCCGATATTTGTTTTCTGCTGACATAATGATTCAGATTACCCTACAGAGACCTACACATTGGATCATTTCATCACGGTGTACGAAGTATGGAGTACAACCACGAAATCAACCAACGCTATTTGGTTAAAGCACACAAATGTCCTTGACCTTAGTAGAGACGCGAATCTTGAGAAATCTAATAGTCTAGTCCGAGTGGATTTCATCTATCCAAATGGCACAGTCTAGATTCACCCATACCAGAGTGGAAATCTGGGCATTACCTTGTTGCCATGTTAATACTTGCCACCTGAGGTACAGCGGTAATTTGCCCAATGCCCTTAACAGCGGGTGTTACGCCAAAGAACGCCAACAACCGGACTATGTACGATTAGTCGCGAGCCACTACCCACGAATATTGATAGATGCATACAAGTATAAAGAGAGTACAAAGTACAGAATACACGAGTAGTACAGAGTACTTGTAGAGTATATGGACAGCGTCAAAGTGTCTCGCATAATTGTATGTTACGCGAGAAAGATGGGATGGCATCTCCAAATGTTAAACGCTGGTCTGTGGTTGGAGATGACGACGTATTACCTGGTACGCGAGCATCGTACACAATCATCGTACACAAACACCGTACTTTGTCCTCGTAGGCTCACAACCCCTGATCCCCATACTGCTGGGCGTCAAAGGCCCAAGCTTGGACGTGACACACCAAAGTGGTCCGGCGGCTCTCTGCATGGTTCCTGCGGGCATCTCAAACGCTGGACCGTAAGAAGCCGGCCGTGATTGGCGAGCCCCTTCCCCATCACGTCTGTCCGGGCGTTTGCCAGGCCGCAGATGTAGCCAGTTAGTGCTCTGAACAGACTGCCATTACTCTTCTTGTTACACGGACTGTGTCGGTTTCTGGGCCTTGCTGGACTGAGCTGCACTGACTGGCCTCAAGAGCTGCTGCCTCTGGAGACTTTGGGCAAGAAGCGAGTTCAGCTGTCTCATTCTTCTGCCTGTCACGTTATCGTGGACGTGGTCAAGTTGTTGGCTGGGCTCAACCTCAACCCCACCTCTACCACACCTTATCCACCTTCACCCGCCTCCAGCCCGTCTCTCCCGTACCCTGAAATAGCGCCCTGTTAACATCTTTTGGCAACCCAAGGGGCCAGTTTCTATTGCTTCTTCGTCGGCCCAGTTCCCCCTTGCCGCTAGAACATTTGAATCTTGTTTGCCTTTTTGAACCTGGAACCCCTTCTTGCCGATATTACTCGGATCGCCTGTCAAGACCACCGAAACGTCCCGAAGGAGAACGAGCTCCGCCCCCTCCTCTCTCGCTCCTTGTCACCTTGTCACTTGTGTGTGGTGTGGACCAATATTAGTACCGCCTATTATTGCTGAACGAACTTCATTCACCTCTCCGCACCCCCGTCCACCTTTTGTCCAAGGAGACCCAAAAACACAATCTCGAAACCAGACGAAAAGAGAGAAGACGTTATTCCCCCCACCCGACGACACAGAAGAATACGCCGGTCGACATCTGAACTCGATCCCGAGACCCTCTCTCTCTCTCTCTCTGTACCTTGCGGTGCAGACAGAATCGACGCGGGGAAGCCCAGCCAAGTCGTCGGCTGGTGACTTTGAGCCCCTGGACGTTTTGACCGACGGACGAACGAACAACTTATACACCCTCTCCAACTTTTGGGCCGTCTTTCAGACGCCCCTATACATACTCCAAGATGGGCGACGCATTCGCACCGCGCACTATGAAGCGCAAGAACGTCAAGGGTCTCGCCCTGACGCCCGCGGCACCTAAGCCACCGCCCACCGCCGAGACTGGCAACGGTCGGGACGACCCCGGCAAGGATGGCCAGCTCGAGATTGGTATCGAATACAGGCTCGACCTCCGACCCGAAGACCTCGAGATCATCAAGGAGCTCGGCTCTGGAAACGGTGGCACCGTCAGCAAGGTCAGGCATCTGACCACGGGTATTATCATGGCTCGCAAGGTAGGTCCCCCTACAAATCCTTTTACGTGTTGGGTTGCTGTGCTATCCTCTAACCTTGTTTCATCTTTGACAGATTATTCACGTTGAGGCAAACCGAGAGGTTCGAAAGCGAATCGTCCGTGAACTTCAGATTATGCATGACTGCCACTCCGATTACATTGTCAACTTCTACGGCGCCTTCTTGAACCACAACAACGATGTCATCATGTGCATGGAGCACATGGATGTTGGGTTGGTCCCCCTCACCCCCCCACAGTGTCTTGCTTTCCCGTTGGCGATGTCATTGTGAAACATACCGCTAACACAGTATAAACTAGATCTCTCGATCGGGTATCCCGCGTCTTCGGCCCTGTCCGCATCGATGTTCTGGGCAAGATTGCGGAAGCGACCCTGGGTGGCCTGACGTACCTGTACTTCAAGCACCACATTATGCACCGCGACATCAAGCCATCCAACATTGTCGTCAACTCACAGGGCGGCATCAAGCTCTGCGACTTTGGCGTTTCGGGTGAGCTGGTCAACTCGATAGCCGACACCTTTGTCGGTACTTCGACATACATGGCGCCCGAGCGTATCCAGGGAGAAAAGTACACAGTCAAGTCGGATGTGTGGAGTTTCGGCCTCACCATCATGGAGCTGGCCATCGGCAAGTTCCCCTTTGGCGCCAGCGAGCAACTGTCCGACGGAGACGGGGCCCCGGCTGGTATCCTGGATCTTCTGCAGCAAATTGTTCACGAGCCCGCACCCAGACTCCCCAAGAGCGATGCCTTCCCTAGCATTCTCGATGACATGGTCCAGAAGTGTCTCTTCAAGGAGCCCGAGAGGCGACCAACACCTCAGGATCTCTATGTGAGTAGCAGGCCGTCCACGTTTCACAACCCCCCCGCCGGCCGCCAACCACTAACATCATTTGCAGGAACGTGATCCGTTTGTCCAGGCTGCCAAGCGGACTCCCGTCGATCTGAGGGGCTGGGCCTGCAGCCTTTTGGAGCAAGATAACCGAAAGTCGCACCTGGTCCCCCACATTTCGCCCTCAACCCAGGACTTCCTACGGTCCAAGGACTCCTCGCCCGCTCAGTACGAGGATGGAAGCCTCGAGACCCCCACATCTGGCGAGATCCCCATTGCGGGGACCGGGTACGTTTCGTCCCGCGACCCGTATGCCGGTGGTCCGGGATCGGGCAGTGGGTCGACGAACCGCTCGCCGACGCGCATCAGCGGAGCCCTAAACCGGGCGCCGCCGCCGCCAGTCCACCCGGGCGTCGCCCGTGGGATCAGCACCAACTCGATACCCAAGGTCAGCCCCTACGGCGAGAACATTCCCCTCGGCGGACCTAGCAGCGGCAGCAGCGGCAGCGGCGGCCGTCCTTCGTCGTCAAACACATTTAGTCTGCCCGTGCGCCCCCCTCCTTCGGGCCCTCTGCCGCCGCCGCCGCCGCGGAAAGCCACCCCGGAAGACGTGCGGAGGGAAACCCGAGAGGTCCGCGAGGCACCCAGGCGACAACCAGGTTACGGATTGCCGCCAAACCCCGCCTACAATGTCTAAAGGCAATATTTAGAGGGGAAAGCAGCAGCAAACGGACGGAAGAGAGATGTTGTCGGACTATCCAGTGGTTTTATATTGATTTCTGCCGCGCGTAGTCACTTGACCTAGCATCACTTGGCGCAAATTGATTAGCAATACGGTTTCTTGTCTATTGTCCGATGACGAGGAAGGAAAGAAAATAAAAAAATGAAACACGCAGATGATACGAGTACCCGATGCTTCCTCCTGGAAATTCCATTATCATGTGCAAAACAATGCCCCCAGTCTACTACGCTACTCCTATTTCCAGAACATTTATAAGTACCAAGTAGATAGTGAGTGACTTAGAGATCCGTGCCCTCTCGCCCTTGGAACCCCTCCTCGAGGACATCGATGAGTTCGTCCAGGCTCTTGATGACGAGGTCCGTATGCGCGTGCTCGGCCAGTTCCCTGTTGACGTCGTTGACGAGGAGCACGGTGGCGGCGCCGGCCCTGCGACCGGCCGTCATGTCGTCGATGGAGTCGCCAACCATGATGAGCCCCGTCGCATCGGGAAGGTCCTCGGCAGCAGTGGCGCCGCTGGGCCCGGCCAGCCCCCAGTTCTGCGCGATGTGGAGGATGCCTGCCGGGTGGGGCTTGGGAGGGCGGAAGTCGCGGGTGACGATGGGGTGGAAGACGGATCCCGCGAGGAACTTGTCGATCAGGTTCCGGACGGGGACGTTGAAGTTGCGGGTGCAGATGGCCTTGGGGATGCCGCGGGTGTCGAGGTACGACATGAGGGTGACGAGGCCGGGCTGGGCCTGCTGCGAGGCCATGGCGCGGCGCTCGATGGCGCGGATGGACTCGAGGGCCGGCTCGCGGTCCGAGGGGGTCAGGCTCTCAATGTGATCGAGTATGTCTATCTCCTTTGTGATGCCCAGGGCGTCGCGCATCTCGCCAAACATGTAGGTTTGGGGTATGCTGGTCATGTCAGCATTGCCATGTGGCGTTTGGATGTGACCCCCCTCCCAAGTACACAGCCAGGCGCATCCGATCTGCCTCCCAAAGCCTAGATCCCAAGAACTTTGCATACATGCAGAGCTGCATTCGTATTCCTGGGGTGGGTAGTACTGGTTGTGTAGATGTATGCTTGTCTTCCAAGTATATGGGACAAGAACTGACTCACCAAAGAGTACCGTCCATGTCAAAGACAACTCCCTTGAGCTGAGGAAGCCCGGTAGACGAGTTCCTCAGGCTCTCCTTGAGAGGAGCGAATCGCTTTGCTTGAGATGCCATCTTGGACATGAGTCTCCAGGACATGAGGCGTGGGTGACGATTGCTAGCGGGACTGGGGTAGCAACTGCGGGCAACGGCGATCGTATACTCGTAGGAAACGATAGGTCTGATAGGACGAGGAGCTGGAGCGGCAAGCAAAACGAGGATACACCGACTTTCTTCTATACGAGCACAAATGCAGATCTGTACGCCGGAATTGTCTGGACGTAGTTTGTTGTCAGTTGACTATCATGAGTACTCCGTACAATGAGAGGAGCAGAGGAGGAGACAAGGCCCCAGTATTGATTGAGAGGAGGAGGGTCCATACGGGTTACGGGCCATTTAGTGGGGCATACGGCGACGATTCCGAGGCGCGTCAGAGTCTCTTTTTTCTTCGATTTGGAGAGCTCAGCTCCCCCACGGCGAGTGAAGCAACGGCGATTATTGATCCTGGCAGGAGCAGCCGTAGTAAGCTGCTGATCTTGTCCTTGTCTGCCAAACCTTCAACCACGGGACCAACCTCTCAACCTCTCAACCTCTCAACCAACCCTACTTTACGACTGCCATTTAGCCGACGCTGGACACACCTCAACCCCTTCAATCAAGCAGTCCGTCGACGCGTCTCTGCACCATCGCAGCATCTTCATCTTGCTGTGATCGTCCCCTCTACTTCGTTGCATCAATTTCCGCAGTGGTCGACCATGACAGCAGTCTTGATCGGCCGCAAGGATGAGCTCAGGGACCAGCTCGCAAACGGGCAGCTGGCCTGCGCGGCCTTCGAAACGCAGTGTATGTTTTGTTTCTCCAACGCCTCCTGCAGAATCCCTGTATCATACATGTGGTCTCGTTGTAAGCTAGGTACTGACACGCATGGGCTGTATTGGTAGAAAATGCGCAATGGAACCTTCATCATCCCATCGACCGGCGAACGATCCCAACGACAGTTCACCCTACGAGGCTCAAGGGGCTCGAGCAGCCTGAGCTCTGCGAGCCGGCAGACCGAAATACTCGAGGCGTCTGCCGAGACGCTGGGCGAGCGAATCCATGCGGCCGCCCATCGGGCCAGAGACAACGCTGTGGCGCTGGCCAAGTGGTTCAATACCGAAGAGGGCCATGCCGTCCTCAAGTGCACCTTTGCCTATCTTCTGGGCAGCTGCGGCACCTTTGTCCCGTGGCTGTCCAACTTCCTGGGCCACCGCGACGGCAAGCACATCTCGGCCACCATAACCGTCTACTTCCACCCGGCACGAACCGTGGGCTCCATGATCGAGGCCGTCCTGACGGGCGTCTGTGCCGTCCTTTACGCTGAGATCGTCTCATGGATCTCCATGGGTATCGTGGCGTGGGGGAGGCATACCCTCGACAACGTGCTGCCGGCGCACGTGCTGATATTGTTCACCTGCATCGGCGGCGCGCTCGGCTTCATCGGTTGGGTCAAGCAGAGGCTGAACCGGCCGCTCGTCAACGTCGCCACCACCCTGGCATCCATCTCCATCATTACCGTCGTCACTAAAGAGGAGTCGGTTCAAGACGGCTTCTTCTCGGCCGAGAAGCCCGTCCAGATGCTCAAGCTACTCATGCTGGGCATCGCGTGTAGTGTCGCCGTCAACCTGCTCGTCTGGCGTAAGTCGGCCCGTCGAGAGCTGCGCCAGGATCTCGTCGATGCCTCCCTCGCCCTCAGCGACCGGCTCTCCTTCATAACCAGAGGCTTTCTGACCGGATCGGAGGAGGAGATCAACTGCCCCGAGTTCTCGGCCGCATCGGCCAGCTACGACAAGGCTTACGGACACATGACCAAGACCCTCCACGATGTCAAGAACGAGCAGTACGTCTGTGGCCGCGAGAAGATATATGCTCTCGATAAGAAGCTCGTCAAGGGTCTGGAAACAGTCTCCCAGGCCATTGGTGGCCTGCGAAGTGCTCTGGACACACAGCTTGTCCTCCTCAAGGAGGCGCCTATCATGACGCCGCAACTGCCCAGCTCGCGGGGAATCTCTACTCCTGCCTCAGTCGACCGCACACCAGAGGGCCTGTCTGTCATTGCCGAGTCAGACGAACGCGAGGGCTCCCAGTCACCTCGCACGCCTCAATCTGAAACGACACTCGAGAGGGCTCCTCTCATGTTCCGCAACCCCTCCGATATCTTTGTTCATTTCCTCGACCTCATAGGTCCTTCGATGAAGTCGTTTGCCTTCACTCTGTCAGAGATGCTGAGGGAGTCCCCTTTTGGCGACGACCCCATGAAGGACATCAATGTGAACGAGCAGCTGCGTGAGAGTCTTGGAGAAGCTCTCGAGCTCTACAACGACTCACGGGCTGCTGCTCTTCGCGAATTCTACCGTACCATTGAGATGGGACGCAACAGGTCAGAGAAGATCGAGGCTGACATCGAGGAGGTTGCTGCCGCCTGCGGGCACTTCTCCTTTAGCCTGCAGGCTGTGGCCGAGGAAATGAACTCCTACCTCGACACCCTCGAGTACTTGAAGTACATGACGGAGAACAGCCACCGTAGCTGGAGCTTCTTGAAGGTCTGGAAGAAGCTTAGATGGCCGTGTTCGAAGAAGAAGAAGAATAGTAGTGCCCAGCTGGACGACCCCGAGCGCGACTTTATACCGCCGCCGCCGCCACCTGTCCCTGGGCTGAGGAGGTCTGCTCTGCCCAAGGGCATACCGGACGAGATGACGAAGCGCAGAGACACCTTCAACTGGGAGGCTGCCCCGCAAGCCAGTCTCATCCTGCGGAGGGTGTCCCAAAAGGTCCTCCGGGCGGCGAGGCTGGTGATGCGCGAGGACATACTCTTTGGCATCAAGGTCGGCATCGGTGCCATCCTGTGGGCACAGTTTGCCTTCATCCCCTCCACCCGGCCAATCTATCAGCACTGGCGAGGCGAGTGGGGCCTGCTGTCATACATGATTGTCAACGGTATGACGACGGGCGCAGCCAACACGACGGGGCTGTCGCGATTCTACGGTACCATTATCGGTGGCGCATGCGCTTGCGCAGCCTGGCTGATCGGCCACGAGAACCCGTTCCTGCTAGCCTTTTGCGGCTGCCTCATGGCCCTGGGCAACTTCTACCTGATTGCCATCAAGAACGCGCCCCTGGGCCGCATGAGTCTGCTCGCCTACAATGTCATTGTACTGTACGCCTACAGCATCTCGCAGCAGGTCGACGACGACGATGATGATGAGGGTGGCACGAAGCCCCTGATATTCGAGATTGCCTTCCACCGTCTGCTCGCCGTGGCCCTCGGTATCATCTGGGGTATCCTCGTCTGCCGAGTCCTGTGGCCCGTCTCGGCCCGACGCAAGTTCCGCGAAGGCCTACCCGTCCTGTACCTCCAGCTCGGCCTCATATGGAAGAGGGGTCCCCTGGGTGTCAAGCTCGAGAATGAGGAGGTCAATGACTATATGCGCGAGGGAGAGCAGATGGCTCTTCAGAGATACGGTATGCTCTTTTCCATCTTCCTCTCCAAACCTTACATAGCTATGTGCAGACTACATGTACTGACCCCCCCTAGCCCTTAAACTCGAGACCCTCCGTGGTTCAGCGCAGGCTGAATTTGAGCTCCGTGGTCCGTTCCCCTACGCGGCGTACGGCCGCATCATGCGGTCGACACGCCGTATCCTCGACGGCTTCTACGCCATGCGTGTCCTGACACTCAAGCGCCCGAAGTTGTCCGAGGGCGAGGCCGCCATCCTCAACCACACGGTCGAGGAGCGTGCCCAGCTGTGTGAGCGCATCTGCCACATATTCCAGGTCCTCGCGTCGTCCATCATGCTCGAGTACCCCCTCACCGACGCCATTCCCACCGTTGACAGCAGCAAGGATCGCCTACTCAACAAGATTTTCCAGTTCCGCAGGGAGCACACCGCCGTGCATCAGCTTATCCCTGGGGCAGAGGGGCCGTCCGGAGGAGAGGGCAATGGGGTCGGGGCCATATATGACGAGGAGGACTTTGCCCTCGTGTACGCTTACACGCTCGTCACGGGCCAGGTGGCCGAGGAGCTCAAGAAGGTGCGCGCCGAGATTGAGGAGTTGTTTGGTGTGCTGCACGAGGAGTCGCTTCTGTTGCAGTGATGTCCTCACGCTTCCTACTAGTATTCACTCACTCACGCACTCACTCACTCACTCGCTACTCACCCACCCGCTCACTCATTCATTCATTCATTCCATTATCGTTTTCTTCTCTTCACCCTTGTCTGTTGTACTCGTATCTTTATCAGCATCAATTTGGGTCGTAGCATCACAGTCATTCAATTTCAATATGTAACCAAATGAAGCGTTTTTGGAAACAAGCAGAGCCCAATGCCATTCATATTCATCATTATATATCGCCTTTTAAACGTATCCCTTTTGTGCCGTTTATGCTACTACCAAGTATTAAAAGTTGCACTCCTTGAGCGTGCCCACGCCGCCAACCTCGTACTCTATCCACCTGCCCACGCCCCTCTTGCCAGGAACGAGAATACTTCCCGGGTTCATGACGTGGCAGCCCTCGTACGTGATGCAGAAGGGAGGGGCGGAGGTGTCGACGAGGGCCATGGCCGTGGGGACGGGGTACAGGTGCATGGGGGAGGAGTGGTCCCAGTGGACGGGACGGACGTTCTGGCGGAAGGGGGCGAGGTAGCCCTGGTCAAGGATGGACTTGACGAGCTTCTGGGCGGCATGGACGTCGTGAGGAGTGGCGGGGTTGGAGGGACCCTCGGGGATGTTGTTGCTGTTGTCCAGGTCCATCAAGTCGGACTGTTGCGTCGCGGCAGCCGGTTCTTCGTCGGAAGTGTTGTTGCCAGTGCTGCGCTTGAGGTTGACCGACGCGCGGCGCAGCCGGGCCGACATGTCGTCGCGGAAGAGGACCATCTCATGGTGGGGGCCGAAGAAGCTCAGACGGGAGGGGTTGGAGGACCAGACGGCGGAGCCGGGGACGGCCGAGGGCGCGCGGTGGGGCACCTCGGCGTTGGCGGAGGCGAAGGCGCGCCGGATGCGCGAGGTGAACATGTCCGGGACGCCCCTGCGGGGCAGCGGGGTGGAGGCGCCGGCGGTGAAGGAGGAGACCCAGCCGTCGTTGTCGCCGGGAACGAAGACGAAGGTGCACGACTGCAGCAGGCGCGGGAAGTCGGACAGGGTCGACGCCAGGGCATCAAAGTACTCCTTGTACTCTATGCTGCCGCCGCTGCCGCCGCGGGCCATGACGGCGTGCTCGGTGAAGTTACCGGTCAGCACAAAGGTCAGGGGTGGGGACGACCTTCCGGCGGCCTCCACCTCCAAGGCGTACCCGGACAGCATCTTGTGCAGGGCCTGCAGAGCGCGCGGCTGGTCGAGGTTGAGCTCGCCGACGAGGACGACGCGGTTGGACCCCGGGGCGGCGCTGCTGCCACCGCCACCGATGCTGCTGAATGGGTCGCGCAGCAGCCGGTTCTCGAGCCTGCGCATCTTGGCGCCGACGGCGCGCTCGCTGCCCACGCCCAGGAAGTCGATCCACCCGAAGCCACCGCCGATAGTACTGCCTTGGGCGCCTCCATCCGGGTCGCTCATACCCAGCGTGACCCTGCGCTTCTCGCACGGCGGCTGGCCGAGGAAGAAGCCCTGGAAGCGGCCACCCAGGGTGCCACCGACGCCGTGCCCGCCGCCCAGCCCGTTGCCCACCGACTCGTCCTCCTCCTCGTACACGCCGTCCACCAGCACGATCATGCCGGGGCAGAACCACGCTGAGTCCTCGGGTATCGAGACGGCCTGCTCCAGGTCCAGGGCGATGGTGCCCGACAGGTCGCTGATGGCCAGCTCCCCCGTCGGCAGCATCACCAGCTGGCCGAGGATCATGTGGTTGCTCCCGTGGCGACCTAGGAGGTTGGCTATGGGCGTGATCTTGAGGGACTGCTGGCTCGAGAGGGAGCGCTGGAGCGGACCCTTGCGTGACGATGAGATGGACGACGACTGGAAGGCCTCGTTGCGGAGGAGTCGCTGGTGTATGACGTGGTATCGGTTGCGGAACGCCGCTGTCTTGTGCGAGGCTGTGGGTAGGAGTGTCGGTTTGGAGGATTCCCTAGATAGTAGTCATGTCAGTCAGCATTCAGATTCTCTTGCGCGAGTTCGAGCTCCATAATCAGGCACAAACGTACCTCTCGAAATGTTTCTTGTCGACATTGTACATGAGTCTGGGGTGCTCAAACGCATCAATGACCTTGAGCCAGGCGCGCGGGTCCGTCGCGGACTCGTCATCGTCGTCAGCCGCCGCCTCCTGCACCCCAAGCCCCGACATGCCGAAGCTGGTGCCGCTGTCCTCCCTCTGGAGGGTCGCCGGACGCAGTCCAAGCCTAGTGTTGAGTACGTCGTTGGACCCCGAGTCGGTCAGCATGCTGTCGGCCCTTGTCAGGCCGAGGGCGCCGCCACCACCGCCGCGCGACGGCCCAATGACCTTGCCCCCGCTCATGTTGCCCTCGAGCGTCTTGAGGATATCCTGCAGCTCCTTGCTGGTGCCCTCGATGATGACGCCGCCATTGCGGTTCTTCCAGCTGCGCGCAATCTCCTCGAGCACGCGCTCGGCCAGGCCCTCCTCGCGCCATCCCGAGCCGCAGTGCCGCCCGATGAAGGTGGCCAGCTCCTGCAGGGCCGACGAGGTGAGCGTCAGGGAGTGCTTCTTGGTGAAGGTTCGGAAGGCGAGCGGGCGCAGCGTTGCGGGCGGCAGGATGATGGGCAGGATGGCCGCCTTGGGCGCGTTGACGTTGAAGGGCTTGAGCGGGTGGGCGGGCGTGCCAAAGGCCGGCGACGACGAGGGGATCGCTGCAGACGAGGACGGGATCGCCTGCTTCCTGCGGAACATGGGCGCTGGTGTTTTGTCCATCTTTGTCGGTCGGTGTGTGAGTGTGCTTGTTATCGTGATGGTAACAAACAGACCACGACCCAGCGAGAGAAAGGGTTCTCTTCTATCGACAGGGGAAGGGAGGGTTTGTCGTGGGTTGTAATACAACTTTCTTGCCCTTCAATCGAAATCTTAGTAGTACAGATAGATAGACCCTTGCTTTTGCATGGTGGGATGGGTTGGTTGGTGGTGGACCGCGTCGACGCGTTTAATGGAATTCCCTTTGTCGCATAAAACCCGGTTACGTACATAAGTTCGTGTCGAACCAGCCCACTCCGTCTCCCTCCCAATGACCTCATTTCCCCAGACTTGGGGGAGTCACTTAATACATGTAATTCCCAATCAATCGCTTGACCCGTAAATCCACCTTGAACAAGATGCTGGGTGTGTGTCTACGAAGAGCTGCTCCAAGGAGCCCCGCAGGTCTCCTCCTGCGCCGACCAGTGTCTACATTAGCGGAGAACCGCCATATCGTGAGTGCGACTTATGGGACTATAGAGTAGAGAAGAGAAGAGCAGCTTCTAACCGCAAAGGCTACGAGTACAGAGAGTCTACGAGGACAAGTCGTCCATCATGGACCACATCCTGACCTACCTTGACCATGACCCGCCGGTGAAGCGCCTCGCCATCGGAACGACGACGCAGGTACCTCCCACGACCCAGACGTTTGCCCAGAACCCGGATTTCGTCCGGATACTGAACCAGGTGCTCGAGGAGCACGGCCACGAGGACGAGGACGTTCTCAACCAGGCCCGTGCCTTTGCCAGCCCGGGAGGGCACAGTCTCGGCTCGGGCGCCGCCTTCCCGGGCAACAAGCCCCAGCGGAAGCGGAGAGGCTCGGCTTCCAGGCAAGACGCCGGGGGTGCGAGCGGACAGGGCGGAGCGGGAGGAGGCGGCGTCGGGGGCTGGGTCCATTTGAGTGACCGCCGGAACCCACCGGACTTTGGACGAATCCCGTTCCCCGAGGACATCCTAGCCAGCGTCGAGGTGGATGCCTCTGGCCAGGTCGTTGGCACGGCCCAGCCTAGCGGGACCTACAGGATCCTCACCAACCAGGGAATGTGAGTTGCTATTGCGCTGTTCCCAGACTTAGTATTTGATTGTTAGTGACTTGTGCTGACCGCCTGATGACTACCGCTAGACTCGGAATCAGCCCATTTCTCCGGAAGAAGTTGATCGAGAAGTTGAAGCAGGAGGCAGCTAGGGAGTGAGCTGCATTGCATGTTGGGGAAGGACAGAGACAGTTGCATGGGATGTCAATGATATCCCCCACCGCATAGAGACGCATGTACATTATCTACCTTCTTCCTGTCGTCCAGTATGATACAATTCAAACAAGCCAAGCGTGTTGATCTATAACAAACCACATATTCACATCTTGAGTAACGATCACAGAACCGATGACCTGTACAGCACAATACAATAGTCTCGTCAATGATATGTCTAATTCAACTAGCCGCTCTCCTACACCAAACGCCCACTCGCCTTGACTCGACGAGCACACATATCTTCCGACTCATTTTGATACTCAACAATCTTGGGGGTTCTCATGCTGATCTGCACCCCCTTCAGAAACAAGAGCAATACATGAGAGAAGATGTTAAAAAAAAGACAAGGGTGTTATTTTTTAATGCGATTATGGTAGGTAGGACTACTCCGGCGGCACATACGGCGTGATGAGCATTTCGCTAAACTTCTCGAGCTTCTCCTTGCCGCGCACCTCCTCGACGAGGAGGGGCATCTTGACAACGTTGAAGTCCTCGGCGTAGAGCTCCTCGTACTGGTCGAGGTACTTGCGCTGCATCTTGCGGCGGGCGTTGCACTGCTCGCAGTTGCTCGAGTTGCCCGGGAAGAGGAGCTGGTTGACGACGATGCAGTGGGTGTCGATGCTGTAGCCCGTGAGCTCCTGGATCATGCGCTCCGTCTCGTACAGGCTGAGGAACTCGGCGATGCAGACGCAGACAAAGGTGGTGAGCTCGGCGTTCTTGAACTGCGTGTTGACCTCCGAGATGGTCTCGCGAAGCGTCTCCAGCTTCTCCATCATGTCGTTGAGGTTCTGGCCGTTGGGCAGCTGGCCGCCCGAGCCGAGCACGCCGTTGAGCAGCGGGCCGTACTGCGACGACAGCTGCGACACCTTGGCCAGGGCCTTCTCGAGCACCGACGGGAACTGCAGGAAGCGGAGCGTGTGGCCCGTCGGCGCCGTGTCGAACACAATCGTCTCGTACGACAGCGACTTGACCTGCTTGAGCACCTCGGCAAAGGACATGGCCTCGTCGATACCGGGGATCTACCACAGCATGTCAGTACTAATGCATACACAACATTTAAGGTCCCAGACCCAGAGTTCTTCCCCCAGGACAACGTACAGCGAATGCAAGGTCCTGCATCATGCCACCCAGCCCACCACCCATGGCGTTCATGTCCTGGTCCTGCCCACCCTCACCCTGGCCGGCGAGCATGTCCTGCATGCTGCCGTTGGGGTCAATCTCCATGGCGCTGAGGTTGTCGAACCCGTTGACCAGGCGGGCCTCCTTGCCAAACTTCTGGTTGAACGCGTCCGACAGGTTGTGCGCGGGGTCGGTGCTGATGAGCAGAACGGAGCGTCGGACGCGGGCCAGCTGGATGGCCAGCGAGCATGATGTCGTCGTCTTGCCGACGCCACCCTTCCCACCGACAAACACCCAGCGCAGGCTGCGCTGATCGAGCAGGGACTGGAGCGAAGGCTCGAGGGCCTCGTCTGCGGAAACGACGGCAGAGGCCATGGCGGTCACGGCAGTCTGGTGATATATAGTACTTCGGCGGGCGGGAAGGAGAGGTGTCGTTGGTTGTTATCGATTGGGAATGGGTGGGAATTGAGGGGCACCAAAAGTTGAAGGAGGAGGGGCACACTGGAGGAAAGGCAGCGCAGCAGTGACGATCAATACCTAGGTACTAGAGATGGAAGCCTGACCGAGTCGCCAAGGAAGCGTGATGACGTAATATGACAACAGATCACTGTTACGAGGTCGATCTAAATGGTTTAGATGGCTTATTAAAAGACTTTTGAGTGTTACTTTACGTTCTGCATCACTAGAGATTTTGCGTTGCGACTTTGGGTGTTCGGAAAGCCGTTGCTGTCGTATGTTCTAGAATGTTGGAGAAGCGCCGGCTTATCACTGGCGAAATAGTACCATCACCGCCTTCTCTTGTGCTAGTGCTACTACATGTACCATGAACCACTGCTCATCATGGCGAGGCATCTTATACTCGTATAGGTCCCCCACTTCCTGGCAGATTACAGCTCCTTGGCCTTCTGCCTTATGGGCCAGCTGAAACTCCTGGGTCTTTATGAGCTTTGTGGAGGACCTACTGCCATCTTCACATCTCCTAGCAGAGTCCGAATAGCTCTGTGCTACTACTGACCTTACGCACCAAGTGGGATCACTCGATCATCAAGACTCTTACCTCTCACCTCTCACTCTCACTCTCACTCTCACCTTTCTTCCAAGCCTTTCAAACTACTACTTCGAAATCTGTTCCCCTGCTGCACGCCTGGAAGCCACCTGCAAAAACTACGTGGGTAGAGGCCAAAGACAAAATCACTTAGTACACACAATGTCACGTCAGGAGTCATATTAGGAAGGAGGCATTGTATTTGGAGACTGAATAATGGGAGCAAAAGATGGAGCTTATTGAGTCGAATTCGAATGAATCTTTACCAGATGCCATGTGATGATTTCATTTCCTCCGATCGTTCCTTCCCCCGTAATCCGCAAATGTACATCATACAAAAAAAAGAAAAAACGCCACCAAACACTGTGATATCAGCAACCCAAATGGTCCTGAACTGGATGCCCCCCAGCAGTGATAGTAGATACACTGCCTTGCCCTCTTCCCACCTCTGTCCTTCCTCAAATCCCCACTCCGTGGAAAATCGTGTAAAACGAAAGAAAAAGAAATGTGTGTGTGGCTGCTTCTGGCTGCCAAAACAAGACGAAAAAGAAAAATCATCCAGCCACAAGATGGCAAATTCCTCCTAAACGCCTCCTCCTAGTGTTGATGGTCGCGTCGTCGTGAGGACGCTATGCTCGGCCCGGATATATACAACAGATGGACCCTCCCCCCTTAGACCTAGAGGCTTTTACAGCTCCCTGTAGTCGCTCGGCCGCGCACGACGCTGCTTGTTCTGGTGCCGGTGCGGGTTGACCGGCTTGCGGAAGTAGGCGTCCTCTTCGCCCTGCTGCATGCCATAGTTGCCGCCCCCGTTCTGGAAGCCGTTCATCATGTTCATGTTCATGTTGGGACCGCCGCCGTAGCCATTCATGCCGCCGCCACCACCCATATCCCAGCCGTTCATACCACCGCCGCCGCCGCCGCCAAACCCGTTCATGTTGGGCATGCCGTTAAAGCCCGGCATGCCACCCATCATGGGCATGCCCATCATCGGCGGCATACCCATCCCCATGTTCATGTTAGGCATGCCCATCATGTTTGGCATGCCCATTCCCATGTTGGGCATACCCATCATGCCATTCATGCCGTTCATGCCCATGTTGGGCATACCGTTCATCATGTTGTTGTTGTGTCCGGGCATGTGGGGGTTCGGCTGCTGCTGCTGCTGGTTCTGCATGGCCCGAGGACCCTTGGGGATCTTGGGGTTGCTCTCCAGAGCGTCATCTGCCGGCCTCTTCTTCGAGTTGTTGCCGTTGCTTGAGGGCTCTTGCGATCTCCTCGAGGCATCTGTGGCGTCAGGCTGCTGCGGCCCTGTAGAAGCAGAGAGATTCCTGGGAGGCCCTGTTGCCGTCGAGGGGCCAGATTGTGGGGTGGGCGACTTGGTTGCCCTTTCCTTGGTGGGGACAATGCCATCGGGTTTGTTGTTGGTGCCATCTGTCGACTTGTCGTCAGGCTTGGCGGCGTCCTTCTGTTCAGTGGACTCCCCCTCCGCCTTGGGAGTCGGGGTGTTGTCTGCAGCCGCAACCGCCGGCGGGGACTTGGCGGCTGCCTCCTTCTCCTTGAGGTAGTCTTGGATCTTGGTCGTTGTCTCCTCGTCAGGCTGCAGGTCGTCGATCAGGACGCCCTCGGTCTGGCAGGCGGGGCAGACAAAGTCGCTTTCAATGAGAGCATTGGTTATGCAGTCATTGCAAAAAGTCTTCTGGCAGCACGGCGTCTTCATTGGTTCTATCAACATCTTCTTGTCAATCGAGCAAGAGAGACCCCGCTCCTCAATCTCCTTGTCCTCCTCCGAGGACGACTTGGCGGCCGAAGTCTTGGCCTTGGCCTGGAACTTCTCCCACGACGCCTTGTCGGGCTCCGCAATGACAAAGTCACCCTCAGCGTTGACCATGACGCCAGACGGCCGCTTTGACTCGTCACCGTCGCTCTGCGCCATCACTAGTGACTTGTCGACCTTTTGTAGGAACGAGCGGGGGATTCCCGTCGTGCGCTTCACACGCGGCCGGTTGTCAAAGTCCGGGTCGTCGTTGGTGGGACACAGCTGGATCCAGTGACCCTTGTTGCCGCATCGGTAGCAAATGTACCCATTCGGCGGGTCGTGGTCCGGCACATTGGCGGGACGCTTCTGACCAGGCTTGAATACGGGGGTTTGACTAGTTGGTTCTTGGTTAGTTTCCTGTTGCAACAAGAACAGATCGAGAGAGTGTGTGCTTGTAGTTAGGTACTTACTGTGACAGCTCTTCTTGCTGAACAGACCACTGCTCCGTTTGAGCAGCAAACATGGCAGCCATCTTCTCCTCCTCTGTCATGGCGCTGTTCATCTGGCTGATGGCGTTGGAGCTCGGCTTGGCTGCTGCCTTGCCCGTCTGCTCCCTGCGGCCAGCGTTCTTTGCCGATACCGGCATCTTTCCGGATACATAGCGAGCCGCGCGACCAGCACCAGGCTTGGCCGCGGGTTGCCTCCGTGCTATGACGGTAGTCGATCTGGGTATAATAGTCATATCATCGTCGTATTCTGGGGTTGGCCAGTCAGTACGTGATATTCTTCTAAGTTTGACGTGCTTCAGGATCTTACCTTCTGAGTTGTCATCGGTGTAGATGAAGAGGTCAAAGTCGGTGCCGTCGCCGAGGCCGCTCTTGTTGATGATTTCACGCTTCAGCTCAAAGACTGAGATGCCGGTGCCGTCAAACTCGACCCTGGTGGGCTCCCTCTGAGACTTGAATTTGAAGAAGACTGAAGAGGCCATGCTTGCGATGCTGATGGGGGGTTCCCTGTTACGAGAAACCACGTATGGGATAGAAAAGCACGAGGGGATGAAGTAGAAAACAGATGATGCACGAAAGCCGGTGCGTAGAAGGATGAGAGTCGGAGGACGTTCAAAAAGCTAAGTGAGTATTTTCCTGGTGACCGTGACTGCAGACCAAGTCCCTTGTTCTCTTTGTTCTCTCCCCGTTCGTCTTTCTTTTTATGCTTCTTTCTCGCACTCGTTGTGCCTTTCAACAGAATGTGGATGGCAAATAATCAATTCTGATTGTGTACTTGGAAAGGAAGATGAATAGGGTCAAATGGGTGACGATGAATAAAAAAAAACGAGTACAAGCCAGCAGGACAAAGAGTAACCCGCTTATGATTCCCTCCTCTCTTGTCCAAATCACCCACGTTAGACAACCTCTGCAGCACCCACTAGAATGAACGAATCAACAAGACCCTGTGTTAGCTGAACGACCTCTCTCTACCCTAACAGCCCTTGTCAGGTCAAGTTATTCGAAGAGAGATGTTCTCCGTTCTTCGTGGAACGAGGAGGGCGCGTAGTCCCTCGGGTGTGGGTCTCGTCGCGCGCGCGCAACGCTCGTCGGTCGTGTGAAGTCGCGCAAGGGGCCAGAATCACAGAAAACTGGCACTCGCTCGAATACTGCCGCGGTCGCCGTGGTCGCTACAAGCGAGTTTCGATGGATCGGCGGCGATGGGAGCGGCGAGTCTGATGGGGGAAGAAGTCGTGTGACACTGGAGAGGGGTGAATGTGAGAAGGGAAGGGGAGTGGAAAAGGGCGCCTGGTGGAGATTAATAGCGATACGGCAAAATGAGTTTTTCCGAGGCCCGCCCGCTGCCTGCTCCGTAAGCGCAGCCTACTGAGAGCACGGAGCTGTTCCGGGTTAGCTGTATTCCGTCACGTGCTACAATCCGCCCGGCGCCCCCCGAGGACGAACGACAGGCCACTTCACTCTGCTGACAATTCAAAGACTCGAGAGAACAGAGATTGGTTGCCGTTGATAACCGCTTCTAGGCCCGGGTCTTGCAGGAGGCAAAAGTACAGGCTATTACCAGAGTACACATTACCCTTCAAGTTACCTTGAAAGGCGTAGCACCAGTACTTTTGGTACTGCAGGCAATCAGCCCCGTGGCAGCAGCCAAAGGTTCTGCGATTTTTGGCGTTTGTTCAGGGGGTACATTGGTACATTCCCTCCCCGATAGTGTTGGTACACCGTTGGCCGTATTACTGACAGCGCCTGATGCAGAAGGTCCCCGCGACGACGTGATGCCCCGCACCTGGCCCCTCCAAGCGGCGACTCTTTGTTGGCGTCGAGCTCAGACACAAGCAGCAAATGCAGCAACTGCAACAACTCGAGGCCGAAAATCTCCGTCTCTCCTATTAAGCCCGGCCGTGTCCCCGCACCAGCGCTGGACCCCTCCCTCGACCCGACGATCCTACCTTACAGACTCGATTCGCTCGCACCAAGCAAGGAAGATGGCGCCCCAACTCGACGAATACTTCAAGCAGGTCGACAGCTCGGCTGACGCCTTCATCCAGCGTCTGCGTGAGGCTGTCGCCATCCCGTCCATCTCGGCCGACGAAGCCCGCCGCCCCGATGTGATCCGCATGGGCAAGTGGCTGGCCAACGAGCTGACCAACCTGGGCGCCGTGGCCGAGCTCCGCGAGCTGGGCAAGCAGCCCCAGAAGGAGCACCTGGACCTGCCCCCCGTGGTGCTGGCCCGGTACGGCAACGACAAGAACAAGCGCACCATCCTCGTCTACGGCCACTACGATGTCCAGCCCGCCGAGGTATCGGACGGCTGGGCGACGGAGCCGTTTGACCTGACGGTCGACGACAAGGGCCGCATGTTTGGCCGCGGCTCGACCGACGACAAGGGCCCCGTGCTCGGGTGGCTCAACGCCATCGACGCCCACCAGAAGGCCGGCGTCGACTTCCCCGTCAACCTGCTCATGTGCTTTGAGGGCATGGAGGAGTACGGCTCCGAGGGCCTGGAGGACCTCATCAACGAGGAGGGCAAGAAGTACTTTGCCGATGCCGACGCCGTCTGCATCTCGGACAACTACTGGCTCGGCACCGAGAAGCCCTGCCTGACGTACGGCCTGCGTGGCTGCAACTACTACTCGGTCGAGGTGTCGGGCCCCGGCGCCGACCTGCACAGCGGTGTCTTTGGCGGCACTGCCCAGGAGCCCATGACGGACCTGGTCCGCGTCCTCGGCTCGCTCGTCGACACGGACGGCAAGATCCAGGTCCCCGGCATCATGGAGCAGGTCGCCCCCGTCACCTCAGACGAGGACGGCCTGTACGACAGCATCGCCTTCACCATGGACACCCTGCACGAGTCGCTCGGCAGCAAGACGACCATCTTTGAGGACAAGAAGAAGACGCTCATGGCCCGCTGGCGCTACCCTTCGCTGTCCATCCACGGCGTTGAGGGTGCCTTCTCGGCGCCCGGTGCCAAGACGGTCATCCCCGCCAAGGTGATTGGCAAGTTCTCGATCCGCACCGTGCCCGACATGGACATTGACACGACCAACGCGGCCGTGTACAAGTTTGTCGAGGAGCAGTTTGCCAAGCTCAAGAGCAAGAACACGCTCAAGGTCTACGCCCAGCACTCGGGCAAGTGGTGGAAGGCCTCGCCCAAGCACTGGAACTTCTCGGCCGCCTCCAAGGCTACCGAGCGTGTCTGGGGTGTCCAGCCCGACTTTACCCGCGAGGGTGGCAGGTACGTCTGAAAGGAAGAAAAAGGAATCCCCCTCTTTGAAGAATGGAGAAGCTAACTTTACTTTTTTACTGCAGCATCCCCATCACGCTCACCTTTGAGGAGGCGACGGGCAAGAACGTTCTCCTGCTCCCGATGGGCAGCTCCACTGACGGCGCCCACTCGATCAACGAGAAGCTGGACAAGAAGAACTACATTGAGGGCATCAAGCTCCTGGGCGCCTACCTGCACTACGTTGCTGAGGAGCCGCAGAACTAGAGAGGTGCTTTTTTGGCGTGGCATGGGATTTGTGGATACCTGTGTTGGGGGTCTGCCTGCATCCTGAAAGGCACGAGTATCATTACCAGCAATGAGCACTGTCACGTTGGGCCAGAAGATGGTGTGTACAATACGCTCGCAATCTAGGAAGCCGATTCATTCGAAAGCATGTTTTATTTCTACACTCTCTTCCTCTTGTCGACCTTGCACCCGTGCAAAGTAATACTCGTCCGATCGGGCTGGGTATTATACTGCTACTAGGAGTGGTATGTTGATGCCTTATCTGCCATGGAGCAGCGCTCATTCGTACTTTCGTCGTACGGGCGCATAATCACATCACTCCGAACCCCGCCTGCAACTAACGAGTATGTGAGCTATATGTGCTGTATGTGCTGTGTTGGATCCCCGCCGAAAGTCGGCGTGATAAGCCGCACGCTGTCTATTGCTGGTACGGGCAAAGTCGTCATGAAAGCACCATTACGACATGTCAATGCATCGCTCTTTCCCTCTCCCCTCGGACCCCTCCCAGCGTTCCTTCCCCCCATCAGCTGATCCCGGTCAGTCATTAGACTTTAGTCGGTGACAATGATTTCTCCGACCTCGCTACCATGTGCTTTTTTTTACCCTTTCCCTTTCCCTCTTGCTTTCTCACGTTTTATCACTTCTGTGATGGGCATTATTAAAGTTGGTCTAGTTCCAGTTCCATGTTGCGTTTTACCCTCTTTGCTCTGAGCTCTCTTACATGCGTTGATTGCATGACGACTGTTAAAGACTCGTGCCCCTCCTCCCCTCCCCGCATTGCCCGAGCTGATTCGGGTCACGCGGTGGCTTTTGATTGATACCGTACCGTACCGTGCATACATATCCTGTACCACCTTACTGCTCCTCTCAAGCCTGCATAAGGCTGCTCGGTCAGACAAACGTATCCCGAAGACTCGAAGAAGAGAGACTTCTTCTGAAACCATGGTGCGCGAAAGCGGCATCTCGGCCACCAGGCCCATCTTCCCAGGCTACCTCCTCCCAAGCATACGACTACCATTTAGACGACGGGAATCAGCATCATCGTCTTCGTCGGCGTCATCGGGCCCATCAGAGCCCATGTCGCCCACGTCGGAAATATCATCGGATTCTAGTATTATTACGCCGGTGTCCTCGCCGGGTACGTCACCTAGCACCGCATTTATCTCTGATAGCTGCACTACCACGGCTGCAAGCCCGACGACGACGGCAAAGAAGAGACTCGTCCGCACCGCCCCCGACATCCTCCGCTGCAAGCACTGCTCCACCGACTTGGCACTCACATCGCAGATTGTGTCGCGGGGCTTCATGGGTCGACACGGGCGGGCCGTGCTCGTGGCACCGCCACCGCCGGTGTCTTTGCTGCGGCGCCGCAGCAGCAGCGGCAACGACGTCTACGATAATGACGAGCTGCTCAACGTTCGCCTAGGACGCAGCGAGAACAGACAGCTCTCGACCGGGTGGCACACCGTCGCCGACATCAGCTGCGCGACGTGCTCGATCAAGATTGGGTGGAAATACGTGGCTGCCCGGGAGCTGTCGCAGCAGTACAAGGTCGGCAAGTACATACTCGAGACGGAGCGGGTGGCGACGCACCGATCTTGGGAGGACATGGACGACGAGGACAACAACAACAAGCCCGGTCGGGCCATCAAAGATGAGTATAGGGATGATGATGAAGATGAGGAGGAGATTACGTTCGACTCGTCTGACGAGGACGAATGCGAGGATGTCTTTGCGGGGACGTGGAATGCTGATGCTGTTGCGCAAAGGAGGATCAGGCGGCAGATCCGGGGGCTTGTCTAGCCTGGCATGGCCTCAAGGCTTCTGTCGTCCTTTTCTCTGCCCTCTTTTGGACTTTTTGCCTTTACTCTTTTCTTGCGTCCCATTTGGAACATCACCTTGGAGTTTCTGTCTTTGTCTTTGTCTTTGTTACTTGGTATACCGCATACTACAGAATGATACCCCCATGAATTAATGCAATCAGATTTTTTGAAACTCCTACAATGCGAAATGCGCTTTTGACAACGTTAGTCGAGGGTTGTAATTCCCAGGATTTCCATCCTTTTCACTGACTGTCCTGTCCCTTGAATCACAGAGAGTCGGTCCAGTCGGCCCAGGCGGCCAACGTGTAAGCCGAGCATGAAGGATTGTGGGTCCAGGTCCCAAGGCTGGACAGGACATCTGCACCTTCTATACCGGGAGTCGTTCCGTCAGACGGGAATACTACGTGGTACGTGCTTTCAAATTGAATATGATCCCAGTCAAGTTCCTAGTGAAGTTTTTTTTTCACTTTCCCATCGGGACCCTCCCTGGCGGCTCTCTTTATAGAAAATACACTGGTCTGTGTGTGTAGTATAGTCTCGTCGCAAGACGCACGCGAGACGCGGGCAAAACAATATGTGTTTCTTGCTGTATGAACCACTGAGGTCATCACCAGTGTCGCGGCAGTCTGCGCTTGTTTCGAGTTAAAGCCCTAAGGGTTGGTTACTACCGAGTGTTTCGTCTATTGCTACGTGAGGTTGGTTGCCTCGCTACCAAGGAGTACACGTGGCTGGCTGGTCCTTCCTTCCATCCTCCTTGCGCCTCACCATATGCCTCACCATGTTGGCTGATGCTGTGCTGGGGCCAGAGTCCCCGTCCCGCGGGCAGGATACAGTCAGTCCGCGCGCGCAGTGGAGATCCCACGTCTCATTTCAAAGCTCCAACTGGGCTGACCCGTACGAAAGGTTCGGACCCTCCCTTCCCCCTTCCCCCTTCCCCCAATTGCCGAGCTGTCAGGGCTAGTCTGGACAGTAGTACTTGTGGTGAGTGTTCCTGTCAGCCTTTGGCGGATCCTGCCGACGCAGGAACATGAGACTGGTACCCAGGAACGGACGCCAGCTGCAACGTTTCTCGTAGGATCGTGAAGACGACAGGGTCATGATGGGAATCACATAGTCAAGGGAAAAGTATAAGAAGGGCGCCATGGTGATCATATCGTCTCTTGTATATCCTCAGCATCACCAGCAAGACATTCAAACAGTCCACACTCCTTCCAATACACTCCTTTTTCACAATCAAAAGACTAGAACCATCAAAATGCAGTTCACCGTCTCCATTGCCGCCGCCATCCTGGCCTCTGCCGTCTCGGCCGCCCCCGCCGCCCTTGTGGCCCGCGAGACCATCGCCTCGGGCACCGACCAGAACGGCTCCATCTTCCAGTTCGGCGATGCGGCCGCGGCCCGCCAGACGCTGTACACGGCGGGCGCGTGCGGACTGAGCACCTACTTCGCCGACCAGGTTGACGCCTCGCTGCCCCTGGTGGCCATGCCGTCGGGCGTGTTCGACCAGTTTGGCGCGTCGCAGAACAACGCGCTGTGCGCAAAGGTCATCACCATGACCAACAACGGGGTCACGCAGCAGGCTGTCGTGGCGGACCGCAACCTCAGCGCCGACAACTCCATCGACATGACCTCGGACCTGTGGGTTGCCTTTGGCGGCGTCGACGGCGACGGCACCCTCATCCCTGGCTTCAGCTGGACCATTGACTCTTAGAGTGCTCGCCCTGGGACGAGGACAAGGACAAGAGGGGAAGGGGCTAGACTTGTATATATTGCCTCCCTGGTTGATTTGTATATACTGTCTTCCTTGTTAGGGGATGAAGCTTGGATATAACTTTCTTTTCTTCTGTTTATATTTGTTGAAACAAACGGGTTTGAAGATGTTTGTATATATTACTACCAAGTACATATAGAACTAGTACATGTAAGACCATTCTTTTGGATATATTGAGGCAGCATCGTGAAGACAGCCGACTACTGCGCCACTCCACTTACACAGAGCGTTAACAAGTAACGGCTGAAAGCCAGCAACACATTGAACATGTACTTGCATGAATCCCGCATAGATTTCTCAAAGTCTACCACTTAAAGACATGGAGAGTGTGAGGGGTGAGAGAGGGGTTCCGGGGTGGCGCCTTTAGCTCTCTCCCGCCCACCCACACGGAGAGTTGCCGTTGACACCCCACGTTGTTGGGTGCGGATGCTCCATTGTGTATCAGTCGATATTTCTTATACTACTACCTGTGTTAAGAGTACTAAAGTGTACGGAGCACTAGAGTCTAGGTGGCATGTTGCACCAGTGATACCGGCAGGAATACGAGTCTGTGGCGTACTTGCACGGCATCTTGCCGTTTCACCGCCTCGGAAGTGTAGCTTCTGCTAGACCAATACAAGGTTATTGAAGTCGAGTACTGCATCGGCTGATGCATCGGGCTGAAAGGACGCTATTGAAACAAGGTGTGGTTGTCCATTGTTCAAGCCTCTGTTCAAGCCCTTGTTCAAGCCCTTGTTCAAGCTCTCCCCCCTCCCTCTCTAGATCTATGGCGATGCGGTCGGGACTGGGGGTCATCGATCGAGGGGTTAGATGGCGGTTCGTCGGGGATTCATCTAGGTATGGAAATGTGTATATATGTATATGCTTTGTGCCACTGAAATAGGGAACATAGCACTTCGCAACTTCAATGGTAAGTGAAAAGGACAAAGCCGTGTAATGCGGCTGCGTCGGACGGCTACGTACATGTATGACCAAAGTCATGTCATAGCGGGGCACTGCCAACAAGGAGGGAAGGTGGGGGGAGGTGGGGGGGACTTGCCTTCTGTCCTCTGTAATTGCGTCAGTCATTGGAGTCGAGACGCTCAGTCCAGCCAGGTCCATCATCATCGACGCAGATTAGAGAACTAGAAGGCTTGAGAAGTCTACTAGTAATTGTTAAAATTCTCTTCCTATCTATCTTTTGCTGTCATCTCCATTCAGAAACAACTACAAACTGTATCATTAAACCGTACGAAACCACTACTCCGTAAACGCCTAAACACACAACACACACACACACATACTCTTGGCTCTACCTCGGCCTCACCCGCGTCATCGCCCTTGATCGATCAACGCTTGCTCCATCTCCGGGTCCCTTGGTATGTCCTGTCCCCATCGGCCTCGCCCAAAAAAATACCAGCTGGCTACCCTAGATTTCCGCTTCAAGAGATGGGAAGCCCTCGAGCCCTTTCTTGATCACTTGACCGCTCGCAAATTGCCCTCATACATTCCTCTGCTCCTGCCTCTGCCTCTGCCCTTGCCCGCACCTGCTCCGTTGCCTCCGTTGACATCCACGACTGACCTCAATCCGTCCGTCAGGAAAACTCTCCACGGCATAGTTCGAAACCACATCCTGATTCTACCTTTTTCTGCCCTGGCCACCGTCAGCGACATTTTCGCATACACCTTCCCTCAGACATCTTAGTTCAAATACCACACCACCACCTCGAGGGAGCGAGGGCCTTGCCAAGACGTACGTAGCTCAAGCCACAACCCCTCTACTACGTCGTAGTCGCGACCCCTCTTTCGTCACCCAACAACCCGCGCTCGCTTCAACGAGGACGAAAAAAAGACCAAACTCACGATAGCTCCGGAAAACACAAAGTCGACCATCATCGACATGGAGCCCCGCCGCCAGTCGTCTCAGTCCTCCGAGGACTTTGGCATCTACGACCCGGCCGAGCAATACTATTCGTCCGATGCGCGTCATCGCAATGCTGCTGCCCGCAACAGGACATACTCGCAGGTCCGTGCCCCTCTCTCTGCTTCTTTCTTTCTCGTTTGCCGCCAGACTTGGACAAAAGATAAAAGACAAAACAACTGACAATTAACGGCAATCGTACAGACCACCTTCAACCGACAGTTTGAAGCTCTCGCTGGGCGGGAGCCGTACCGTCGCGGTAGTCACGGTAAGCAAAATCAGAGCAGACAGCTCCATTGCAGAAGCTCCATAGCATAGCATCGTGAGCGGCCCCACAAGTTTGTCAAGCACGCTGACGCCATTGCCCAGATGAGAGACCGTCCGGCCACGGCCGCCGGTTCCTGGTCCAGGTCGAGGCCACGCTCAAGAGCCTGCAGGAGCAGGAAGACACGGACCACAACATGCAGATTACCATTGAGGACAGCGGGCCCAAGGTTATCTCGCTGCGCACGGCTGGCTCGGCGGGCCTGAACCGGTTCGACGTCCGCGGCACGTACATGCTGTCCAACCTGCTGCAGGAGCTCACACTGGCCAAGGAGTACGGCCGGTCGCAGATTGTCCTCGACGAGGGGCGTCTCAACGAGAACCCCGTCGACCGGCTGTCTCGACTGATCCGTGACCACTTCTGGGACGGCTTGACGCGGCGCATTGACGCCTCGACCGTCGAGATTGCCGCTAAGGATCCCAAGGACTGGACCGACAAGCCCATCCCGCGCATCTATGTCCCTCCCGGGGCGCCGGAGCAGTTCGAGTACTACAAGCAGGTGGCCATTGACCGGCCCGAGATCCAGCTGGACGTGCAGATGCTGCGCGACAAGATTACGCCCGAGTACATCATCGAGCTGAGTGAGAAGCCGGGCCTTTTGGTGGTGGCAACTAAGGAGGTCAAGGACGAGGCGACGGGCAAGACGACGCTCGAGGGCCTGCCGTTCGTCGTCCCCGGCGGGCGCTTCAACGAGCTGTACGGTTGGGACAGCTACATGGCGGGGCTGGGCCTGCTGGTCAACGACCGAGCGGACCTGGTCAAGTCGATCGTGGAGAACTTCTGCTTCTGCATAGAGCACTACGGCAAGATCCTCAACGCGACGCGGACGTACTACCTGGGGAGGTCGCAGCCGCCGTTCCTGACGGACATGGCGCTGCGGGTGTACGAGAAGATCAAGCACCAGCCCGGTGCCCTCGAGTTCCTCCGTCGGTCCATCCTGGCGGCCATCAAGGAGTACCACACCGTGTGGACATCGGAGCCGCGGCTGGACCCGGTTACGGGGCTGTCGCGGTACCGGCCCGAGGGTCGCGGGGTGCCGCCCGAGACGGAGCCGACGCACTTTGTGCACATCCTGACGCCTTACGCCAAGAAGCACGGCATGGAGTTCCACGAGTTTGTGCGCGCCTACAACTACGGCGAGCTGGACGAGCCGGAGCTGGACGAGTATTTCCTGCACGACCGGTCGGTGCGCGAGTCGGGCCACGACACATCGTACCGCCTTGAGGGCGTGTGCGCGCACCTGGCGACCATCGACCTCAACTCGCTGCTGTTCAAGTACGAGACGGACATTGCGCGGACGATCCGCAGCCTGTTCGGCGACAAGCTCGTCATGCCGGCTGAGTTCTGCGCGGGGACCCCTTACAAGGCCGGCGAGGTGCTCTCGTCGGCGGCGTGGGACCGCCGGGCCAAGCGCCGCAAGCTGACGATTGACAAGCTCATGTGGAACGAGGAGGAGGGCATGTTCTTCGATTACAACACGCACACGCAGGAGCGGTGCTCGTACGAGACGGCGACGACGTTCTGGGCGCTGTGGGCGGGCATCGCGACACCCAAGCAGGCGGCCGACATGGTGAAGAAGGCGCTGCCCCGCTTCGAGATGTTTGGCGGGCTCGTGGCCGGCACGGAGAAGTCGCGCGGCGCCATTGGCATCGACAGACCCAACCGCCAGTGGGACTACCCGTACGGATGGGCCCCGCAGCAGATGCTCGCGTGGACGGGCCTGCTGCGGTACAGCTTCACCGAGGACGCCGAGCGGCTCGCGTACAAGTGGCTGTACATGGTCACCAAGGCGTTTGTCGACTTCAACGGCGTGGTCGTGGAGAAGTACGACGTGACCCGATCGGTGGACCCGCACCGCGTCGATGCTGAGTATGGTAACCAGGGGATGGACTTTAAGGGTGTTGCCAAGGAGGGGTAGGTTCTTTTCTCTGTTCTTCTTTTTTCCTGGTACCTTGTGGTGTCTTGTACTAACTAAATTCCTGCAGCTTCGCCTGGGTCAACGCCAGCTACGTCTACGGACTGCAGATTGTCAACGCCCACATGCGTCGTGCGCTGGGAACCATGACGCCGTACGATACGTTTATCAAGGCCATGGAGAGGAACGAGGAGAAAGCGCTGGCGGATCTTCACCTCGGGCCTTGATTTGGTCTCTTATGAAGAGTCTTGTGAAGAACGTTTTGTGAAGAGAGTCTTGTGAAGAAAGAAGCTTGACGAAAGAACGCTTGAAGAATGTCTTGATGGGTCTGGTTTTTGCATAATGAATAGTTTTGTCCCATAGGGTCAGGTCATGTCTTTGATAGGTAGCCAGAGGGTAAATATAAACGATATGGTCACGGTCAATGGACTCGGATGTTTATACTACCTGAATACTAGTAGTAGTACGAAGTACCTAGTAGAAGTACTAAATAAGCAATTGCAAAGTTGTGCCGGTGGTGATTGTTGTAGTCTGTAATATTCCGTAGATGTGTGTGTTCATGCCGGTACTGGTGTCACGGGCGAGGCAGCGAGGCTAGAACAGCCGAGGCAAATCGAGTGCTGATGACTGGTCAACCACGACAAAACTGTGTGTGTGCCAATACGAACGATGATTTGCTCGAGTGCACGGGACGAAAACAAGAAGTACAATTATGATTGCCGTCTTGTACTCGTATTGCATTGGCAGTTGCTGATCTGGTTACTAGCCATGAGGATCATTTCACATGCCGACTTGAATGCTTGAGGTGATGGTACCCTGAACCGAGTTTGGACACTGGCACAACAGGCCTGGGCGCTGCCATCTGAGAAAAGGACAGGCATCTGTACATGTATTATTTGCCTGTCCATAGTACAATATCTCTTTGACTTTTACTACTTCGTACCTATGTATGGTATGTATTGCCCCCCTCCCCGCGACGACGTCATCGGTAATTGGCTTTGGCTACAGGTTTAGTAGTAGAGAGTAGTTCCGCAACGCCGGAGAAGCATCCACTGCCATTGGAAACGAACAAAGCAGGACAAATGAATCAGAGAATAGTCAAAAAAAAAGGAGAGAGGGATGAAGAAGGAGAATGAGAAAGGCAAGGGATTATGACTCTTATTCAAAGCAGCACTATTATCACATTGTAAGTACCGCTGTTGCTGCTCTCGGCAAGGAATCGGCCGGAGGGCCAGTTCCCAGCCGGAGAGGCGGGGACATGCCCGATTCGGCACCTCGGCCAATGACGGCTAACCGCCCGCCAGACTAGTTGCCCTTGACCCGAAGGTACAACAGCCCGGGGCGCGCCACCAGCTCAAACAAGCGACTAAGTCATGGTAACTTGCGGATGCGGAAGCGAGTATTGCAGTCGGAATTACGACTGGACTACTGGATCCTCCCCCCCAATGGCGCGTCTGCGGTCTGCGTCATCGGACTATACCGGAGCAGGGAGGAAGGAGTCTGCCCCTCTGTTGTTGCGGAAGCGCAATCATAGGCACCCCGCCAGGCGTTGAAGTCTGGGGAAGGGGAGCGGAAGCGGACGAGTGTGGCAGAGTCATTCATGGGTGGCCACTCGGGTGGCATGTGCTATGCGCTGGGACCTGTGCCATTC
>FYEU01000301.1:583998-747335 GCA_900188575.1 Geosmithia putterillii | reverse complement strand
GGGGGGGGGATGTAGATGTGATTCATACATTCAAAACTCTCCTCTTCTACTACTACTTCTTCTTCTTCTCTTCCTCTTTCCATCTTGCCATCTTACATCTTCATTCTGTTGTCTTGTAGTTGGTGATAGCTTCAACTCACATTGTGCACACACTCCCACTCTCACTCACACACTCACACACTCACACATACACACTCACGTGTGCACACACACCATCATGGCCTCCAACAACATGGTCCCCGCGGCCATTGGCATCGATGCCGAGGAAGCTGCCTTCAACAAGGAGGTTGAGCAGGTCAAGGCCTGGTGGAGCGACTCGAGATGGCGCAACACCAAGCGCCCCTTTACCGCCGAGCAGATTGTCTCCAAGAGGGGCACCCTCAAGGTGGACTACCCTAGCAATGCGCAGAGCAAGAAGCTCTGGGGGATTCTCGAGAAACGATTCCAGGTACATACACACACTCCCACGCACTCACTCACTCTCTCTTACATCCCTTGGGAGTAAACGCCATACTAACTGAATTGCCTTTAGTCCAAAGATGCTAGCTACACCTACGGCTGTCTCGAGCCTACAATGGTGACCCAGATGGCCAAGTACCTCGACACCGTCTACGTCTCTGGATGGCAGTCGTCATCGACGGCCTCGTCTTCTGATGAGCCTGGTCCCGATCTGGCAGACTACCCTTACGTGAGTACACAGAACACACCTACACTGTAAAAAAGAAAGGAAGAGAGGAAGAAGAAGACGAAAGGAAAGGGAAGAGAAGAGAAGATGAACAGAATACTGATATCCTGCAGACCACCGTCCCCAACAAGGTCGGCCACCTCTTCATGGCCCAGCTCTTCCACGACCGCAAGCAGCGCCATGAGCGTCTCAGCGCCCCCAAGTCGGAGCGCTCCAAGCTCGCCGGCATCGACTACCTGCGTCCCATCATCGCCGACGCCGACACCGGCCATGGCGGTCTCACCGCCGTCATGAAGCTCACCAAGCTCTTCATCGAGAAGGGCGCTGCCGGCATCCACATTGAGGACCAGGCCCCGGGAACCAAGAAGTGCGGCCACATGGCTGGCAAGGTCCTTGTCCCCATCCAGGAGCACATTAACCGTCTTGTTGCCATTCGTTCGCAAGCGGACATTATGGGTAAGGACCATCTCCCCCCTGGGTCACCCTTTGCCACACCACTCTTAATTCATGTACGTATGGATGGAATCAATGCTGACTTGCAATCCAGGCACCGACCTCGTCGCCGTGGCCCGCACCGACGCCGAGGCCGCCACCCTCATCACCACGACCATCGACCCCCGCGACCACGCCTTCATCCTGGGCAGCACGAACCCGGACCTCCAGCCGCTCAACGACCTGATGATCGCGGCCGAGCAGGCCGGCAAGACGGGCGACCAGCTCCAGAGCATCGAGGACGACTGGCTGTCCAAGGCCGGGCTCTCGCGCTTCGACGAAGTCGTCGCCGCCGCCATCGACGCCTCCTCCGCCGTCTCCGACAAGGCCGGCGCCAAGGCCAAGTACACCGCCCAGGTCAAGGGCAAGAGCAACACCCAGGCCCGCGCCATCGCCCGCGACATCCTCGGCGGCAAGGACGTCTTCTTCGACTGGGACAGCCCCCGCACCCGCGAGGGCTACTACCGCCTCAAGGGCGGCTGCGACTGCGCCGTCAACCGCGCCATCGCCTACGCCCCCTACTGCGACGCCATCTGGATGGAGAGCAAGCTGCCCGACTACAAGCAGGCCGAGGAGTTTGCCCAGGGCGTCCACGCCGTCTGGCCCGACCAAAAGTATGTCCATCCTCTCACCCCCCACGTATATGTATATGTGATATGCCTCCGGCGGCCCCTGCCGGGGAGGCTATTCTCGCTACGCTCGCGTGTGAGGTGAAGAAGAATGAAAGCTGACCAGTAACAGGCTCGCCTACAACCTCTCCCCCTCTTTCAACTGGAAGACCGCCATGCCCCGCGACGAGCAGGAGACCTACATCCGCCGCCTCGCCGCCCTCGGCTACTGCTGGCAGTTCATCACCCTGGCGGGTCTGCACACTACCGCCCTCATCAGCGATCGCTTCGCCCGCTCCTACGCAGAGGTCGGCATGCGCGCCTACGGCGAGCTCGTCCAGGAGCCCGAGATCGAGCTTGGCGTCGACGTCGTCAAGCACCAGAAGTGGAGTGGCGCCACCTACGTCGACGAGCTGCAGAAGATGGTCACCGGAGGTGTCAGCTCCACCGCCGCCATGGGCAAGGGTGTCACTGAGGATCAATTCAAATAGACTTGACTTGAGGTTTCCTTCACTTGTTTCACCCTTTTGACCCCTTTACCCCTCCCTCTCTAGAGTACTTATATAGTTAGCACTGCTTTTGGTTGAGTGAGTGCTACGAGTACTCATCATGTTGGATATCTGTCAAGAATTATGACTTGTTCCTTTGTTCCTTACTAGTACGTTTAGTACAGTACCAAGTTTCTTCATTTCAAGAATCATGGCCATAATCGTTGGCCGTTGACAATGCAAAACATTGATATTTGAAATCAAGGCCAAAAAAAAAAGAAATGTATTGATAAACATGCATGTACCTATTCCCTCTATAGAAAGCTTAAAGACATAATCATTAGCAGGGTGTCATTCTGAGCACCCAGGCCCCTAGGGCAGTCGTTTATATCTCCATCCTGCCCCATCCTGCCTTGTGCCTGTGCCCGTGTCCGTGTACGCCTCCATCCAAGGGTCCGGTATCCCGAGTTCAATGAGAGCAAGTATATCCCAGAGTGAGCCAAGCAAAATCGAAATGAAACAAAAAACAACAGGGGCGAAGGAAGAAGAAAGAGGAGGAAACGAAAAAGAGAAAGAAGAAAAGCTTTATACACTCAAAAGTCCTGTTGTGTTGCGTCCATCATCTCCCGCGCAAACGACTAGTCCGCCTCGGCGAGCTGCATGATCAGTCGTGCCGCCATGTCTAGGAACGGGTACGGACTCGTCACCTCCTTTTCTTCGAGGAGCTTGCCCTGTGCCGTCTCGTACCCAGAGCACTTGAAGTCGACCAGGTAGACGCCTTGCTCCATCTCGTAGATCTGAATGTCGAGGTGCATCGCCACAAAGGGGCGCTTGTTGTCGTTGGAGGGGGAGTAGACGTGGTAATCCGTCGGGCTGGCCGACGAATGTTCCGAAACCATCTGCTTCTGTTGCAGCTGCTCCCTGTTTTGCAAGACTGTCACAAACTTGTTAGTCTTTGATACAACGCACCCCAAGACCTCTCCTTGTCCCCGTAGTGTTTTGGGTACTTACATGGCGTCTCCCACCGGACCTTGATGTGCCAGGGATCTGCGGGGAGTTTGTAGCCGTTAACGCTCGTCGTTGATCCGTACCCCGACTGTGCGTCTTCCTCGCCGCCGGCCCTGCTGCCACCAGACTCAAAGTCCTCGTCGGGTATGTACCCCGCACCCAGCTTGCTGAGGGCCTTGTGGATGGTCAGGAGGGCTTCCCACGGAGCGTTACGCGAGCGTATGCCAAACTGCCATCGGACGGGCTTGGGCTTCCTGGGCGGGTTGATGGGCGTCATGCCCTGCGGACGCTTGACGGCCTCGTCGGCGCGCATTTGGCTGCCTCTCGAATGGGGCTTCAGGCGGCGGGCCATCTCCTGCTTCTCCGCGTCGGTCCTTGCCGCCGACGCCGGCTGATCCTCAACGCCTCCGGGTTGCGGTGGTTCTGGATCCTCCACACCCGCATTCCTCCTCTCCATGTAGTCCTTGTGGTAGGTCGGGATGCTGCTGGGGAGGATGCCGACCTTGCTCACGTAAGGGCGCACCGAGATGCCGCTACCGGATATACCCGACCGCGATGACTGGCTCATCATAGAACCGGACCCTTCAAAGTCGCCCGATATCAGTAGATCTGGGTTGTCTGAGAACGCACGGACTGTCAGCACACCGTCTTTCGTCGTCACATCCATGGGAAAAGGGGGAGGACAGAGAGGGAAAACACTCACGGTTGGCCTGCATCAGCTTATTCTCCCTCACAATCATATAGGCATCTTTAATGGCCGAAGGCTCATCGGAGAACAAAGCCTCCTCCACATCTCCTCGTCCATATCCCATCGTCTTGCTGATCTTGTCGGTGATCTCGCCGTGGAGCTTGTCCTGGACCGTCTCGGAGGCACGCGGGGCAATATCGCTCTTAAGGATGGCCTTGTTAGGGTCCACGCCCGTGTTGAAGAACTCCTCGGCCGGCCGCTGGAGGTATGAGGGGAGATCATGGAGGAACCAAGGGTCGTCTCGAATGTCCTCGATAGTGGCGCGGTGCACGGGGTTGACGACAAGCATCTTCTTGATGAGGTTGGCGGCGCCCGAGGGCATCCACTGGGGAACGCTGTAGGTGCCCTTGGCAATCTTGGCGAAGAGACTAGGGATATGTTCGTCGTCAAAGGGGAGGCGGCCGACGAGCAGCACGTAGAGGATGACGCCACAGCTCCAGACGTCGACCTCGGGACCAGCGTACAGCTTGCCGCCAATGACCTCGGGGGCGGCGTAGTTGGGACTGCCGCAGCTGGTCCGCAGGAAGTTGCCGTCCGTCATGATGTTGCTGAGGCCGAAGTCGGCAATCTTGACGTTGAGGTTCTCGTCGAGCAGCAGGTTCTCGGGTTTGAGGTCGCGGTGGACAATCTTATGACGATGGCAGTACTCGACGGCGCAGAGCATCTGCTGGAAGAAGCGGCGGGCCTCGTTCTCCTTCATGCGGCCGTGGGCGACGATGTAGTCGAACAGCTCGCCTCCGGCGTACTCGAGGACCATGATGATTTCGTTGTTGGTCTTGATGACGGTGTATCTGCAGAACAAAAGAGGTATCAAGGTCAGTCAAAGGGTATTCCATCATTTCGTCGAATCAAGGAAAGGAACGAGTGTCCCTCCCAGAGAGTCCAGATGGTGTGTGCATACAGCTTGATGATGTGAGGATGCCGCAGGAGCTGGAGATATTCAATCTCCCGCTCGACTCGGCCAGCCATGTCCCGGCTGATGAGCTTCTTGCGGGCGATGATCTTGAGGGCGACCTGCTGACCGGTGCCATTGTGGACGGCGAGCTTGACCTTGCCAAAGGAGCCTTCGCCGAGGGTCCGGATGATCTTGTAGGCGCCGATACGCTGCTCGGTCTTGACCTTTTCCCTTCGCTGAGGGGCGTCCATATTGTTGGGCCGAGTCGGATCTACAGTTTTACTTTTCGAGGCATCCTGTTTCTGCTGCTGCTGCTGTTGCTTCTGGTCCTGCTGCTGCTGCGGCTGCTGGCTCGTGGGCGACGGCGGGGCTTGGAACTGTTTTCGCACGTGAGACGAGGACAGCGAAATGGTGAGCTCCTCGTCTTCGAAGCCACGAGGGGCCATGGCCAAAACGAACGACCTGCTTCTGCAGGCGGGGTGGTGGGTGGTGGTGGTGGGCGCGACCGTACGGGGCTGGGCTGGGCTGGCGGGCGGACGGACCGAGGGTCGACCGGGCCGAGAGGGGCAGCAGGCAAGGGCAGGCGCTGCTGGGATTGGATTCTTTTTTTTTCCGCTCCTCGTCGTTATTAATTTACTGCTTGTTTCGTGGGAGAGCTCAGAGAGGGGACCAGGGGATCAGCTTCAGGCAGGTTCTCCGTCCCTTTCCGATGGGGGTTGCTTCTGGGTGTGGGCTTTTTTTCTGCGGTGAGGGATGCAGTTCTGTGGATTGACGACTGGTGAGAGGTGGAGAGTTGCCTGGGATGACGAGATGGTGGAGTGAGTGTTTGTGGGGAGGAGAGCGGGGCGCCCGGGCTTTGGTGGTGGTCTGGGTGCGCTGGCGACTGGGCAGTGGGCACTGGCACTGCAAGAGCTTGGAGCATAGGTGCGCTGTACGGCGTAGTACTCGTACTCGTACCCAGTATTACGGTAGTCGTAGGGGTTGCGACCTCTGTCATTTATCAATGAAGGAATGTATTAGGGTGTAGGAGAGCTCTATTCATTCGTAACTGTGTGATCTCAAGGTCTCAATGTCCGTCCATCCATCCACCATCCAACCTCACAGTGCCACCTGCGTTGTGCCACCGTTGCTATCTAACTGTGGCTGGTAGCTGTGGCTGGTAACTATGGCTGGGAGCTTGGCATTACGAATATGGACCTTCTATGAGCGTTGCGCTGTTTTCATCAACGCAAACCTATTCCGTACGTTGGCACAGCATATTAGATGGCAGCGGATAAAAGCAAACATGTTTGTAATTTTACACAATGGCGTCAAATACAAAGTTCACATTATGCTTCTAATACACGTGATTCACGTCCATACGATTCACGGCCAATTCACGTCAACTTATCGACATCACGTGAGTGAATCTACGATTATTATTTAGGCAGCGGCAGCTCCACAACACTCCACACAACAGTGGGGATCTTCACCCTTGTTCACATCCTTGCAGACTGCATCATCCGTCCGCCGCCATCAAATCATCCACAATGAAGCATCAGGTACCTCAACATGGCTGCATTGAGTATCAACTCAATACTTAAACACCTGGATTCGCAGCATCTCCAGCGGTCCGGGCTGTTACTTGATTAAAGCTCCAACTGTGGCTTCATACGCCTCCACAAACGTCGCCTGAACAGGTCAAGTGAAGAGGAACATGCCCATTTTCCGTTAGATGTCAACCCGAGATCCGCAAACTATCATGATGCATTCGCCCAGATCCCATCACTCTTGACATCGGCAGAGACGCTGGTGTACATGGGCTTTTCTGAAGCCAAGGCTTCAGAACTTTGGCAGCAATGAAACTCTTGGCTCCATGATGATGACTTTCAAACCGAGTTCGACAAGTTCGCTGCTGACCGCTTCAGCTTGTACCCTAATGCTTTTGACGACGACGACGAAAGCGAATGGCGCGAATGCCTCGACAACTGTGGGATTAACAAACAAACCCAAGATGCCATTATGGACCCATCCTTCAAGGATGTGCGTCTTCAGAAATCCTGCACCTTCTGGGTCCAGGACACAATGCTGATGCGCTACTCTGGGCTCGAAGAGATACAGCGGGCTTCATGCGAGAGGGAAGCGGCCCTCCGACATATGGAGAGCCGTCGGGGGGGAGATGGAGGCTTTTCTCAACAGACTGGGTCGCAAGGGAGTTCCACTGATGAAGTTGACCAGGCCCGTGAGGGACGAAAAGTTACTTCCGGAGTCTAGCAGCAGCCCATACCCGGGATCTCACCGCGCCCCTGGGACCCTGCACAGGCCACGAAGGGCTTGAACGACGATGACTACGTCTTTCTCTATAGGGGAACGTACGAGGGTCGCGTTTTCGGCAGGATTGATGACGACGGTCTTATCGAGGACGCCGATTTCTTGACCAGCGCGTCTCCCAATGATTTTGCTCGCGTCCATGCTATGATCTACTTCACCACGGACTACAGGGTTGCTGAAGTTTCCGCCGGATATGTCAAGCGACAATCCACAGAACAGTCAGTGGTTATTTTGCGCGTCGAGATCCCCAAGGCAGCGATCGACGCGTCGGGGGACTCGGAGATCAAGCGGCTATATTGTCCATCGGACGAGTGGAGGCAGCTCGTTTGGTACTCAAGATCGCAGAAGAAGGCGCCTAGAAAATTTACTCGGAAGTTCCAGAACGCCACTCTCATCATTGGAAATATTTCCAAGGAGACTAACCGAGCCTACGAGAATATGGCCAGCTGGCACGAATTGACCAGCAATTACCTCCTCCGTGTTGGAACATCGACGTGCCCGTCCCCGGCGATCCAGTACTGTTTCCCGGATACTGAAGGATACGAGTTCTTAGAGGATCAGGGCAGGTTTGTAGCCTTCAGACTCTTTGAAAAGGATGCTCAGAACCTTGCGAATCGATCATTTCACCTTGATTGAGTACGAACCAATTATGTTGCCAACTACTAGTACATTGCGAACTACGTTCTAGATAACGAAAAAGTCGGTCTTGGGCGAAGGGCCATGAGGAAGATGTCCTAACATGCTACTGAGTTTGGGAAACGGGACATATCGCGTACCACGCTGTGGGGGATGCACGCAGTGGGGAGAGAGATGAAGAGATGGTGAGCATCACGGACAGATCACGATGGCTAGGCACGTCGAATCTGAATGAAAGTGATGATGATCTAGCTATCTCCTTCTCTCTGGGTCCTCTCGTCAGACTCCCTCATATGCCCCCTCTCCTCCGGGCGCTCCTCCCGTGAGCCGGTGAGCGGTGCAGGACAGGACACCCCAAGAGGAGAAGAAAACCCCAAACGACAGCACGCCAACTGCAGATACGGCTGTATGTATGAAGATATTGCCAGACGAAGAGAGTGACTTAGGGAGGGGGGTTATGAGGCATGTGAAGATGGCATGACCCCATCGTCAAGGTATATAGACGAGTGGTCACAGCGATATAGCCAAGGATGGGGAAAGGTGCCTGTGGTTGATGGCGTAGCGTTGGTCGTTGCAAGGCAGATGGCTTATATACAGGTTTCCTTGTCCTGACTTTCATGCCTTTCCACCAATGGGTCCTGACAGATATCAGTATCACTAGATTACGAAGCCGAGAAGTAGCAGGGGAATCAAAGAATAAGAATGAAGTTGTCACAAAAGCACCCAGTATTGCTGTATTATATGTATTTCTACCTACGCCCAGTGCACGTACAATTTGGGCCCCCTTTTTGCAGGGATGGACAACTACTACTGCCAAGTTCCAACTGTTGCAATCACGCCAATCTTATCAACCCGTCGCATTATCAGTCTGCGCGAGCTTGTCACTACATGGAGAACATGCTGACGTACGTACCCCGGGTAAAATCAACAAAACAGGATAGACCATGGCCGTTATATCCCATCTTATCTTCCATGAAATGGTTTCAACCGGGGGGTGTCATCCTGGATGGATGGGCGGAAGAATTGCATACTGGACCAATGACAGCGAGGGAATCACGCACCCGCATACATGCTGATAGATAAGATCCAAGAGACCTGGAATCAATGGATGTCTCCCAGTCCGGGGGAAACGATAAAATCAATGATAAAGGCAGTGACTTCTTGTGTCATCTGCATCCGTCTTGCGTATGTTTGTTGTCAGTCAATTTATCTCCACCATGATCTCCCCCGACACCAAAACGCAACAGCCTGTTGCCGAGAAGACCTCCTCCCCCGGCCAGGACTCCTCGAAGGCTCCCAAAGATGTCGCCGACCTAGAGCATCTCGGTATCCAGAGTGAGCTGGAGAGGAACTTCTCTTTGCCTTCTCTGATCGCCCTGTGCCTCTGTCTTATGGGGACATGGGAAGCAGGCGCTGCAGTACTTACACAGGCTTTGGCAAGCGGAGGAGCACCATGCCTTTTCTATAATCTGTACGTTCCACAACTAGTTATTTCTTCAGCTTCATCCTGTGCGTGTCCCATATAGTTACATTGATACTAATCTAACTTGGACAACAGCATCGTCAGCATCATTGGCACCCTGGCCATTGGAGCCTCGCTGGCCGAGATTGCCTCCATCTACCCTACTGCCGGTGGTAAGTCATAGTCTTCTACATACATACATACACTGAAGAGTCCAAGGTGGCTGACACCCAACAGGCCAATATCACTGGGTAACAGCTCTCTTCCCGACATGGGGAAACAAGTTCCTGGGCTGGGTAACGGGCTGGACCTCGATCGGTGGCCAGATCGTCCTCACTGCATCGCCTGCCTTTGTCTCCGGCCTGATGACACAGGGTCTCATCACACTCAACAGAGAGGAATATGTCGGGGCAAGATGGCAGGGAATGCTCCTGTATTGGGCCTTTCTCCTCTACTCTACGGCCATGAATGTTTGGGGACACAAGCTTCTGCCCACGGCCAACCTTGTTTCTGGTAAGGGTTACTATCTTCCAGTCAATCATCATCATGCTGACCTTGATGTACCCAAGGTGTCCTCCACATTGTCGGCTTTATTGTCTCGCTCGTCGTCCTGATCGCCATGGCGGACAAGAACACCGGAGGCTTCGTCTTCGTCGAGACCAACAACCTGACGGGATGGCCAAGCGACGGGGTAGCCTGGATGGTCGGCCTGATCAGCACGGTGTACCCGTTCCTGGGATACGACGCAGCCTGCCACCTAGCCGAGGAGATCCCCAACCCGTCGCGCAACGTGCCCATCGCCATGCTAGGGAGCATCACGCTCAACGGCATCATGGGGCTGGCTTTCTCCACAGCGGTCCTGTTCTCCGCGGGCCCGCTCGAGACTCTGCTCGACACGCCGACCGGCTTCCCCTTCATCCAGATCTTCCTCGACGCCACCCGCTCACGCGTGGGCACCACCTTCCTGTCGCTGTTCGTCCTCCTCATCGCCGTGGCTGCGTGCATCGCGGGCGTAACCTCCACGTCGCGTACCCTGTACGCTTTCGCGCGCGACGACGCGACACCGTTCTCGAAGCACCTCGGCCGGGTCGACCCGCAAAGCCGCCTGCCCAGGTGCGCCATCTGGTCGATTGCCACCCTGCAGATGCTGCTGGGGTTCATCTACCTCGGCAGCTCGACCGCCTTCAATGCCATCCTCTCCATGGCCGTCATCGGCATGTACCTCTCGTACTTTTTGCCCATCGCGTCCATGCTGCTTTTTGGGCGGCGCAAGCTGCAGAAGTCAGAGTATGGGCCCTTCAGGCTCGGTAGGGTCCTGGGGCCGGTTCTGAACCTCACGGCCGTGGTCTGGATGGGTGTTGCCATGCTCTTCAGCGTGTTCCCCAGTGTTATCCCCGTGGTGGCGGGCAATATGAACTACTCGGTCGTCATCATGTCTGGGTGGCTGTTGTTCGGGATTGGGTACTACGCTGTCTATGGGCGCAAGACATTCAAGATGCCTGTTGTGGGGGCTGGTGTCATCATGGGGCTGCCGGCTGGGGATGTGTGAAGATACATGTACATAGGTATTTAGGCGTTCTAGATGACTGGGCAGAGAGAACTAGAAGTCAATGAGTAAGAGCAATGGTGCTTAATCAGAAAGATCTTAAAGACAGGGGAACCAGTCCAGGCCCCTTGAGTAAACTACATGTGCTACATGCTACCAACGTGAACGCCACTAGATATCGCAAGTAGTCTGAACTTGGTTCTCGCTCTTGATCAGATCACTTGATCACAGGAACTTTGTGGCTGCTCTCATAGATATGCCGTCATTAATCTTACCGTGCTATAACTGTATAGGCATACCTTTTAGAGATAATCAATCGTACGCGGCCGCCACTCATCTAGGGAACTTCGATCACCCGCGTACCCTTCCGCCATATTGCACATTAAACCTCCTGTGAGGTGCGGGGAGACACCATCACACTTCCGTCTAATATTTCCCTAATAGTAGGCAATAGATAACAGGACAGAAACCATCCATTCGGCGTCCGAGGACCCCAGATCCCATGCACCGTTGGCGTAATCCGATGGAGGAGTATTCTGGAGGGCGAGTCGAAGTGCTGAGGCTTTGATGGCTGGCCACTTACAACGATCGGATCTCAGCACCGGTTCGGGAGGGATCCACTTAATATTATCGGGTCGCCGGACCGTAGTACGGACCCGCATACATGAAAGCTGGGACAACAATCCTACACAACCTGCTTCGTAAGTAAAAGTGAAGTAACTTATCGCTCCATTGCATGGAGCATACTACAATGTGCGAGTATCCTCGCAAGAATAGGACGAACCCACTCACTTTGGTTACTCTGATTGTGTCCAAATTGTCTCCATACCAGCCCGGGGAGTCTCGGTCATAAACGGGCGTAAGCGGGGATGACTACTCTTAACGAGTACGATGTGATACTCACATTGTCTGTGGTGAAAGAGGAGGCCTGGCATTGCAACCCAGTTGACCTCTTTCACAGTGTCATGTCAAAATGCGGAAATGTTACCCGGTTGACTCTGCGATGGGATTCCCCAGATTACACGCAGACAGCATTGAAGGCCCTCCTCATACATCATGATATGTTAGTACTCCGTACATCTAGTTAGTATTTAATGGTGATGATTGTCAGAATGCCTCCCAAACTACCTGCCAAATCAAACAATCTACCCTATTCACTTCACTGACCTCTCGATCGATCTTACCCTCGAACCATTCGGCACCCCCCTCCTTCAACTTCTTGAAAACCTTCCTATACCCCAATGACAAAGTACGAGTCCCTCCCGACCCGAGAGGGCCACCAATGGACTCCCGGAACCGGACTCCGGCCCGGACTATCATCCGTCGGCGTCATCAAGCCCTCTACCAACTTGAATCCAAACGAGACGACATCCCACGACGTCATCGTCATCGGTGCCGGGTATGCCGGACTGACGGCCGCCCGCGACCTGACCCAGAGTGGCCACAACGTCCTCCTTCTCGAGGCACGCGACCGCATCGGCGGGAGGACATGGTCCTCCGAGATCGAGGGACACCCCTACGAGCTGGGAGGTACCTGGGTGCACTGGCACCAACCATACACCTGGCGGGAGCTGTCGCGGTACGGCATGACCTCCCAGCTTAAGGTGTCGCCCTCTGGAGGCCACGGAATTGACCAGGCGTGGGTGTACGACGTGGATGGACGAGTCACTAAGATGGATCACCAAAAGGAGGTCAGTTGCCCTCTCCCCGTAAGTATACGCAGAATGCGAACTAATGCAGCTTGTCTAGTCTGAATTGTTGTCCTCCGCAGTAAACAAGTTTATGAATGTGGACGGCCAGCTGTGTCGCGAAGTGATGCCTCTCCCGTGGGACATGGAGAGTAGCCCTGCAATGGAACAGTACGACAAGATGTCGTTTGCCGACCGACTGGAGGAGATACGGCACGAGCTGTCGCCCGTCGAACTGGCCCTCCTCGAGGTCTTCCTGTCCATCAACTCGGGCGGCACCATGGAGAACTCTAGCTTCCTCGACATGATACGCTGGTGGGCCATCAACAACTACGACATGGGCTGGTTCAGCAGCCTATGTCTGACATACAAGCTCAAGCACGGGCAGTCAGACTTCGCGCGGAGGCTGTTTGACGAGGCCCTTGCAACGGGCCGGCTCTCGTACCGCTTCGACACAGCTATATCGTCCGTCGAGGATTGTGGTTCCCACGGTGTGGTGGTGACCAGCCGGGAGAACGGCAATCCACAGTTCAAGGCTGCGCGAGTCATCACTACAATCCCGCTCAACGTCATGTCGACAATCCGCTTCTCGCCGCCCTTGTCGCCCGAGAAGCAGGCCGCCGCCGACCTGGGCCACGTCAACAAGTGCACCAAGCTGCATGTCGAGGTGTCCAACCCGGATCTGCGATCCTTCTCGTCGTGGAAGCACAATAGCCCTCTGGGGATCATGACCGGCGACGGAGCCACCCCAGCAGGAAACACCCACCTGGTCGCCTTTGGGCCCTCGTATGAAAATGTCCGCTTGGACCCGACGGCGAATGGTGGGCGGGATGCACTCGAAGCCGTGCGAAGCTTCGCCCCGGACCACATCCAGGAGCGCGATGTCAAGCGTCTCGTCTTTCACGACTGGAACTCAGACGAGTTCTCCAAGGGCACGTGGGAGTTTCTTCGGCCCGAGATGGCCACAAAGTACCTCCCTGGTCTGAGGCAGCGACAGGGAAACATTCTCTTTGCCAGCGCCGATTGGGCTACTGGGTGGAGGGGGTTCATTGACGGCGCGATAGAGGAGGGCACCAGGACTTCCAAGGAGCTCAACGAGGAGTTTAGAGCCATCAGGAAGCGTGCGGGCGACGGAAAGTCCGCCGGGCCTGCTTCCAAGATTTAGTCTCCGAGAGATCCCTTTAATTCCCCCAAACTTGCTAGATCCTTGAAAGTCTTCAGAGCCCGCGCCACCCAGACTTTCTAGGATGACTATTTTGCGTGTGCCATGGCTCCTCTGTAAAAGTTCACGCATTTGGGGAAGTTCTTGCGTCCTTGCTACAAAGTGAGCAGCAGGGGACCCGGCAGAAATACTCCTGGGAAAGAACCATGTATCGTATCTAGCTGTAGATAGCTGCAACTCCAGTATTAGCATCAACCGGTTGTGCCACGACTGCCGCACTGTGGGTACTGTACATCTTGTTGCTCTGTCGTCTTCCTCCAATCTCCATTGGATCGTGTCATGACAACTCCTCATCATGATCTGTATATGCTCTGAAATTGTGTTGTAGCCACTGTGCTGTGCAGACGGATACTTGACCATATTGATGTGGTTTTCATGGATGGCAATCGGCTCTGCATCTGGCTGCCCGGGCACCACGGCCGATGCGCGTGGGACAATCTGCCACGGATCACATGTTTAGTTTTGACTCTCAGGAGCGACAGGTGGCTGAAATATACGCATAATTACCATGATCTTAACGCCGCCGAACACCCGAGTCTTATACGCCTCATAGGCGAACTTGGTGACAAAGTCGCTGCTGATCGGACCGTACTGCCCGAGTTGCTGCTGTAGCCACTCCGAGTCGGACTCTAGATTCCGTAGAAGACCATCGTTGGTGCGCACAAACACAGAAGCAATCTTGACAAGTATCCGCCCGAGCTTCACTCCATTGCAGCCTTGATGGGGCGTGCCCATGAAGAAAATACTGTACGTGGATAGCTTGATCCAACGGTGTTCTGGTAATGCACCTATCCGCGCTGAATCTGAATGGATGAGTGCCTGCGGATATTGTGTATCGTTAGCATGTCACTTGTTCTGTAGACCTGAACGTTGGAATCGCAGCAACTGACACTCTTGACGACGATACCACCTAGGCCGTGGGCTATAAATATTATCGGTCGTTTGACGGACTATTTCAGAATATGTGGTTAGTCCCCCCTAACTTTAATGGCTGTTGACTGTGCTGCCTGGAGTCGGTCATTTCTTACGTCGTCCAGTTGCCGTTTCATAGTGAGCTCCGACACTAGCTCTCGTGCATAATCATATATGTGCTGGACGCTGGTGCCAGAGCCCCCGTGTGTTCTCGCATCGTATCCCCAGCACATGATGCGAGAGCGAGGTACATCGTTTGGGAGGAGATGGCGAAGCCAGTGCACTTTATTGGCGGCAGTCCACGTCGTTTCCCGGTGCCCGTTAAGGCCATGAATGGCGATGATGCTGCCCATAGCGATGGTCGGGTCAGCGGGTCAGGTCGTACAAGTATCACAGTACCACAATCCACACCATGCAACGGCACTTACTCGACAATTGGGTCGTCCCCTTCATAGACCGTGTCCAGACCGAGGCTGTGGTGTTGTGGTGGCGTAGCAGGCGCCGGTGTAACAGAAACATCAGATCCCTCAGGCCGCGTCTTGTTTTGTGGCCTCCTTAGAACTAGGCCGGCCAGTCTATTCACTCGCTTGGAACGCATGATGTAGGATTTGTCAAAAGAAGGTTTCTGCTAACCCAGCAATTGCTTTTGCTGGAAGACGGTCCAGTCTTAAATCATCAGCCTCGAGAAGCTGAAGTAAAATGCGCCTTGGCTGGGTGTAAACGAGGCGGGGGCCTAATCATACAAATGGCATTCTTCGCTGGCCTGAGTTGCGCCCAAGGTGCATGCTGCTTGGTCAAAGTTGCGTGCCTATGCATACGTGCATACAATAATGGCTGTGCCTTCCTCTCCAGCAGCATATTGGCCGCTTCGAAAGTATGCCGCGTGTTTGAGAATTGCCTGTTTGATGGAGTCGCTTCTAAGCGCCGCCAAAGGGGTCTAGACGCCAGGGGTTGCACGTTTCAGCGACCTGGAAGATAAGAGCAGGGTGTCATAACGTGCGTATATTCGGATTTAATCTTTTAATTCGTCTGATATGAAGACATGTAAGCAGCGGCCATTGTAGGCGACCAGGGACATTGCCGCGGGCGCCCCTTAGTAGCATTTGTCGGCATACGATGAGAGGTGGTTAAGTCGCAACTGCTGTCCTCGGCGGCGTCGGCCAGGACCTCAGTATTCTTTGCCATATATCTGGCACTTATGGCCTTCCTCTTAGCGACCAGCAGAAGATGCCATAGGGCTTGGCTGGGCTGGTTGCGTGGCGGTGGTTGTCGGGGTGTTTGGGGCGCAAGCATCGCTCCCCTTCCTGGCAACTTCCACTCGGCTGTGTATTTTCGAGGCTCGTATGCAGTCTATCGCTCGAGAACCCTGAGCCACCGTCGTAACAGTCGACTCTGAGGCGGCTGTCCTCTATGGATCGCAATCGAACTGTGAGTCTGTCTGTCTGCTCCGCATCACCGCGGGTGTGATCCGGCTTGTGGATGGCATCGCGTAATAGGATTGCATCGAGAGGTAACTCGGACAATGTATCAGCGAGGAGGCACTTGCAGAGCCAAAAGTCCAAGGGCCGAAAATGTCGCGGAGCACCATGCAAGGCACCAGGAACAATTGTAAGGCGGAATGCTATTATGATGAAGGAGCGAAGCTATCTTGAGGGGGTAATTTCCATGCCATAATATCCGTCAGGTAGGCTGCCCCCATGGCACCTGCCCTGTGACGATAAGTACGTAATACGCGAGAAAGCGCTTCATGAGGCCACTGCCTTCCTGTTTTTATTCCTTCGTAGCTCCACAGAGCACTCGGGGGCTTCTTCTCCTCGGAATCATCACTTACGCTTGCTTTCTCATCAGACCGACATTACGAGGTTCTTGTCCCCTGCATCTGTTCATGATCCAGTGTTCAGGCGCTGGCTGGGTGGCCCACATGATGAACAGAAGCTGAAGGAAGTAAGAAGTCCCCGCCGTCTGTGAAAGCGTCGCACACATTCCATGTGCCTGCTACACAATCATTTCTCCAAGCATGCAACATGGTACTCGTACAGAGTGCCACGCACAGCTCCTCCCAACCAGCTGTCGACTCGTCGACGTTCCCGGTATCATGACATACGAATACCCACATGCTCCCCCACCAAGAAGCCACTATTACGGAGCTATGACTGCACAGTGCACTCGGCACTCGTGCAGCATATGCCCAGGATTCCCCGAGCATCATCGAATCGAGTCCATGGTAGTCGCGCACCATCGACAACCCGCGAGCAGGAGCATCATACGAGTACGAACATGATGTGCATCCCTTGGTGTACGGATATCGTATCTCCATCGTATCTCGCCACGGCCAGGAGAACCGACCCGCGCAAACAGCCAGTTAGAGAGAGACGGCTTCTCCACGTGCGGATTCACAGGACAGACTCACAGAGCTAGAAAGCGCCCCACGGGTCCTCGCCTGTCGGTGAATTGTGACGCAACATCGGGTCCTAGGCCCACGGCATCTATCCACCAACGGCAAGATGCAGTGCAGTGTACGCGTAATGCTCTAAGACATGTCCTGACTCCTCGATGAGCCCTTGCCCGTGCCGCCCAACCGCCTCTCGGACTTCTGGGGACTGGAGACGGGAGACAAGGAGAGGCAGGGAGGGCTGTTGGTATTCGCGGACTTACGACAATCCGCTCCTTTTATTTTGAACTTTCTTCCCTGTCTTGTTTTATTTCCCGTGGCTCAAAATCACACCGCCAGGGTTGAGATTGGTCCCCAGCAAGACAACAGCTGGCAATCAGCAAGACATCCAAGGACCGAGGCTGACAAGCAAAGAGGCTGGTACAAAGTCTGGTACAAAGTATTAGGTCAAATATGCGCACCGCATATTAATAGAACACAAACCATAGCATTGACGGCAGAATCGAACACTATTTACTTCTCGGCGCTCGCCTAGCAATAGTGTCCTTGGACGGTCTTGCCGTGTGCCGAGTGGGGAAAGCCATGTCGATCAGACCGTCTTTGGCCACCAGGTCGCACTCGTACTCCGTACGGAACAAGTGCATTTGGCATCGCAGTAAAGGGCTGAGGGCCGGGGCAGAAGGTTGCCTGGGCCCAGACGAGACTTACATCCCGGCCCCCTCCATTACGTCGCAAGAAGCGCCTGCTGGGCGCGTACACGAGTAACACGGCGTATCTGTTCCTATTCTTCCCATTCATGGACCGTGGATCGATATTCGATTTCGTTTCCCCACCCTGGCCAAGGGCGACCATCCGCCCGGGCACCGGTTCCGTCATGTCATGCGCTGGGCTAGCAGCTCATAGACGCTGCCAAGAGACGCAGGCGCCATGACAATTAACCAGGGCCATGCTATATTAAGCCGTGGGATTACGCAGCCCTCATCTTGGAAGGGTGATTTTGTCAATTTCCAGCTCACTGAGCTCTTTTTATTATCATTATTACTCGTACGAGTCCGAGGCCTTTTGCCATTGCCAGTTATCCATCAGTTGTGTCTGTTACTACTCCATAATACTCACTCAGTATTACTGCTATCACCACTTACTACTACTAGTCCTACTAGCATCAAGCTTCACATCACGACACCGTTGTTCCTGTACCACTGTCTCCGAATACACGTACAACCCATATTCGACCCTGATTAACTTCCATATCCACGCAGGGAAACCCTTGCTGGTAACCTGGCTGCCCTCACGACTCACGCCCAGAATTCCCCCGGGTCATCGCCGGCTTCCCTTGGCACCCCGCTCAGCCCCCCCAGGCCCCCAACAGCAGCCAGCAGCAATTTGCTAGTTCAGCTTGGCTGCAATCCAGCTTACGACGTACGTCGCCCTCGCCGAACAAGGTCAGTTGAATAAAAATGCACACACACCCGCGCCCCCAACGGGGGAGGAGGGACTTTCGGACTCTCTTTCCCGTTGGAAATCACTGGTTATCTTCCCCATTAAATTCCTCTCAAATCATAACCATTCCCATCACCTGCACGGGGTACTTCTCAGTACCTTTTGTCTTTGCCATCCTACTGCCCCCTTGCTTTTTCCCCCATCCCATCCATCCACCTTCTCTTCACTCGGCAGTCATATCAGCAAACACACACATACTCGTATTTCACCCGAGAGCCATCAAGCCATGCCCAGCAACATCAAGGCCCCGACCATTAACGCCTCGTCAGCTAGCCTCGCCAGTCCGCCCATCATGGTGTCTCCACCGTTGACCCCGACCTCGATCCGGTCCCGGCGACTACAGCTCCGGGATCACGACACCGGTTTCCCGGAGCCACTTGGAGGATGTGAGTTAACCCCCGAAGCAGAACATCTACGCATGCTTGTACCCGTATTCGGTATACGGAGTAGTAGTAGCCACTATCAAGAAGGGAAGAACTTGTTGGGTTGACTGACAATAATAAACCAGGCTGTACAACAACTCTCCCTCACCCCGAGGCAGACCTGTCCCCCAACGCCTGCATCAGCTCCGACACCCTCGGCGTCGAACAGGCCACACGCCGCCGCTTCTCCATGCTGAACAAGCACCGCCGCACCACCAGCCAGACGTCCACCACCACCGAGTCCGACTCCTTCACCGGCCAGCACATCGTCCACGGCGTGCTTCCCCTCATCGCCGGCATGATCCCCAGTGCCGGAGGCGGCAGCAGCAGCAGCGCAGGTGCCAAGGGCGGAAACAGCAGCAGTGGCAGGAGCAAGAGCAGCAACGTCGCCGGAAGCAAGGGCCCCTATCTCATGCCGCTGGCAAGCAACAGCACCATCAGCACGCGGAGCGCCGAGGGTCTGGGGGCACGAAGGGGAAGCACCGCCCGGTCCACCACCGATGACGAGGAGGGCCACGACACGACCCCGCCGTCGTCACCCGACTCGTTGCGGGCGGGGAGTATCCGGAAGAAGTCACTGTTTGGCATCGGGAAGATGCGCAAGACACGCGGCTGAACCCTCTGAGAGTCATGGAACGGACTTTGCTCGGGGAGTTTGAAGAAACAAGGAGAGATTGCAGAGGAGGAAAAAACACTTAACGGCCTTGCGCGGAGTTTCAATCGTTTATATCGGCCGTCCTACTTGGACACACGGACGGCGTTGGGTCAAGGACAGCGAGTCTTTCGTTTTTTGAATTTGGTTTTCTTTGTGCTTTACTTACACACATGGCCTCCGGGCAGAGAGCCTCCGGACAGAGAGCCTCCGGACAGAGAGCCGAAAGCGTTTGTTTCTTTTTTTTTTATATTATGCTACCAGCACTACTACTTATATAGTATATACATGTAGACCAATGGAAGCTCTTCCCAACAGACTGGCAAATGTTCATAACTGGCAATATGTGTGCGTGGGGTGGTAATACTGGCCCAAAGGCGAGGCGAGATATTCCAAGGATGTTTGTGTTCTCCTTTGGGGACTGTCACTCTGGAGGTCTGATCGGCCCATCACAGCCTGGCCTCCACCTCGGGTCCCATCTCCCACCCCGCGCCCCCTCAGCTGCCCCGGTACGTGGTGTAGCTGTACGGGCTGAGCAGCAGGGGAACGTGGTACGTCTGGCCCTCGTCGACGCGGAACACGATGGTGGCCTCGGGGAAGAAGGTGTTCTCCTCGCCAAAGTAGCTGGCCGTGTCGAAGCGGAGGGTCCAGCGGGTGGCGCCCCGCACGGTGGCCAGGACGTCGGCCAGGGCGTCTCCGGCGGTGGCAGCAGTCCAGGACTTGACCCGGCCGTCTGGGTCAGTCGTGGCCGTGAATGTGCTGGTAGTGGTGGTGGAGGTAGCGTTGCCAGGTCCTTCGAGGGTCACGCGGATGCCCTGGGCTGGGCGGCCAGCTGTGGTGTCGAGGACGTGGCAGGTGATGGGGTCCTTTCCGGCCATGATGATTTCGTTCCGCGCGTGTGTGTGTACGAGGGAGCCTTTCTATGCTTGCGTTTCTCTGAGATTCTTTGATGGGGGATGAGATATGGACGAGTCCAGGCGCTGATAGTGGCGGCGGGCGGGGTGGATGCGGGGCTTGGTTCTGGGCGGGCGGCCCAATGCTAGAGGAAGAGAGGGATGAAGATTGGGCAAGACGAAGAGAAGGAAAGGTAAAAGGGGATGTTTATATCACCATATGGGAGAGGGATCTACAGGATCTATAAAGGAAAATCTACGGTGCGTCTGTATCTCTAGACTAGGCTTCAATCATCGGCCTCTCCCCCCGTCCCATGCCGTCTCCGACACGCTGGGCGCCGTGCTCCGCTGTGGAGGGGGCCGAATCCAGCCTGCACCGCACTAAGTATCACGTACATATCCGCAGCGCAGTATTACAGCGTACGCACAGGGACAGTACTATTAGTAGCCAAGCAGCATCTGGATATGGCGGATTGCGTGTAGCGCAAACTGCAAGTAGGATCTGTGTCTGGCTGTCGGGGAGAAGGTATGCAATTAAGCATTTCTGGCCCTAGCATAAGCAAGTCAATGCGAATGCGAGTTGCTTGTCTGACAAACACAGACACGAGAGAAAGAAAGGGTCAACTGTCCGCCGTCCACCAACCGCCATGGACCACTGGTGGCTGACGTTGCAGACATGTGGGTGGCAGTGCAATTATCGAGGTACCGAGACACTCGGGCATAACTGTCCATGAGAGTCATATTGCACCAGGAAGCCACCTCTAGTAGGTATCTAGAGATTAAAAAGAAGAGTTACAGTCTGAGGGTCGGCATAAACTATCTCGTCCCATATTTACCACGTTTACAGGCCTTTTCAAGAAGCGAGGTGCCCCGAGGCAACCATTGCATGATAGCACCGTAGGAGCGAGTACATGTCTGCGGCTTAGTCATGCATCTCTAACGCCGTGCAACGACACGGGGGTTGGTGGGTTCGAACTCGTAATGCTCGCAATGCCAGCAGCGACTTTGTTATCCCTAAAATCCCAAAGTACCAAAGGGAATACTCGTATCCCTGGCGCTGTCCTTCCCCGTCATCAATCCGCCTCGACTTCCCCCAACGCCGACCGACCCGCGCGCTGCGCATCTCCCCTTTACAACAACCACCAACCCAAGAGGCCCGACATCTTCATCCCCCCCCCCATCGCAGCGAATACCCGATCCATCCGGGCCACCACAACCTCCCGCACTCGCCTCGCCTCTCACTTCCCAGCCCAGCCATGGCCGATTCACCACGCGGGATCGACCATGTCGATTCCATGGACTCCAACGACTCGTCCCAGAAGCAGACGGAGAAGAAGAAGAGCCGCCGCCCCGCGAGTGAGTCTTGACCACCTACGCACCACACGACTATTCATTGTCCTCGGACGGGACTGCATCATGCATGATGGCCCTTGGACTGCGTGAGAGACATTGCGACTGACCAGATGGTATTCTTTGTTGCCAAACAGACACGGCCTTTAGACAGCAGCGGTTGAAAGCCTGGCAGTACGTTTTTAACAAAGACTCCCTCCCCTCATCCCCCTCTCACCCGGGGGGAAACAACACTTTGTTGTGCCGCGCGCGACCTGGTGCTGACTCTAGACTTTTTTTCCGTCCAGGCCGATTCTGACACCCAAGACGGTGCTGCCTCTGTTCTTTGCGATTGGCATCATTTTCGCCCCCATCGGCGGCCTTCTCTACTATGCCAGCACACAGGTACAGCCCCCCTCCCCAAGTGGCAGTGTCGCGATATATCTAGATATGGTGACTGACTCGCCATCTCTCGCTGCTTACAGGTCCAAGAACTCCGCCTCGACTACACAAACTGCGTGAGCGATGCGCCCGACTACTCCAACGGCTCCGGATTCGAGAGCATGCCGACGGCCAACATCGAAAAGGCCTTCAAGTCTAGCAACAAGTCGGTGGATGCGCGGTGGGCGCGCGAGACGGGCGTCAAGACGAACCTCAGCACGGGCGTTGAGACGACGACAGACCGCTGCCACCTGCGCTTCTACATCCCCGAGAGCATGGGCCCGCCCGTCCTCTTCTACTACTACATGACCAACTTCTACCAGAACCACCGCCGCTACGTGGCTAGCTTCGACGCCGAGCAGCTCAAGGGCACGGCCCGCACCTACGCCGAGATCAAGGAGTCGGACTGCGACCCGCTCCAGGTGGACACGGACGAGGGCAAGGCCTACTACCCCTGCGGCCTCATCGCCAACTCCCTCTTCAACGACACCTTCTCCAGCCCCGTCCTGCAGAACCCCCCCGGCGCCAGCGGCAACGAGACCGAGACGTACGTCATGACCAAGAACGGCATCGCCTGGGACTCGGACAAGGAGCTCTACGGCGCCACTGCGTACGACAAGGACAAGATCCTCCCGCCCCCCAACTGGGCCAAGGCCTACCCCAACGGCTACACCGACGACCAGCCCCCGCCCGACCTTGTCAACTGGGAGAGCTTCCACGTCTGGATGCGCACCGCCGGTCTGCCCACCTTTAGCAAGCTCTACCAGCGCAACAACACCCAGGCCATGAAGGAGGGAGAGTATGAGATTATTGTCGAAGACTGTACGTTGCCCCCGAACTCTACTCCTCCTTGACACCATTTCCCCTATATGTGTATATATGTATGTACTAACCTCATATCCTCAGTCTTCCCTACAAAGGCCTACGATGGAACCAAGTCCATCCTGATCAGCACCCGCACCATCATGGGTGGCCGCAACAACTTCCTCGGCATTGCCTACATTGCTGTCGGCGGCGTCTGCATCCTTCTCGGCACAATCTTCACAGCCACCCACCTCGTCAAGCCCCGCAAGCTGGGCGACCACACCTACCTGTCGTGGAACAACGTTCCCGCCGGCAAGCAGAACAACCCCCCCTCGGTTGCCATGGCCTCTGGCCGCTCGATCCCCGGCGAGGCCTAGTCGGCTTTCCAGCGGTCCCGCTCCCGTTCCCGCGGGCGTGGCGGCACGGGTAAAGACAAGGGCCTCGACAAGGGTCTTGATAAGGGTCTGAACATGAACAGGGGCAGTGGTAGAGGCAAGAGCAAGGGCATCAGCATAGGCAAGGGTAAAGGCAAGGTCAAGGTGAGGATGGGTGTTGTCAGCAAGAGGAGCCTGTATCTGCCTTTACCTGCGTCTCTTCCTGGTGCCGAGGGAAGCCACCGCTCGGTGCCGTCTCGGCCCCCTTTGCCATATGACCCCCCTTTCAAGTAACCCATCCATCCGGGGTTTGCTCTTGTCTTTGTCTATTTCGTTTCGGTACTTTTTGTTGTTTTCTTTGCTTGCTTTCATCTCTCTGGGCTAGCGTCTGTTCCTCCTCCTTTATCTAGACTCTCTTTGAACAAACGGACAAACAAACAAAAGAGGGGAAGAGGTAGGAGGGAAGGACAGACCTGGCTTGGGAGAGAAGTCATTTTCCAATGTGGGGTGGACTACTATGTATGTGAAAGGGAGTTTTGGGAGTTTGATTCTTGTTCTCACGCAGTTATATGTTAGTTGGTACGGGGTTCGCTAGATTGTGAATACATTGGTATCGTATGGCTGGAGTGTGTGCCCCTTGATGATGTCTGTGTGGGTGAAAGTGCTCATCAATATTCCTAGCGTGAATGCTAGGACCATGTATGTGTGCAAGAAAAGCCAAAGGCAAAAAGGAAGGAAGAACGAAAGAAAGGAGGAACAAAAAATGAACAAAAAAAAGTACAAGAGACCATGATGGGGTGAACCGGGATCGAACCGGTGACCTTCAGATTACAGGATTGAAGTTTGACTTCAGTCTGACGCGCTCCCAACTACGCCACCGCCCCAGGTTTCAAGGCTTGTAGGCAACTAGTGCCGTGGAGACATTGCCGTCCTGGAAGGAGTCATATTCCAGGGTTCGTTGGCAGCGCCTCTAGTAGTGCGAGTAATATCGGGGGTCTGTGTGTGGACCACGGCGGCCTAGTTAGTACTTTTTCCTAGTGCTCATAGAGCGTGTTGAGATGGGGTCATAAAGGGGGTAAAGGGGTGACAGAAATAGGTGCTTAGTACATGAGTCTCGACACGTACAAGACACAGTCCAGGACCAAATACAATGCGAGGTTGATGATGCTGATTCCATGGTCGGCGGTGCTGAATACTACTAGAGTTGCCTGCTTCAGAGCAACATTCCGTACAAACTTCATACAAACACACATGTCTCTACGACCTTAGCATGACAATTCGTCAACTTGATGGTGTAGCAGGTCCATTAGTAGTAGACTGAGTTTGCTAAAACATCAGCTGTTTATCAGCTCAAATAGTACGCTCAGGCCTCTCGACTTCTGTATCAGTCCTGCCAGCGACGCGGGCATACCCATTATGCATCATGTTGAACCGTCGCCCATAGCCAAAGCGCGTGAATCTCGACCTGCCCATCTCCAGCCAGTAAGCATCCGACGTGTAAGAGAATCCACCAGCGACAAGGGTGAAGAGCTTCCACCGCCAGAGCGCAACCGTACTCCAGCCCGCGGTGAGGAAGTTGTGCAGACCAGCATACTCAAATGACCGGGGGTAGAAGCCAGCGAGGTCCCAATCCACGAGCCAGAGATTCCCGTGCCGGTCTAACAAGATGTTGCGAGGTGCAAGGTCGTGATGTGTGAAGACTAGAGGCGGGGTGGTCGAGAACTTGGGGTCGGGGCAGACTGCGTGCTCTGCCGCCGTCTTGGTGACCTCGCGGCGCATCGCCTTCATATTAGCCCAGAAGTTGACGAAAGCATCAATGTTCGCGGCGCTGGCTCGCGGGGGCAGCCCGAACGCATCGTCGAGATAGAAAGATCGGCACTTTCCGGATTCAAGAGAGCCCGCCCAGTCGGAGTGGACCGACTGCAGTCGTCTGACGATGCCGCGCATCTGGAAGGCGAGGCGGATGCTGGTGATCCAGCCAAGTCTAGGCCACTGCGTGTCGAGTGCCTGTCCGTCGACCCGGTCCATGATGCAGTAGGTTGAATGACAGTCGTTGACGATCCGCCTGATACGGGGGACACGGATGCCAAGAGTGGCAGCGAACTCAAGAGCGCGGATGGCGTCTCCGGCTTCCTCTTCCATCATCGCCTTGGACACATAGCGCCTAGACAGCAGAGTGATGCGACGGTAGTCGGGCTGACGGGGTAGTGTCTTGATGAAGTGGACTAGCTGGGAGTCGCTGTACGTTGATAGCTGATCGTCATCGAATTCCAACGCCATCGTGTGTGGCCGAGGGGGCAGTGGTAGATCGGTAGTCGTTCTACTACATGTTTCTTCAATGTTGTCTCAAGAGATTTGATATTTTCCACGAGCTTGAGATGTTGTCCACTGCTTTCTGTGTCTGTGAGATCACGGGACCGGGATATTCTTACTCCGTACAGACACAATGTGGGAGGTTGAGAGGAGGCTGCCCCCCTTTTCGCTCTGCACAGTAGGTTGATATAGCCAAGAATGGGGGAAGGTGCGTGTGGTTGATGGTGTGATAAAAATTCGGCTTATATAAAGGCTTCCTGATCCCACCTCCATGCCTTCTACCCTGACAGCAAGCCAATGTCCACGCACTCACGAACTGTTCGCAATATTTACACTCCCTCTGATTCGAGAATGTAGCTGACTGCTCCTTGTGCAATATATCCATCGCAACCCCATATATAGGTGCTCTCCGACTCGCTCTCTCTGTGACGCCATCATGGACTTCACGTCGCCCTGGTTGCCTTGCCCGGCCTTTATAACGTGGCGAGGCAGCGGCACGAATGGCAGCAAGCCAACATGCCCGCCATAGAGTTCTAGAAGGGCTCGCGCGGATTTAGTTGCCGCGGCAAATGCTACCTGCTGCCCTTCCTTCTTAAACCGGTCACCGATCTCCGTGTGCCCCCGCTAGACATTGTTTAAACAGAAGACCTAAAGATTCCTCGTCGAACATCTCTAGGCTCCCACCCTGATGGGCTTCGCCAGTAGTAGGAGACATTGTCCCATACTTTCATTGCAGTGCCCTCTTCCAGAATGTTGGCTGCCTCTAGGTCTGACATGACGGTATAGATCCAGAACCTACAACCCTCCCATTCCGCTGTGAAATTATACTTCTGCCGTTCGTTCTCTGTGATGATATTGAAGATTTCCTTAACCGTAAGCATGCCGCTTGTTTAGAATGATGCGCTGTGGATAGTCTCATCAGTAAACAGGTACGGCTTGCTTGAGACCATGAGCTTCCCCCTCAACCCATCATCTCCGTATCCGGGCATCATATCTACCCGCACGGAGGCCCTGGTTCCGACGTGGAGGATTGTTGCCCAGTAGTTGTTAGGCTATAGGCCCTCATCGCCTTCGTTGTCCTTATTGAGGTAGGCGAAAATGTGAATCCTCTCGACGGGCATTTGTAGATCCGCGGTTTCAAAAGTGTCTGTGTCCCAATTTTGGTCCATTGCCTGCTTTCTTGTCAGCTTTAATTAACTCCTTGTGTTTCGACCGTAGAGTGTGACTAACGAGAGATCTGAGCCGGCAATAGCTCTGAGTTGACAAGGGGTCTGAGTTGACAAGAGGTCTGAGTTGACAAGAGGTCTGAGTTGACAAGAGGTCTGAGTTGACAAGAGGTCTGAGAGGAAGAATAAATGGTGAATTCTAAGGAGGAAGATACAAACACGTGCCTGGGTGGAAGACTGTTGCGGGAAGGTGCACCAGGATGAGGAAGGAGCGAACGGGACTGTGTTTGTACAGCGCTCAGGCAGCCATCGCAAACCATGCGTCAGGGACGCACGTGATGAAAGGTGGAGGAGAATGGAGATCCAACGTGACCATGGTGGGAGATCGCGAATAGGGGCGCAATATAGGAACAAAGTGAGGATGATGATGCCAACTTATAGTAGTAGTATTAGGCTTAGATACTGCTCGTACTCCTGCTCCTGGAAAGAGCAGATCTTCCAAGAGAGGGACGCAACAGGGAAGGTACGTAGGAAAGAGGAAGGAGCGAACGGGACGGGGAAGTATAAAGAGGGTATGAATGATGAATTTTGGAGTCGGCGTCGGTGCGACTGTGTCCAGTTTTCCATATTCACGATAGCGGATTCAGTGCACTTTATGAACCAGTTGGTTGGCCACTTCACTTGCATACGGATACATACATGTATATGCAGTTGGCTCACAACACATTCATTCACATTTAGACGATGCAATCATCACCAACACGCATACACACATAGTGACGTAAGCCGGGATTTCATGGTTCTCGTGATCAAAGTGAGGAGTGCCCGCGGTGAGGCACTTTTGTCCCATCTTCTCATTGTTACATGTGTGGAAGGTTGGTCTCAATCTCTATTGTCGACATCTTGCCCTTCAGGTAACCTGACCGCCCGCATACTTGTCTTTGCACATATCATCTCCCAATCTCCCCTTCTACTCATAGAAAGTCACCGGGACGTGGTCTATTCAACAATCATGAAAGAAGACTCGCTACCGCCGCTTCCCTACATCCTCACCGCCGACGAGATCGTGCCCGCGATGCGCCAAATTATCGAGGACCACCGCTCGCTCATTGATCAGCTGATTGAGACAAGTCCCTCAGACGCCACCTTTGACAAGGTCGTCAAGCCCATTGTTGATCTGGAAAACGCCCAGTCAGGCCATCAGGCAATCATCGATGCTCTCAAGTACTGCTCTCCATCGCTGGACTGCCAATCTGCCGTTGGGGTAGCCCAAGAAGCCTGGCAGTCGTACTCTTCCAGACCCCGACACAGTCTATACCTTCTCCTCAAGGCAGTCAAGGACAAAGACGATACAGGAGGATCCCAGAAGAAGCTCCTGGACCAGATGCTCCTCGAATTCGAGCAGTACGGGTACGGCGTCCTCGACGATGCAGCCGTACAGCAGAGGGCAGCACGGTTGACCAGGATTGAGACGCTTTCCGCTGAATTCACCCGCAACCTACGACAGAAAAGCGATGGAATTCTATTGACCTCCCAGCAGGCCCAAGGCCTACCAGACAGCGACCGGAGCCCAGCCAACACCGACGGAATGGAGCTCTACGATCTCGAGAGCTACTTTGTCAAAATCATGACCAACGTCAGGGATTCCGACACACGAAGACGGTTTATGGAGGCCAGGCATGGGCAGTATCCCGAGAACATACCACTCTTTCACGAGATTATCCTTCTTCGGGATATAAATGCGCGCGAGCTCGGGGCGACGACGAGCCACGCTGCGACAAAGACGCCGTACAGGGTTTCCCGATCCGTCGAGTGGGTTGAGACGCTCATAGACGACCTAGTCGCAATCCTGATCCCGTTTGGACGCGCCGAGTACGAACGGGCCAAGGATCTCAAGAAACAGCAGCAGCAGCAGCTCGGCGTGGACCCTCCCGAAGACTTCCAGGCGTGGGACTATCTCTACTACAACTCCTTGCTAGACAAGGCTGCCCGCGAGGTAGTAGACCCCACGGCGTTCATGGAGTATTTTCCCCTCGCACACACTATCAATGCGATGCTGGATCTGTTTGGAGATTGTATGCAGCTTCGATTCGAAAGGATCCCCGAATCACGCTTGAAATCGTGGGTCTGGCACGAAAGCGTCTTTGGATGGACCGTTTGGGACGATAGACCGGATACCAGGGGGGATTTCCTTGGTCACCTGTTTGCCGACATCATCGCCCGGGACAACAAGTACAAGGGCAACCAGAGTGTGAACCTGCAGCCGGTAAGATATATATGCCTAACAATCCGGAGGATGGGCCTTTGGGGACGTGACTGATGAAGTGGGTATGTATGTGTTTGCTCGCTCCAGGGTTACCAGAAGCCTGATGGAACGAGAGTGTACCCTGCCAACACTCTCATGTGCGGATTCAATCTGGTGCCAGGGACAGAATGCCTCTTGCGTCACCAGCAAGTGACTACCTTGTTCCACGGTAAGATTCAATCCTTCACCGGTCGAGAACTTTCATGGAGCCCCAATCAACAGGTGTCCCGGGTCTGACAGTAGCAGAGTTGGGTCACAGCATTCACGACCTAGTTTCGCAAACACAGGACGCCAAGTTCCACGGCTACCAAGTCCCACTGGAGCTCGCGGAGGGAATCGGTATCATGCTCGAACAGTGGTGTGACATTCCCAGTGTCTTGAAGAGATTGAGCCGGCACTACACTGCGCTCTCACCGAGATACAGAGACGACTGGCTCCAGGCTCACCTGGGAGCCAATGCTCCTCCCTCCGAGACAATCCCCGATGCCCTTATCGACGACTGTCTCAAACTACGGGTCAAGCAGAAGATTCAGAAGATCCTCGGCAGACTGTAAGCTCTTCTCACTAACCATTCCCAAGTGAATCATAGCTGAAACCCCATGACATGTGCAGCATAACTGCAGTGTTTGATCTCCAAGTTCACAATCAACCGAGCCACGAGGCCCTAGTCAACCTGGACGAGACGCAGCTGTATAAAGACCTGTATGAGAAGTTCAAGTTCGTCCGTCCCCCAGAAAAGGGTCACCTTCATGCAGGAGAGGGACTGCTCATGTCAGGTTATGATGCTGGTTTCTACTCTTACATCTAGTACGTCGTCGTGCATGCTCCTTCACTGAATGTCTGGAGATGGTTGAGCTAACAAGGCCTTTCTGTATATAGTGCCGAGATATTGGCAGCAGACTTCTTCCAGACGGCGTTTGCCCATGACCCTCTGTCACGGGATGCATGGGGCCGGTTTCGAACCGATGTTTTGGAACCGGGAGGTAGTAGGGATGAACTTCGTATGATCGAGGAGTTTCTAGGGGGTCGTCAATGTGATCCGAGGGCATTGCTATCCATGCTGGGACTGTCTGAGGGCATTCAGACGGGTGAACTGGCATAGTCTGGTAATGAGTAGCAATGCGTTTTGGATATATCTTGTTATCCATACTCGGATACATGTAGACAATAGCGACAAGACATCAAGACTCCGGATATCTTGACAATCGCATCAGGGTAAACTACCAAACGACACTCAAGAACACCAGAGCCAGAACAATATGATCATCACACGACCGCAGGCTCACTCCAACATAGCAAACTGTAACTGTAACTGTAAAGCATATTCAAATTCCCCAACTAAAACTAATGACCTAGGCCAATACACAAGACTAAGTAAAAAAAAGGGTTAAAAGTACGAGTAAAGTAACATCCCCCCCAATCGTCCAATAATACAAATCACCACCACCTGGGGATTCCCTGGGGATTTTTTTATTCCCCATCCGTGTTCAAAGTTCTTTCGTTTCTCCCAGCCTCGCCCGGTTCAGCACGCTAGACTTTAGCCTGCTCCGCTCGCTCCGCTCACCTCTTGCGCCTCTTCTTAGAGCCCTCATCCTCCGCTGCGGCAGCCGCATCCTCCCTGTCCCTCTTGCGGGCCTTCTTCTCCATCTCATCCCAGTCTTCACCCTCGTCCTCAGAGTCAAGTTCGGCATCGCCATCGTCGTCATCGCTGGCATTGCTGCCGTCAAAGTCGGACTCGTCCTCCTCGCTCTCGGACGCGTCATCGAGCTCGTCCTCGCTTATCTCAAAGACGGACTCTTCCGACTCCTCGCCGGAGCCCTCGTCATCCGAGTCGGCCTGGAGGAAGGACCAGCCTCCGTCGACGAAGAACTGGTGCGGGTCGGCTGTGACCGTCTTCATGATGGTCGGCCAGTTGAGGTTGAGGGGTCCCTCGGAGAAGGGGATGTCGGACGAGTCGAAGAAGTCCTTGACCTGGTCAAGGTGCTCAACGGGGATCGTGTTGACGTGGTAGGGCGCGCGGCCAAAGTCCTTGAAGACAAAGACCATGTCGAAGTTCTTGAGGCCAAACTGCACACGCTCCAGGTGCACCATCTCGATGTCCTCAATTGTCACAACCATGAAGGGCGGTTCCGTCACCTGGATCAGGCAGTCCGTCGTCGGCTGGATGAAGACGTTGCTGCGGAAGGGCACACCGAAGAAGCCCAGGTCGCGGATCGGCATGTCCACCTCAACACCCTCGTTGCGGCCAGCATCGGCAATCTTCTGCGCGAAGCCCTGGAACAGGCGGTCCAGCTCCGCACGGCGCCGCCGCTCCTCCTGCTCCGCCTCGAACTCGTCCTCGTCTCCGTAGCGGTACTTGCGCTTGCGGTTGCCCGTCTCGTCAAACTGAATGTCCGTCGCCTCCCGGTAGAACTGCACGTCCTTGGTCTTCTTCTTGTTGCCCACAATGATGGGATCCTTGAGGTGAATGTGGATGATGACAATCAGCTCGTGCTGGCACGGCTGGAAGAACAGGTGCTTGACGTTGGAGAAGAGAATGTCCACCCGGTGCTGCGCGTTCAGCGGCGACTGGTACCGGATACCATTCTGGTGAATCTCCACCTTGCCCGGCACACGCTTGCCCTCGTGCGCCGGGCGGATGAAGACGTTGTCCAGCACCGCGGGGCGACGGTTTCGGATCTCCACCAGCTTGTCCTGCTCCACGACATCCTCCATGTCCTTCTTCTCCTGCTCCTTCTTCACCGAGTCGCGCTTCATGTTGGAGATCTGCGTCGCAATCTCGTTGTAACGGTCCCCATCCGTCGATCGGAACGTCAGGCTGCGCACAAAGTGCGCCGAAGCATCCTCGAACGGCTGGTCGTCCTTGCGGCCCACACCTTGGCCGGGCGACAGGAAGTTGATGCGCAGGAACGTGAAGTCGCTCTCGTCGCTCTTGCTAGCATTCTTGATGGTGTTGATGTGGAAGGGCACCGGCCGGCCGAGAATGGGCAGCACAACGGTGCTGTTCTTGGCGTCCACTACGATTTCAAGGTTGCGCACCTTGGGCGGGAACTGGTTGTCACGCTTGTATGACTCGAAGCGCTTGAACTTCTTGGCCTCGCCTCCGTTCTGGTTGTTTGTCGACTCAGCAAACCGGGCGAGCCCCTCCTTTTGCTTCTTAGCAGAAAGCTCCTTCTGGTGCTGGCGACGCTTCTGCTCCGCCTCTTCGTCCACCTGGGTGCTGCGCCCGGAGCGGAGCCTGCTGTTCTGGATGTTCTTGGTGGCGACGGCACCGACCTTGGGGTCCTTCTTCTCCTTCTTGGGCGCGGGCTGGGCCTCTTCGTCGTCCTTAAAGAAGAATGAGTTGGCGTCGGCGCTTGTCGGAGCCTCCGAAGTGAAGACGACAGGGTCGCCCGTGGTGACTCGGATCGTGTCGGTCAGGACGAGGGAGTAGACCTTGCTGTTCTTGTCCTGGGGGTTGGGGTTCTCGATGTCCTGGAATCCGGTGTGGATGATGAGCGTCATGCCATCCTTGAGGGTCCTCTGGTTCTTAGCGTTGAGGATGAGGGTGGGGTCCTTGTTCTCCAGGCCGACGCCCCAGCCGACATTCTTGAGGAAGTGCTTCTCCAGCTCGGGCTTCTTGGCCTTGACGAGGCCGAGGGCCTTGGCGTAGACGTCCTTGGCCGTCATGCCGTCGCGGATGTCCTTGATGACGGTGTTGTGGATCATGCATAGGAGCTTGTAGTTGCCCTCCTGGGCCTTGTTGGGGTCGACGAGGTATGTGCGGGAGATGGTGGAGCAGTAGGACTTGTAGCGGAGACCCATGGCGGCAACGATGGTACCCGCGTGGAGGTTCTCGTCGTTGGACTCGCTAAGGAATCTCAGGTCGTACTTGCCACCACTCTGGATGGCAGGGCCCAGAACCCAGTCGAGCTGGGCGGGGTCAAAGTCCGGGGGCAGCTTGCCCTTGCCCGGAAGCTCGACCGTCTTCCAGAACTTGTTGTCGTCAAGCACCTTGTCGACCTTCTCGGCCAGGGCTGAGTGCTTGATCTTCTTCTCGGCGTCGAGAACGTTGGACATTTCGTCGAGGAAGTAGGGGGTCATGAGGGCGACGCAAGCCTTGGAAGCGGCGCGCATGGCGCGGAGCTCGTGCTCATCCTTGACGGCAAAGGCGTAGGTGGAGAGGGCGTTTGTAATGTCGACCTGCTCAAGATCCTTGCCCTTGTCGGCAAGGACCTTCTTCCACTCGTCGACAAAGGGACCGCGCGACGTGTCCTTTGCGAGGACGCCGACCTTGTTTCCGGCCTCGTTGATCTTGTCGGCGAGGGTGACGAAGAGCTTCTCGTTCTCGGCCGCATCCTTACCGCGGACCAGGACCTCGACGGGGAATCGTCCGCCCTTGATTTGCTCGAGATGCTTTGCTGTAAAAAAGCGCGCGCCATCGCATTAGTATACTAACTCGTGTCGCACTGTGCATAGCAGGGTGCGGGGAAGTCGGGTTGGATGGTAGACGGTACCTTTCTTCGCTGTCGTGAGAATATACAGTGTGTCGAGCGTGAAGAGCATCATGGTGGTCGGGAACTCGTAACCGAGGAGCCAAAACTAGTAAAGAAAGTCAGCAAGCAGAAACAGGTCGCGCACGTGCGCGCGCGCAGTTTCTTTTCGGGCGGGGGTGGTGGCACACGTACGTGCATGGCATTGTTCTTGTGAAGCTCGGGCGTCTCCTCGACCTTGCCCATCATGATGACTAGGGAGGAAGCTCCCCCGAAGAGGGCCTCCTTGGAGCGCAAGTCATTCTTCCAGGAGGAGACAAAGTGCGAGACTCGCTCCTGGAAGATCTTGCTGTCGATTTTGATGTCGGCCATGATGGAGCGATGGCGGCGACTCACGACGATCGATCAAGGTAGTTGAAGGGGGGAGAGTGAGGATTGCAGGTCCGAGGTGAACAGGCTGGGGAGACGCGAAAATGCAGTGTCGCGTAAATGGTCCCGGGTCACGTGATTTTCACGGCGCGTCACTCCAGTCACTACCACTGTCGTGCACTCTCACCTCACTGGCCATACCAACACATACAAAGACATGCAGTCATCCTGTTCATTGGTACGACTGTACGGAGTGTCAGGGTCCAAAAAGAGAGAGCGAAGTAAAAAAGAAAAAAAAAATACGAAAAGGGATCGTGGGGTAAATGAGCATGAGGCTCTAGGTGACGTGAATGTCGCGATGAAAGATGAAGGAGAAGATGGCGATGGGTCTCACCATGAGACGCCTGGTCCCGTGACCCGACATTTCTCTTGGATCATTCATTTACAAATACCATTTTCTAATACGAGTTGAATACTCTGTATGTACGGGGTAATGCTGAAAGCGATGAATACTTGCACTCTGTACTATGCGTCCATCTACGAGTGCGAGTATGGGCTATGGATATGTACGCCACGGCGAGGAGTCATAGGGTCCACCTACTGAGCAACCAGATTCTCCTACGCTGTTGGTTGTATATGCACGCGTACTTAGAAGTTATGGACCATTACTTACTCGGCAATCAATCCCCACGATCCATCGACACGAGTCCGACTCCCCGTTTTGGAAAGAAAGTCGATGCAGACGCCAGTCAAGCACAACAAATAGGTAGCGAGGCGCATGGCGAAGGTGGCCGAGTGTGCGGAGCGGCTTCGGTCCCCGGCCGACACCCGTCTTGTCATTCGGTGTATGGTGGGGTTCAACTTGCGATGCTCCGTAGAATAGTCTAGGTCAAAACGCAGTGGTAGCACTCCGTACTTTCAGTTTAATAGTAAAAGGGTTGGATGTAGAGGTCCCTATACGTGCATTTCTTTCTGCCTTGGCATACGGCCCCATTACATGAGAAAACGTACATGTTCATATTCATATTACTCCTCATACATGCTCTCATCTCAATGAGATACCCAGGGACGGGTGAAGAGGGAAATCAGCATGGCATGAAAGAGCCCTGAAAGAGCCCTGAAGCAGCATCGTTACAGTGGTTGACTGCCGGCCGTTTACACGCACATTACGTATGAAACGCCAAAATTCATCCGTAACATATTCGTAGCGCCCTCCATAGGCATCCGGCCCCATCTTGTCCTCCGCCTCTGCCTTGTCGGCTACCGGCAGCTGTCTACGATACTGGCAGCCCACCACTGCTAGTCTGTATAGACGGTCGGTATCCGTAATGACATCCCTTCTTGCCCGCCCGTACTACTCCGTTAGTAGTAGTCAGAATATGTATTATCTGCACAACATCCAGGTCCCTACGAGTAGCAGTAGCAGTAGTAAATGGCGCACCGACACTGTGCTCCATACCCATTAGTGCCGCCGCCACAAGACGCCAACCTTTTAGTAATAGCCCCAAGACGTCAAACTGCAGTGGTCCGGCGTGACAAGATTCCAACTGTAACGACCTCTCCAGACGTCTTCCGCAATGGAGCACTAGTAGGCAACGGTCAGCGTAATCCAGTTAGTGCCCCGTCCCTAAGATGGAAGGAAGAAGTGAAAATATGAGGGTGCTACTGCCGCATCACGTGCACAGTGTGTGTGCGTGAGCGTGCGCCAGTGTGAGTGGTGTGTGTGAGAGTGCGTGTGTGTGTGTGCGCGTGAGAGCGAAGGATTGAACCTAGACCCAAAACTCACACCAACCAGACCGCAAACCTTGCTACCATTTTTAGTTGGCCGGCGGGCAGCCCGCTCTCCGTCCTCGTAGGTGGGACTATTATTATGTAGTGGGATATAATTTTTTTTCCCTTGGTCAAAAGCCGATCTCGCAAACTGACGCCAGTCTATTGCTCCCTCCAACCTGAACATTTGCATTCCCTCTGCAGACTGTCCTTGTTCACTGGATTATATACACATCGTGTATCCTCCAGTCTCGTTTTTAACCGGTCTTCTTCTTGAGAGCCCATCGCTTCCAATCCTCTCATTCATATATCCTTGATTGGGCTGTTGTACCGCCATCATGTGTGGAATTACAGGTCTCTTGGTTTGTCACCCCTCTACCCCTCCATGTGTGTGTGTGTGTGTGTATTGGTGTGAATTTTCAACATGAATTTTCAGCGACAACAACAAGACAGTGCACATTCATGTGTCAACAATAGCAACAGCACATTCGCAACTTGACCATGGCTAACACCTTCTATTCTAGTTGGGTGACACCCGGTGCACCATGGCTGCCGTGGATCTGCACGAGTCTCTTTACCTGCTGCAGCACGTACGTACCATATTATCCGCCCCTGCCGACTCACAGCGCACAGACGCATCTCTCTCTCAAGTGCTACATCGTATATTGATGGCGCGTAACTAACATGGCTACAGCGCGGTCAAGAGGCTGCCGGTATCACCGTCTGCCAGGGCGGAAGAGTGTACCAGTGCAAGGGCAACGGCATGGCCAACAAGGTCTTTGCCGAGGGCAAGCGCATCCAGCAGCTGCCTGGATACATGGGTTTGTTTACACCTGGGATCAATCTGACCCTTTTCACTTTTTACAGGATGCACCTCGCCAGCCTTTACGACGGTGGCGATGGCCATCTTGTTTCTTGGTGGTTGTTGAGATGGCGATACTGACTCTCTCTCTAGGTCTCGGTCACCTCCGTTATCCCACCATGGGCACCCAGTCTGCGTACGTACATGATGAGCAAGGACTTGACTTTCATACCTCTGTGGCTGACCTATTCTCGTATAGCTCCGAGGCTCAGCCCTTCTACGTGAACTCGCCCTTTGGTCTGTCGATAGCCGTCAACGGTAACCTCGTCAACACCGAGTACCTCCGCAAGTTCCTCGACGAGGAGGCTCGCCGCCACATCAACTCGGACTCGGACTCTGAGCTCCTGTACGCCTGAATTATTCTCTGACCCTTGAGATACCCCTTCTCCTCCCCCTTTTTTAGAGGGGGGAGGGGCTGGGGTTAATATGCCTCCTTTTTCCAAGGAGAACACTAACCCTTGTAGGCTCAACATCTTCGCCCACGGCCTCCAGAAGCTGGGCAAGACCCGCGCCAACAGCGATGACATCTTCACCGCCCTGGGCGACGTGTACACGCAGTGCCAGGGCGCCTTCGCCTGCACCGCCATGATCGCCGGCTTCGGAATCCTCGGCTTCCGTGACGCCAACGGCATCCGCCCCCTGTGCCTGGGCTCGCGCCCCTCGGCCACCCTCCCCGGTGCCACCGACTACTTCATGGCCTCCGAGTCCGTCGCTCTTAAGCAGCTCGGCTTCGGCAACATTGTCGACATCCTGCCCGGACAGGCCGTCTTCATCGAGAAGGGCGGTCACCCCGAGTTCCGCCAGATCGTCGAGCGCCGCTCCTACACGCCCGACTGCTTCGAGTACGTCTACTTTGCCCGCCCGGACTCGTGCATCGACGGTATCTCCGTCTACCGCAGCCGCCAGAACATGGGCGAGAAGCTCGCCGCCAAGGTCCGCGCCGCCCTCGGCGACGCCGCCATCGACGCCATCGATGCCGTCATCCCCGTCCCTGAGACGAGCAACATCGCTGCCGCCACCCTCGCCGAGAAGCTCGGCAAGCCTTACGTCACGGCCCTCATCAAGAACCGATACGTCCACCGCACCTTCATCCTGCCCAGTCAGGCGCTCCGCCAGAAGAGCGTCCGCCGCAAGCTGTCGCCCATTGATTCCGAGTTTCGCGGAAAGAACCTCATCATTGTGGATGACAGTGTTGTCCGTGGAAGTGAGTTGCCTTTTTACCCGCCTCCTTCCCCTTTCTCTTCTTCTTTCTCTATCATGTTATTCTTTCTTGTCAAAACCAATGCTAACCGAAGCCCAGCTACTTCGCGGGAAATCGTATGTCCCCTCCTCCTCCCACAACTCACCATCCCGCCCTGTACTAACCATGCCCTAGGTCCTGATGGCCCGTGAGGCTGGCGCCGCCCGCGTCGTCTTTGTCTCTTGCTCGCCAGAGTGCATGTACCCTCACATTGTAAGTGACCACACCCACGTACAACAGCACGAGAATGGAAAGGCGTACAGCATGCTAACTTTCCCCTAGTACGGAATCGACCTTGCCGACCCCGCCGACCTGGTTGCCCACAGGAGAACCCGCGAGGAGATCGCCAAGTACATTGACGCCGACGACATTGTTTTCCAGGACCTTGCCGACCTTAAGGCGTCGTGCCTCGAGGCCGCCGAGAACAAGGACACCACCGAGGTCGAGGACTTCGAGGTTGGCGTCTTCTGCGGCAAGTACGTCACCGACGTGCCCGAGGGCTACTTTGAGCGCCTGAGCGAGATCCGCAGCGGCGAGAAGAAGCAGAAGAAGGCTGCTGCCGAGCTTGTCAACATCCAGGCTGGTGAGGCCGAGCAGCAGCAGCAGCAACAACAGGGTGGAGGAGCTGTCGTGGCCAGCTCCGGGCCTATGAATGAGGTCCAGCCGGCAGAGAGGGAAGACATAAGCCTCTACAACATTGCCAGCGAGCTGGGGACCCATGACCACGACAAATAGATTGTAGACACCCCTATGGACCCTCGGCTCCTTAAAAATGGTATGACAGATGACTACTACTGGTATGAGCAGTAACTACTAGTAGCAGGTACGGATGGTAGTAGCGTTGGTTGGCTGGCCCCCTTTTTCTTTGCACCCCCGGCTATATATTATAGACTTTGATAAGAGAACTTGCATCACTTGCAGAATGAGTCAGGAATTAATTCGACTATGCATTTCTTGTGAACACGTTCTCATTCAGTCATTCATGAGTGAAGTCTTGAATTTGTTTCTCCATTTTTTCTTCAAGAAAAAGGAGATATCCGTCATGTTGTTGTGACGTGTGCTCCGATGCCGGGTGCTTGGACCATGTGTTCGGATCCGAAACCCCGCGGGGTGTTGGGGTAGTCACATAGTAGTAGCGCATCTCCAATCGCCCAAAGTGCATTGGCTATACGTTTACCCACAGCGCATGATCTGAGAAGTATATATCTTATATAAATCCCTTCGTCTTCTTCTTTGACATCCCTCATTATTTTCTACAACATATCAAGCATTCATTGTGTCTCTTACTGAACCCCTGTCCTGCCCCTCATCACCAACCCCTCACTACCCCACCACCGCCACCATGAGAATCCCCTACGTCGCCGACCCCCCGCCCACCACCTCCCCCGAGGAGCAGGCGATCGTAGACCGCGTGAGGGCACGCCGGGCCCCCCGTCCTCTGCAGTCCCTCGACCGCGCGCTGCTGCACTCTCCCGCCGTGGCCGACGGGTGGAACTCCTTCCTGGGGGCCATCCGGACGCGCACCTCGCTGCCCGCCGACGTGCGCGAGCTGGCCATCTCGCGCGTGGCCGTGTGCAACAGCGCGTGGTACGAGTGGGGGCACCATGCGCCGCTGGCGGGCGAGGCGGGTGTGTCGTCCCAGGGACTGGATGCTATCAAGTCGCCTGAGCCTCTGGTGCACGGGTCCGCAGCTGCGGGCCCCCAGACGCTCTTCAACGAGAAGCAGTGGGCTGTGCTGGTGTACGCGGATGAGATGACGAGGAATGTGGTCGTCCAGGACGAGACTTTCGCGAAAGTCAAGGGGCTGTTTAATGATCAGGAGATTAGCGAGATCACTGCCACGGTTGGTTGCCTTCTCCTCTGCACAGCCCAGACATACACATATACACATATGGCATACTGCTTTGGGTATTGGGTATCGAGTACTGACGCATATGCCGTGTTTAGATTGCTTGCTACAACATGGTGAGCCGGTTCTTGGTCGCGCTGGATGGTAAGTCTTGTCCTTGCCTTTACCTACATGCGCATACGCATACATGTGTGCCTTGCAGTGACTGACTGACCTTGCTTCATTATTAGTTGGTGAGAAGAACGGGACTGGTCCAGATGATGCGCCTATACCTGCCCATTAGGCACGCACGCAACCATCACCATCAAATCACGTCGAATCACAGGACACAAGCGAAATGCAGAAGATGCACGCAGCAGACGGCAGCTGTGCATGGTAGAGAAAGGGTAGTGATAGGGTATCTGTCTATGTATGTGAAGTGGCGCAAATTGCAACGAATCGTTGGTACATGTGGTGTGTGAGTGTAGTGCGTGAGTGTGAGTGTGGGTGTGAGTGTGAGTGTGAGTGTGAATGCGGTATGCTCTTGCTCTTGGTACAATCGCAATCATAATCCAAGTCGTGAATACATCATCAAACTCCAGCCATATTCAAAAGTTTCCAAATCATCCAAAAGGTCAAAAGAAAAGAAGAAGAAGAGATAAAAGAAAATCATTCCACGTAAAAAAATCGAATCCATCATCATGAGTGCAGGGTCATAAAAAAGTGTAAGGGTGAAGAAAGAATTAAGGGTAGAAGAGAAGGAGGAAGGCGCAGGGGAAGAAAGGTGGGTGGGCGCGTATTCACGCAGAGAGGGGAGGGCGGTGGGCGCATTCACGCTCATGCAGACGGAGGCGACTTATCCATAGCCATGGCCTGCTCTATCGACGCATGCCGCCTGTGCATCTTTGGCGATGTCTGGAGCTCCTCAACGACGCCCGCCCAGCCCTTGCGATGCGGGCGACCGACATTCTCATTATGGCCGATGGCATGGGTGGTTAGCCTGCGCAGGGGCGGACGTCTCGAGGCATGGTCCTCGGCAATGGTGGCCGACCTCGACAGCGGCGGCTTGGACGGTGTGGTCATGGCGGACATGGAGGGCGACCTGTGATGGGTGTGGGCGTGGGCGCTGTGAGGAGGCGAGAATGCTATCTTCTCGGGGTCGCCACGGGGCAGAGGCGGGGGCGGGGGCGGCTGCCTGTCGGCGATGGAGGTGATGATGCCCATGTAGACAACGAGGAAGCGCATACGCAGCAGGTCGAGGCGGCGCACGCGGTCGTCGAGGACGGGGCGACGGTAGGCCCAGAGGAGGCGCGACGAGGTGCGCAGGGTGGTGGAGTCGGCCGAGATGACGAGGCTGTTGAGCTCCTCGCGCAGGTCATCTCCCGCGCGCTGGATCTCGCGCAGTAGCCGTCCCAGGCGGATCTTGTCCTCGAGGCGCTGGACCTTGGCGACGTCGCGGTCGTAACTCTCATTCTCCTGGATGCTGAAGTCGACGGTATCGATGTATGTGGCCACCTCCTTGGGCGCGGAGACGTAGGCGGCCGAGTAGGCAGCCACGGTCTGGGCGAGGACCACGGTCGCGAGCAGGAGGGCGGTTAGGACGAGGATGATGGTCCACTGGAGGAAGCCGGAGCCGGTGTTGTCTGCCATGGTCATGGTGGTGGTGGTGGGCGTGGCGGAGCGCTGGTGATGGTTGTTGATGCTGTTATCGTCGTCGTCGTCGATGGTGGTGAGAAGAGGGTCATAGTCGAGGGGGGATACCGTCGGATGGGCCTGGGGAGATGGGGAGGAAGATGGGGAAGAAAAAGAGAGGATGGGGAAGAGGAAAGGAAAGAGCCAAGTCGAGATGGTGTGTGCGACGAGGGCTTAGATGCGCGGGAGGGGCGATGGATCGATTTGGGAGGGGGGGCAAATAATAGCGGCTGGCCGGGCTGGGCGGCCAAGCGGCTATGGAGGAATACAGGCTGCGGAGTACAGAAGCGACAAGTCTGTCAGTCTGGACCACTGATGATCCATGTAGGTACGCTGCAGAGTCATAGAAGGTGCAGGATTAGCTGGTGAATTAGGACGGTTGGACGGTACTCGTACTCGTACTTTCTTGGTCTCGTACTCGTACGTGGAGTATTAATTGCAAGGATCACACTACACTGCCCCTCTACTGGGCACGGATACTCACTTGTCACTCACTCATAGGTACTCACTCACACTATTACTCCGTAGTAACGTACTCATAGTACTCATGCCGTGACGGTCATACGATGAGACGATGAGATGAGAGGTCCGTCTGTCCATCTATCGGTGTGTTTACAATTCAGAGTGGTAATTTAAGCAGTTTCATCCACAACAGCCTCTCAACCGTTTCAACTTGTCTTTATTCCTACCAACCTGTGCATGACCGACTAATAACTATAGGTAAGTATTCGTTTGTGGTGAAATCCCTCTGCATAATGCGTTGGTCCCGGCTCTTGGCGACTCCGATCCCAACAAGACCAGGGCCAAGACCTGCCCGTCGCCAGGGCCAGTCGCACACAACCTCGGTCGCGGGTCTCATCGCATTTCGCATCGCATTTCGCATCGCATGCCCGAGTCTTTCTTGCATGCATCTCTACGTACTCCGTACCTACTCGCCACGACATCTACCTCTAATAGCAAGTATACTCACAACATGTCTAGCACTTGCAAGTTGACGTCGCGCGAGTCAGATTCCCTCATACAGAGTATGCGCTTGGCACGGTTCCTCCCGCCCCTTGTATCCGTACATGTATGCGCCGTGGCTGCAGGCTGTATAAGAGGTACATGATACATGATACTTGTCCGTGGACGTGGTCGCCTTTTTTGCCCTCTTTCCACACTTGCACACTTGCACGCCTCTCTCTCGCCTCACCCCGCCACCCACATGTGATGCAAGCACGCAGACGGACAGACGGACCAAGTAAAAAAAAAAAAAGTGACGATTCGTAGCAGTAGCAGCAGCAGTAGCACCTTCCTTCAAGCTTTCTCTACCATTTCTCCAGCCTGCATCTCCACAACCCGCCAGCCTGCCTTTATCCCCCCTCGCTTCTCCCAACAAGACATTCTGCCGCGCCGCATTGCCCTGCCCCTCCGCCGAGGCCCAGCCTACGACCCGACCGACGACGTATTTTTTACCCCGCCAAAAAACCACATCCCATCCGATCGATCCAACCGCGTGCCCCTCACAGACGATTGAGACAAAACCGCCGGTCAACCCGGGACATGCCACCAGAGCAACCGAGGGAGACGAAGAGAAGAAGAATAGAAGACGGGAAGGACACAACAACATCAGACACTATGGCTGCCGCCGCCGCCGAGGTGCCGCCCTCACCAGCCGGGCCCTTCGCCCTCCCCACCATCCTCGACCACCCCTCCTCCTCCGGCCCCATCCTCATCACCCAGGGCGCAGAAGGCCGACTCTACAAGACGACCTACCTCACCGGCAGCACGCCCTGCGCGCTGAAGTACCGTCCGCCCAAGCCGTGGCGCCACCCGACGCTGGACCAGCGCCTGACGCGCCACCGCATCCTCTCCGAGGCGCGCATCCTGGTCCGCTGCCGCCGCGAGGGCGTCCGCGTGCCGGCCGTGTATGGGCTCGACGAGGCGGCTGGGTGGATGATGATGGAGTGGATTCCGGGGTTGCCCGTCCGGGCCCGCATAAACGAGGCGCTGGGCGAGAGGGTGGCAGCAGGGCCGGACATCGAGGGCCACGACGGCCTGCGAAGCTTGATGCGCCGTATCGGCTCGGCCGTGGGGAGCATGCACCGCGTTGGTGTTGTGCACGGTGATCTGACCACCAGCAACATGATGCTTGCCCCGCCCGCCGAGGCAGACGAGGGCAGCAGCCCCCTCGATGGCGAGATTGTCATTATCGACCTGGGCCTTGCGAGTGGGAGTACTCTACCCGAGGATCGTGCCGTGGATCTTTATGTTCTTGAGCGAGCTTTTGCCAGCACGCATCCCCGTGCGGAGTGCATCTTTCCTGACGTGCTGGAGGCTTACAAGTCAACCTTCCCGCAGGCGCCGGCTGTGCTCAAGAGGCTGGAGGATGTTAGGATGAGGGGGCGAAAGCGTAGCATGCTGGGCTGATTGTCACAGAATCATACAAAAACAAAAACATACAAGAAAGCCATACAAGAAAAAAAACTCATATAAGATGACATGCAGTAATGACCTCATGAGAGAGATGCAGATCCAAATCTTGTTCATTGTTCATGCAAAGCGACGAATGATGCTGTTCGCTATATCTAATCCAAGCAAGCCAAATATCCTCTTTTTCCAAAATGTATACTCATGATGCATGCCAACTTAGTACTACTTGTTGGTAGTCCCTGAGAAGAGCTACTCCCTCAGCTCTGCTCCAGCAAAGTATCCCTTATTCTCAATGACGCCCCTGTCACGCACAAAAGCCACATAGCGAACCACCCAGAGAGGCACGACATCGCCCTTGAGACCCTGGCCGCCCTCGCCAGCGAGCACCCCCGCGCCCTCCGGACCGAGGAGCTCCCGCAGCGTTCCCGGAGGCAGGACATCGACGCAGTCGGTGTGGACGTTGAGCTCGATGCTCTCCTCGTCGGCCAGGCGCTTGAGTGGCGGGGGCACGCTGCAGCAGCGCGAGAGGTTGACCTGGTCGACGGCGGGCTTGACGTCAGTGCGGGCGATGAAGTCGGCGAGCTTGCGGGAGCCGAACTCGGCGACTCCCAGGCGACGGACCAGCCCGCCGGCCTGCAGGCCCTGCAGGTGGCGCCAGGTGGCAACCTCGTCGTCCAGGCTGCCCTGGCGAGCGTTGCGCTCGTCGGCCTCGTACTCGCAGTCGCCCTCGAAGGACATGCCCGGGAAGGCCACGACCAGCAGGTCCACCGTTGAGATGCCCAGCTCGCGCCGCACCAGGGCCAGTGCCGCCTCGGCGTGTGCGCCCCGCTCGGCCAACCCCGCGTCCGGCAGCAGGAACAGCTTCACCGTCACCTCGTACTGGTTCGGCTCGTCCGACAGGCCGGCGCCCTGCCAGTCGATGCGCGGGATGAACAGGCTGTCGTCTGTGCGCTCGGTCCAGTACTCCGCTGCCGCCGCCCGTCCTTCTGATGCGTGTCCGTTGCTGAGGCTGTCGCTGCCGTTGGTGGTCGGAGCCGCTGCGGCGGGTGCGTAGTCGGCCTGGGCGGCGGAGAAGCTGTCCCGCAGGGAGTGCACCAGCTCCAGGTTGGACCGGTTCGTGCTGCCGCGCTTGCGGATGAATGCTGGGCGGGCGGACATGACATTGCTGCGCGGGGTTAGCTTTCAGTTCCTCTGTCTCTCTTTATCTGTCTTTGTCTCTCTGTTCCTGTTTCGCCTCTCGTGGGGGGGCCGCTTGCGCAATGGAGGGGAAGGAGGGGGAGGGGTTCGTCAACGCACCCCGTGGATAGAATGAGCTTCGTCATGGCGGCGACACTGAATTGTTCTCTCTGCCGTGTAGGACTGTGTATATATTCTGAAGGGCAAGAGAACGACTCTCTCTCTCTTCTTTGTCCCAGACTTTGATATCGGTTGAATGCTTCGCGGTGTTCGGATTTCGGCGTTCAAAAGGTCGTGCGGGTGGGATTACTAATGCGTAGCGATGCGTGGGGGGGAGTTCAAGTCAATCGGGTCCGAAGATCGCAGTAGCGTAGCCTGAGATGGTCAGGATGTTGGGCGAGAGGTTCAATTGAAGAAGAGTTGGCAATAGTAAGCACACACGATAGCAAGACTTGGAGGTGACATTGAAGGGGAAGCAGGGGAAAGGGCAAAAAAAACTTGATCCTTAACGCCGCCACGGCGGATAGACTAAGAGTTCTTATAAACGGTAAATACTAAATTGATAGCATCCGCCATACTAATACTGCTCCACTATGTGTGTGTGACGCCGCTGCCTCGCTGGTGAAGGAAAATTGGCCGCTCTCCTACACAGAATTTGACCACCAGACCGGCTGCTCATTTCTTCACCTCCTTGGCTGCCCAGGACCTCAGCCTCTGGCGTTTTCAGAGGCCAGAGGCGACAGTTTCAGCGCCCTCGGGCAGGTATCACGGAGTACAGATTCGCATACCTACCGAGCGGCACGCATATACTTCCCCTCTTCGTACTAGCTCTGACAAGCTGTTGGAAATCGGTCTCTTTTGGAGGCATTGCCTCTAAAACTGGCGGGGGTGAAGTCCCCCGACCCAATCTACAGCGTAATACACAACATCGAGCACGTATGTGGATTGGAAATGACCGCAATCGTTATGCGGTTTGGCTGGTCCTTTCATGCATGCATGAATTGAGGCAACATAAAGGGAGGCGGACCAACTGATAGTCCGCTCTAATAGCAATACATATCCCCGCTTTCTACTCCGTAGAGCCGGCGACTACAGATGCACTTATATGCGTCCATTACATGTATAATATATCCCATCAAGGTTCCCTCGTCTCGTGCCCATCAAGATCCGTCCAATGCCTCAAAATATGCTCTTGTCTTGATATGCCACACATCAGTACCCAGTCCCGGGAAAATGGAGACGACAACTTCTGAGGAGGCGCAAGCCAGCGTCGATATTCGCCGTTGGCGTTCCCAAGGCAAGCCGCCGACTCGCTCGAGTTTTCAGAAGAAGGTCAAGGCCAAGAAGAAGGAGAAAGGCCTGCCTATATCTTCATCAGACGAAGAACTGACGGAGAATGATATGCGGCTGGATGAAGAAGGTAAGAGGCGGTACTGTCTATGAGAGTATATAAGTATATGCCCGCAGCCTTACTAATGTTGAACAATACCAAGGGGCCACGGTGGTGTATAAGAGCTTATTCAGAAGCGTTGTACGCTATCCAGGCAACGTTGCTGTTAAGAGTGGCAGAAGTGTCTTTCTAGAAGAGGCCGATGCTATGCGTATAGCGTGGGATGGTGATATACCGGTACCTCGCGTATATAGTGCCGAAACGACTAACGGTGATATAAACCGCATTGAGATGCAATACGTTGAGGGAGTGACGCTCGAGAAGCTTTGGGGGGACCTCTCTGAGGAGGCTAAGACAGATATACTTGGACAGGTCCGTGACATCTTGGGAAAGATGAGATCTATACCGCCACCGGGCTTTATTGGTGGCTGCGCTGGCCGCGAGATCCGCGACACCCGCTACCGCTTCACGTACAGTGCTCCGGTATGCCGAGATGAGGGTGAGTTCAACAACTACCTCTTATCGGCTGTCGAGAGGTTTGCGCCGCTTCCCGTGAAAAGGGTCTTTGCGCGCCGGTTGCGTACAGATCACCGCATCGTCTTCTCTCACTGTGACCTCGCACCTAGGAATATGATTGTCAAGGATGGGAAGATTGTTGCGCTTCTCGATTGGGAGGAATCGGGATGGTACCCCGAATATTGGGAGTATGTCAAGTTCTTCTGCCGTCCGACTGGGGTCAGTAAAGATTGGGAGGATCGCGCTGATGAGATGTTTCCTCAAATCTATCCAGAAGAGTTGGCAGATCATATGGCGCGGGATAAATGGCAGACCGATTAGCGTTTAGGAAAGATGCAACGTCCTTTGAAGAAACCCTTCGGAGGAGGATACGGGCATGGCATAGACGAGGGAAGGCACGGACAGATGGACGGATTCCCATTAAAGTGGTGATATTTATGACATTGCACATGAAGATGAAGTGGAGAGAATGACAAGAGAACGGAAAGATGCTATATATATATAACTTATTTCAGAAGAAATATATTACTCTTGCAATGATATGATTACGATGGAAGTTTGGATGGAGAGAAGAAACAAGGAAAACAAAGCGATGAGAATTCACCTACGTTCTGCTCCGCACCAAACAGATACCACATCGATTTCAAGCTTGCTCATACCGGCCCGCTCGACGCCAGCAAAAGGGCGCAATCGGGCCATTGGGATATCAATGCATTTGTAATTCAAGTTCCCACCTGGCCGCATCGAGGCCAATTGTGCATGAACTGACGCATCGTACGGGCGTGCATATGTGATTCAGGCAACGGCCGTTTGTCGCCGAGTAATATCGTAATCATACAGGGTAATACTTTTCGTCGAGTCGAGTCCCCAGGTGGTGGGTGGCCTGGCTTGGTGGCCAGGCGAGGGGCTAGAGTGGAGCTATGGGTGTCTTGCTGTCCACAGCTTCCTTCCTTCGCTCCTGAGGCTCCGTGTCTCTGTGGCTCGTCACCAACCCAAGCAGAGCAAAATTGTCTTGTCCGTTCATCTGGCTTCACCACCGACCGACACACACCTCCCCCGGCCCCGCTCTCCGCCATTCTCTCTTTCACTTCTTTTCCTTTTCTTCTCTCCGGTCCCATCTAGCAACACACCTGGCCTTTGTTGGCAGAGGTGCATCGAAAGCGAAAAAAATGGCTATCCAGTACGACGCCGTGACCTGGCCTCCTGCCCCCTCCTCCCTCCTTGCCGCAGTTCGGCCACTGATGTCGGACCCTCCTCTTGCAGATACCTGATTCTTCTGTCCCGCCAGGGCAAGGTGGTGCGTATAATCCAGCCCGATCTGACTTGAGGTGGCAATGTATGATGGGGGAGAGGGGAAGCAAGAAGGCTGACAGTGCAGCAGCGCCTCGCCAAGTGGTTCACCACGCTCTCGCCCAAGGATAAGGCCAAGATTGTCAAGGACGTGTCACAGCTGGTGCTGGCCCGCCGGACGCGCATGTGCAACTTCATCGAGTACAAGGACACCAAGATTGTCTACCGCCGATACGCCTCCCTCTTCTTCATCGCCGGCTGCGCCTCCGAGGACAACGAGCTCATCACCCTCGAGATCATCCACCGCTACGTCGAGCAGATGGACAAGTACTACGGAAACGTCTGCGAGCTCGACATCATCTTCTCCTTCACAAAGGCCTACTACATGCTCGACGAGCTGCTCCTCGCCGGCGAGCTGCAGGAGAGCAGCAAGAAGAATGTGCTGCGCTGCATCGGCCAGCAAGACTCCCTCGAGGACATGGAGGTGCGTACCTGTTGAACATTTCCCCTCCTTCTTTTCCTTTTAGTCTTTTCGAATGCATGGTCCCCGAAGATACGCCCGCCCTGTCTTTGTTCTGCCTCGACAAAAGGGTTGCCCTGGTGCTGACGCGAGGGTGGTCCCGTGAGAAAAAGGTCGAGGACGAGGTGACGAAGCTCATGTAGCATCTCGAGCTGTGACATTCACATGCATACACTCGCACCGCGGCTATGCCGTTCCTATACCACAGGCACTGTCCGTCCCCTAGGGAGCTGGCCCCGGTCGGATCAAGACACTCGGCATATATGCTAAGAGGGGGCGGCGGCCAGACTGTGGTTGAGGGCTGGAGCTCAGCTTCTACCCACGGATGCTGCTGCTGCTACCCCAAGTCCCCGATATACCTACCATACGAGAGTCAATACGCACCGAGAGGAGATACAGAGTTATTGACCATTGCTTGGCTCCAGCAGGGTGAAGACGAGGAAGTATTACATCGTCTCAAAGCCGCGGGGATTGTCTGATGGCACAACGAAACACAACACAACACACGAGTCGGCAGACAAGAGAGAAAGAGAGGGAAAGGACAAGGCGGACGACACACACAAAGATATGATACAATTCAGCAGGCGACTTTTTTATTGGGTTCACACGGCAAGAGATGGGGAGAGATGGAACCTCACGTCTGCCGACCAATGCGCACGCGCGCGATGTGGCGGGGACAGCAACAACAACAGGCGTCCGGTGTTATTCATGGGAAAGAAAAACAACAAACAGTCTGTAGATCTTGGAGGTGGACCACCATCCTCTTTTATATCAAGATACTCGCTTTCAAAAAGTCTTTATACAAACTATGTGTCCCATGTTGGCCGTGTGCCTAGCATGCCTATACTGGCAGAGAACTGGCAGAGGAGAACTAATGACAGCAAGTGCGATGGACCGCGACACTCACATCCGAAGGGACGAACAAGCGAACGAGCGAACGGACGAACGGACGGGGAAACGAACGAACGAATAGACCAGCCGACAAGGGAGCGAACAGACGGCTACGAGTAAACAGTCAAGGGGACAGACGAGCCTACGCGATGCAATCCAACGGCCAAGAATACGGATATCACTGGCAAGCAACAAGGTGACGATACCGAGACGCGTGCCAATTACGAGAGTCGCGATTCGCCGACCATCCATGGACCAGCGGACGGTAAAAGGCAAAACCGACAATGATCGAGTATTACGGAGACCAGGGCAGCAACCACGGGACCAGGAGGGGCGCCGATTGAGGAATTCCGAGGCGATAAAAGAACAAGAGACCAATCCAGAGGCCACGCTACGCTATCCGTCATGCCCAATGGGCAATTGGGCCACGGCATAGCCATGGCATGGCGCAACGCAACAAGTGGAGCAGTGGGGAGGAGCCAGCTGGCCTCGAATGCGGCCGATGAGCCAGTCAGCGAGCCAAGCCAACGAGCCAGCCAGACCGCGCCGTGCCATCACATTGTCTGGTCCTCTGACTGTTTCTGGGATGGCTCCAACGGTGTTTTACGGAGTAGAGGGGGGTTCCTCCTTTGCCCCCCCTCCAAGGCCCTCCAAGGGGAGAGAGGGAGGTGGGCCTCTGACCAGAACTTGGCCCAACCCAACTCTGTTTCGAGCCATGTATCCCAGGTATCTCCCCTATCTGGGGCGCCACGCTCCGTCGCCTCCATCCCCACCAAAACTCACCGCCGCCGCCGCCATCGGCGCATTACGGACTGCCGCAACTTGTTAGCACGATACCTGCGTCGGCTGACCTGCGCCTGCTGCTTGCCCGCCTACCGTCCACTTCCGGACGCAGGCTTTACCGAGTTTGATACGAGTGTAGTAGTCCGTTACCTCATCATCACTGGGCAATGCAATCCTGGCGGTCCATTACTGACTGCTGCTGCGCTGCTACTGCTGCTACCTACTGTGCTGCTTGCTCCTTCCTGCTGGCGCCCTCTCTTTCCCTCCCCCCCCTCACGATACCACCAACCGATAATAGATTCCCTTTGTCATCGCCTCCTCCTCTTCCCCCTCTCCCTCACCATCATCGTCATTGACCATCACCACCAGCATCTCTCACCAACCCCGCCACCACAGCATCTTACAATACATCGCCTACCCGCACCCGCCTTTCGCGCGTCAATGCCTGACGCGCATCCCTGGTGCTAGAATCGACCTATTTGCGACAACGCACACATACTTTACACGACACCGCCTTATCCGACCCGACTCGCGCGTCCGCCCGCCCGCCCCTCCCCCCTCCTCGAATTCGTCTTCGCTCCAGCGCGCCCCCATCATTCGAATTCGATGCGCCGTACGACTGATTGCACGACGAACACTTGTACTATCGCGATCCATTGTCGCGCTCCCGTTACGTCACTGTCGCATATCCCGAGCGTCCCGCGCGCAGCAGTGCATTGATTTGCACCGCCATCTACGACAACCACAATCACAACCACAACCACACCTGACTGCATCGGCAGCCGTCAGCAGCCACGATGAAGGTACGCGTATTATCGCGGCTGCAATCCATGCGATGAGAACCATCTTGACCACCTAGCGCGGGTTGCTGACAAGACGTTTTCCCCCATCTGCAGTATCTCCCCGTGCAGGATTTTGAGGCGGTGACGAGCGCCCTCAACTTCAACACGCCCGACTGTAATGTTACGGGCGGATGCGACCTGTACACGACCAAGTCGACAGGGTCGGACAAGAAGCTATACAAGAACATTGACAAGGACCTGAGCTCGCAGCATGCAGCGCTGCTCAAGCTGGGGGCCAGCCTGTCACCCCCAGACCGAGAGCACATGCTGGCAACGTCGCCGAGCATGCAGCTCTTCTCACACTCGAGCGCCTTTGGCCCACTGTCAGAGCTGTCGAGCCGCCGCACATTTGCGTACCTGATTGCGACGCTCAACGCCAGCCACCCGCACTATGACTTCTCGCACGTCCTGCGGCCCGGCGACTTTAAGCGCGAGCGTAACCTGCGTCGCGTCATGGTGAACCTGGACTCGATACTGCAGAACGTGCGGCCTGGAGGCGGCACCAGCGGCGACAGCAGCAATGGCGGGTTCGAGTCTCGGTCGGTCGACTCGTCACTCGGCGGCGACCCGCACGCGCCGTGGGGCGCCCAGTGCTGGTCCCTCATCGACAAGGAGATGCACCTGGGCGAGTGCACCATCTTCAGCTACCACCCGGATGTGGATCCCTTTGAGGAGGACGAGAGCGCCATCTGGGCAGCCCACCACTTCTTCTTCAACCGCGCCCTCAAGCGTGTGGCGTACCTCTACGTGCGCGTGGTACCCGTGGTGTCGTCGACGAGCCCGAGTCTGAGGCCCATCAACCGCGGTGGTGCCCTGCGGTCGTCGCACACGGCTGCCGGGGGTGTTGGCGGTCTCAACCCGTCATCGTCATCGGTGTTTATGTCGTCGTCGAAACGCGCAGACTACTGGCTCGGTGGGCGGGATGCTAAGCTGGTGCCTGCGTTTGACGACGATGACGAGGGCAGCCCGCATGACGACGGGCTGCTGTGGAACCGCGGCGAGAATGGCGACCTGGTCATGTTCTCGGATGATGATGCCATGGAGGATGAGGAGCCCGAGGAGTTTGAGGATGATGACGATGTGCTTGACAAGAGGCATACGAGACTCATGAGTGAGGATATTGCAGGGCAGATGGAGATTTGAGCTGTCCTTCTGGATATCCTCGGTGACTGTTTATTCCTGTGTTTATTCCCGACGTCATTTACCCTTTTTCATTCTCTTCTCTTTCCGTTTCCTCATTTTCCTTGTTCTTCTCCTTTGTTTCTTGCTCTGCAGTGTTTTCTGCCTTGGTTGTTTATCTGTCGGTTTGCATTATTGAATCAGCACGGCGCATGGTCGGTGAGAGCGGCTGGATCGCGTCGCTAGTTTTGCTTCTTCCATTCTTGTTCATTATGTTTTTCTTCTTCAGATTATGCTTCCTATTCACTTTACGCTTCTTGTTTCCCTCCTTGTCAGTTTATGCTTTTTGTCTGTTCGCCTGTCTGTCCTCAGGTGCAGATCTAGGCTAGACTGCTTGCTCACCTTTCGGTCGCAGCGCAAGGAACCAACAGGTTGGATCTGCTGCTTACGATGTTCTTACGTTTATCTTTACTTTACGTTACCTCTCTTTACGTTCCCTTGCGTTCCCTTTACGTTATTATTGTTCCTGTATCTTTGTTCTCTGGTATTTAACGTTATACGAATGTTGACGGTTGGACGGTGCATGGGTGGTGTTAATACGAATATAAGTGTTCAACTTGGTATGCTTAGTGCTCAGTGCTCAGTGCTCAGTGTTCAGGTTTGTGTGTGTGTGTGGGTAGGCGAGCGAAGCGAGGACAGCTCCCGGCAGGGCCGCCGGAGGCAAAGTACAGAGGCAGACGACTGTCAGGTAAGCGCAGTGTAGTGAGGAGAGTGAGGGTCCAAGCCAACAGTTTAATACGGTGTACTGGGCAGAACCAGGAACATATTCACGTGAGATTCACAGTAGATTACAAGGTCGCTTTGCATTCTGAGAGATGCAGATTCAGGTTCGGACATGTTTAGAGGTCAAAGAGTCGATATAACCATCTGTATAAAGCAAAAAGACAAGGCTGGCTGGGTATGATATCGTGTCTGCTAGGAGACAGACAAGAAGAAAGCAGTTGAAACAAATGGCCACCCATTCCTGTTGGGAACACCCAGAGCAGAACACCCAGAACACTGGAACAGACAGCAGTACTCGGGCAGACTCCGAAAAAAACAGTACCCAGAAAAGATCCTCACCACTCTGTAGAACTTTTCCAAGAATACTCCAGTGCAAGCAGCAACCAAACAAACCAAACGTAAGACAAAGACAACCCATGCGCCAGATAATGTAAACCCTGTTTGTTCTGTTGTTCCCAGTGATATTAGACAGACGATAGTAAAAGTGAAAGTGGTGGTGATAGTAAAGACGTGTATGTGGTAGATGGAAAGTGTGGTCGGTGAAGGCGTGTATGCGATCGATAGAATCGTGATCGATAAAAAGGGTGGATGGAGCCGGGGAAAATCGCGTGGGTGAAGCGTATATCGTAATCACCCCTGCGCATCATGCCCAAACATCTCATCCCTAGTCGTAGGTGAAGGCGAAGGTGGCAACTCCGTCTCCCCAAGGGTCCCGGCAAGTACATGCTTGGGCGGATGCAGCCCATCATTCTTCCCACTGTCCCCAGTGGTCTCGTGAGTCTCCCCAAAGGTCGACCCATCGAGAGGCAGCGATGGCGGCGGCGTATCTGGATGCTTCTCCGTGTGCGTCTCATCGCCTGACGCCGACGCCCTCGGTGATTCGGGCTCCTCGGGAATCGTGGCAAACTGCTGGAGCACCTGCTTGAGCGCCGGCCTGCGGATGGGCTTGGACAGAAACTCATTCATCCCCGAGTCCATGCAGTCGCGCATGTTGCTCTCCTCGGAGAAGGCGGTCAGCGCGACAATGGGCGAGGTGAAGCCCACGGAGCGGATAAGCCGCGTGCTCTCGATGCCGTTGACGTTGGGCATCTGCACGTCCATGAAGATGACGTCAAACGTCTCATCCGTCTCCATGGCGTCCTTGACCAGGTCGTAGGCCTCCTGCCCGTCCTTGGCGATGGTCACGTCGGATATATCCTCGAGCTTGAGCATGCGGCGGACCACCTCGATGTTGGTCGAGTTGTCGTCGGCGACGAGGACGCGGAGCTTGTTCCCACCTCCCTGGTTTTTCTCCTTGATCATGGTGGACAGACCGGAGGGTGAGGACACCACTTGGGGTTGGTGCTGTTGCTGCTGCTGTACTGATGGCGGCTGTTCCGATGGGTCTGGAGACTCTGGTCCGCTGGGGTTGACGGAGAAGTACGGCTGGCTGAGACCGACCAGTCTGGGCTGCGAGTTGAGCGACGACCGCGTAGGACGGTTGCTTCCCGTACCGCTGTTGGCATCCTCCATGGATCGCCGCGTGGGCGTGATGCTACCCAGTGCGGCGCTCGACTCTAGAGCCGAGACGAGTTCTGCACTCGCGCCCTGGCCATCCGACGACCCACTCCTGCCCGTCCTCGCGAACCGCAGCGGTATGTGCATCGTAAAGGTCGTGCCCGAGCCCTCTACGCTGCTCAGCGAGATGGACCCGCCCATCAGGCCAGCCAGCTGCTGACAGATGCTCAGCCCAAGACCCGTGCCGCCAAACTTCTTGCTGAGGCCCGGGTCGCCCTGGACAAATGGCTCGAAGACCTTGTCCTGCAGGTGCTCCGGGATGCCCGGACCAGAGTCCTGGACGACAAACTCGAACAGGAACGCCCTAGACGATGCGGCCGCGGCAGCTGCAGCGCTGGCATCTGCCATGCTGCTCACCTTGGGTGGCTCCATTGGGTTTATGGTGAGGGCGGTGCGTCCGACACTGGAGCCGCTGACGGCCCCGCCAGCAGAGTTGGTCGACTGTGCTGAGCTCGAGCCGTGGCGCCGCCGCGGCCCCGATCCGTTCCGCGAGCCCTTGGAGTGCGCCTTGGATAGGGATGAACTGCGGCTCACATCCTCATGCTGGTGGTGGTGGTGATGTTGGTGCAGGGATGATGTCATGTCTTCACCCATACACTTGATGCGCACCTCGACCTTCCCCTTGGACGGCGTGAACTTGAGACTGTTGCCCACAAGGTTGATGATGACCTGCAGAATACGGTGCTGGTCGCCCCACAGGCTGAGGTCCTCGAGTCTAGGCTGATATTGCTGCTGCTGTTGCTGCTTGAGGCCGAGGTCGGGCAGCTGCGGCGGTACATCGGAGGAGACGGAAGTGGGGGCAGCGGTGGCGGAGGCGGAGGTGGAAGCGGAGGCGGAAGCAGCGGGGGGAGTGGATACAGTGGCGGAGGCAGAGGCAGAGGGGGTGGATACATGGCTGCCGCTTCCATCCACGTCGACGAGACTGCACTCGCTGGAAAAATTGACGGAAAAATCGATGTGTCCCTCCTTGGCCTGCTTGTCAAAGATGGCGAGGATCTGGGAGCGCACGTCGGCCAATCGGAACACTTTGGGCTCCACCATGACCTGATGGCCTATCTGGTTCTTGGAGAAGCTGAGCAGGTCCTCGAGAAGGTGGAGGAGTAGGTCGCCGGAGCCGTAGACAACCTTGAGGGACTGCTTGATGCGAGCTATGTCGGTCTCCTCCATGCAGACAGCGCAAAGGCCGAGGATGCCGTTGAGGGGCGTCTTGAGCTCGTGGGAGATGTTGGCGATGAAGAGCGTCTTGCTCTCGTTGGCGGCCTCGGCGGCCTTCTTGCTCTCCATGAGCTGCTTGGTGCGCTCGGCGACCTTGTCGTCGAGCGAGTTGTACTGCTTGACAAGCTCGTCGCTCATGTCATTGAACGTGTGCGTCAGCTCCGTCAGCTCATCCTTGATCCAGTGGCGGCCAACGTCGACCTTTCCGGGGATCTTGAACATGCGGCGGGTAGCGTCACGTGAGGTGGCAGGTGTTCCGGCGCCCAGCCGGCTGCCGCCGCGGCCGATGAAGCGTGATATAGTGGTGACGATGCCCCTCTTGGACTTTTGCGAGGCCCCTGCGGGATGAGTCCCCCCACGGGACGAGTACGAGTCTGAGTCGTCGGTCAAGCAGTCCTCGTAGCCGGGGGGGCTGACCGACTTCTCGGTGGCGGCCTTGAGCTTACGGATGGGCATGACGCCAATGTGGGCGCAGGGCAGGACGATGAGGCCGAGGAGGGCGGCGGTGCCAAAGACAGTGGCGAGCAGGATGTCGCTCAGGGTCGATATGGGCTGGTAGGCCTCCTTCTTGGACTTCTCGACGATGACGGTCCAGTTGACGAGCGGGGTCTGGGTCCTGGCGTAGCCGACCGAGACGGGAACATTGTTCTCGTTGTGGGTGTGCAGCATGGCGCTGGCGTTGTTGACCGTGTCGGACCTGCCGCTGAAGGCCTTGAGGGCGGCGGGATACCTGGAGACGGTGAATGAGTCGCCGTCGGCAGGGCGGTGGTCGTGACGATTCATGGCGGCCTCATCGCCGTCCGGGGGCAGGACGAAGTGGACGTCGAGCTTGCTGAACTTGTCCTTGTCCGGTGTAAAGGTCTCGTTGCTGGCGGGGAGGCTGGAGTCGAAGCGATTGGAGGCCTGGGTGGGGCCGAGGATGAGGACCATGCCACTCTTGTCGAGGCCCTCGCGCGAGTCACGGACTTCGATGAGATTGGTGGCCATGGCGAGGACGGTCATGTAGCCGAGGATGAACTGATCGTCATTGTCGCGGATGGGGACGGAGACGGAGATGAGGGCGAGGGTCTCGTTGACGATGAGGGGACCGAGAAGAAGGCCACCGTTGCGGGAGATCATGACGTTGGGGAAGGCCATGGCGGCAGTGGCGGGGATGTCGGGGCGGATGCGGTTGTTGTGGTCGAGTGGCACATAGGTGATGTTGGGGTAGAGCGAGGGCGGGTAGCCGTAGTCGGGGTCGTGGAGGGTGACGCGGGAGCCGTTGGGCGAGGTGTATGGCAGGACAACCTCGGGCATGTGCTCGGCGGTGACATTGAGCAGGCCGCGGCTGTCACCGGTGGTGTTGCGCGAGTAGATGCGGACCTGGAGCAGGCCAGTGGTGGCGCTGACGGCGAGGGCGCTGGTGATGTCGATGGCGGCGCCGTTCCAGCTGGTGCTTCCCGTCCTGTAGAAGTCGCTGAGGGCCTCCTGGATGAGCAGGCGCGAGCCCATGGTGTAGCATCCCGTCTGGATGAGCTCGAGCAGCGAAGTGATGCGCGAGGCCTTGAGCGAGGCCGTCAGAGCCAGGCCATTGCGCAGGTTGCTGGCAATGTGCTTGTTGACGTAGAGCCATGTTGGAACCGAGACGATGGCCAAAGCGACGAGGGTGATGGAGAAGACCAGCAGGGCGAGCTGCTCGCGGATGGCGATTCTCATTGTCGGATGGGTTGTTGCTGAGGTCCAACCTGGACCTGGAGAGGCATGTTTCCTCTTGCTGGCCGAGGAAGCCTTCTCACTGTTTCTTTTCTCCTGTATGGTGATTTTTTTTCTCTCTTCCTCTTTCTCTTTCTCTTTCTCCACTGTCTGTCGGTCCGTCGATCTCCTGTCCTCCTGTCTGGCGATGTGACCCGTGGTGCCGTTCTCTCTTTGTATGATGTCCGTCTGTATGTCTGTCCCGTTACACACACACACTCACACTCACACTCAAAAGACGCAAGGTACCGGCATTCAAACTTGGAAAAGGGCGATTGGGAGGAGGATAGAGTCGGAAGATGGGGAGAGGAAAAGTTAAAAAGGTTCCTTGGCTCTCGACGGCAGTTGTCCTTGTTTGTCGGAGGTGCAGATAGGTGGTGGTAGTGGTGGTGGGGGAGGAAGTGGAAAGTGGGTGGTGGACAGCGGACTGGGGGGGGAAGGAACGGAGGACCAAGAATATGTGCCGGCCGGGAGCCCTTTTTTTTTCTTTCTTTCTTGCTAGACCTTCCCTCCCAACAGGAAGTCGAGTACGGAGTACAAAGAACTTGAAGGAAGGTATATTCCGTGTGTGTATGAAGAGGAAAAGAGAAATAGCCCGGCTAACCATGTACGAGTAGTGTTTAAAAAACGGGAAACCCAGGCCCGACGACAACCCCGGCCACTACGGGGTAAAGTTTAGATGGGTGGCGGACACCACACACACCATACGAGTAGTATTACACGCCTCCACGAGTCTACGAGTGCTCTACGCCTGGACGACAGGGCGACAGTGCGACTTGGCTTGGATTGGGGAGGGCCACCGCCTGGACTGGGCTGGGCTGGGGCAGGTGGAAGCGGGTCAGCGAGGGGTTCCAGTCCCAAACCCATCTAGGAGAGCGCGCGGGACGGAGTGCTGGCTCGTACGTACGGAGACGACGACGGTGCCGCCGCCGCCGCCGCCAACAGCTCAGCAGCAGCAGCAGTGGGAGAGGAAAGGAATTGGGTGGGCAGTGGGCAGTGGACAGTGGACACACGCTGCAGCTGGGCAAGGGGGGCGGCGCGGGTGGGCGGGTCAATTCGAGGGCGCCCCTCTGTCAAGGTTTGGCTGTGTGCCAAGAACGGTCTCGAACCTGGGGAGGCTTGCCAGGGACCGGGCGATCCGTGCAGGGTCTCGTGATGGAGATGCAAAAGCCCGATTCAGACCGGAGCTAGGGCGCTGGGCCAGGGTGCTAGGACAGTGCTAGACTGTGCGTACGGAGTAATGCTCGTAGATGAACGATGAGGCTACTGCTAGCAATCTGGCCCTCTGGCCCTCTGGCCCTCTGGCCCTCTGGCGTTTGGCATTTTTTTGTTCGACGATTTGTGGGGGCAAGGTTTGACGCGGACGCGGACGAGATGAGATGAGATGAGGGGAGGCGAATTGCCACATATTAACACGAGTACGGAGCAGTAATAGTCGATGGAGACCAACAAGAGGGAAGATGGAGAAGAGACTGGCAGACTGGCACTGAATCTGTTGTCTGGGTGTCTTTGGCGTCGGGACCGAGATGGTGTGCAGGTGTAGTGTGGCCTCTAGACTAGGACCTAGGTCGTGACAAGGCTCGGCAAGGATCAAATGGGGCGGGGACGGGGGAGGGTGTGCAGCAAGAAGGCAGGTGCAGGTGGTGAGAGCGACTGCCCAGTGCCCAGCGCAGGGAGAGAGAGAGAGAGAGAGAGCGCGAGGGAATCTTTACTCCGCAACTCCTGGCAGTAGAACGATGAGAGCAAGTATTTACATGCTACTACTAGTACTAGTATATTAACGTAGGTATCTGTTCAATCCTTCGTTGCCTTGCTGAGATCAAGTGCATATATATTGAGACCAACTGTATGACCGGGCGCCAGCCATTGATTGACCTTTTGCTTGGTGTGCCTTGATTCCAGCTTGATGGATGGCTCTAGAAGAAGGCAGAGCAAGCCACAGCACACAGTCCCCTGTACCAAGTATTACCAAGTTGGTATTAGGCACAGCACACAGCATTAGCATTGACGGCAGGACAACGATGCCCTCAAGCCCCCAGTCCGTACAACCAACATTTCTACCGGCTGCGATCCAATGAATGAGTATTACAATGGTCCATGGTCCATGGTCCAGAGATATATGTCTCGACTCCATAGTAGTATCAAGTAACACGTACGAGTACGCATATGCGCAACGCACTGACGGTCCGCAGGGTCCGCCAAGCTTACGGAGCACAGCCATCCATGTAGAGGATGCGTAACCCGCTGTTTGCACGTTGGGGGCCTTAATATCCCATAGCCCTGTACGAAGTACTTTTACTTTGAAGAGTGCAGTGTACTCCGTAATGAGCCTTGCTTAGAGTGAGGTGAGAGTGAGTACTGAGTGAGTATTACTGAGGGAGCGCTAAGCGAGTGCTGAACAGTGAACAGTAAAGATACTAGGTACCCCCGTAGGATTCCAATTCAATCCAAGCCAACATGTGCTGCCTGCCCCACAGGCTGATGCTGTGCCGCTGCCGCATGTTTCCCATGGGCCACCATGTTTCCCATCCCATGCCATCCATCCATCCATCCATGGAGCGTGTAATATGTATGTATGGAGCATGGACCATTACTCGTGCACACCCGACAGCTTGTGAGCTTAAAACTCGCGCTCCGTTATTCGCACTGGCACTGCCACGATAGACTCTGTCACGACTCGGTTATTAATCGCCGCTCTCACACTCATCCTCTCACTGACGCTCACACTCATCAATCGTTGACGTCTTCACTCGTAGTGGCCCTGGTGAAGACGCAATCATCTAGAACAGAACTTGGCTTCAATTGCTTGTATTCTCGCCGAGACCTGTCAATCCCTCGGCAAGCCCACTCTGCGGTCCAGACCTGTGGGTAGACTACACTACGGACTACACTACGCATGCATGCCCATCTTACCACTCACCATTCACCACTCACCACGCTGCACGGCGTATATCCGTATTACCAGCAGCTATAATACCCCATACACGTAGTCTGTATTCGTCCTCGGTAAGACTCTGTAATACTCTGCCAGGATAGATGGTCTGGTTCTTGCTTAACAGCGTACGCGGTATTGAGCCTAGAGCATGGCAGCACCTGCCCTGCATACGGGTACACGTTTCGCCGCAAGTGAGAGTAGCTCCGGTCGCCGTCTCCATTTTCCACGGACCATGAGTACTGTATTACGAGTTACGCCGTCGGGAGTACTATTCACCACCGGTCGGGTCGGGTCCATCCATGGTCCAATTCGATGTGTCGTACCCCGTGCAATATACTAATACTACTACCACGACGCTGGAGGCGCAATTAAACATGGACCTCAAATATTGACCCGACCCGACTCCAGGTCCGTCCGACCCAGAGTGGCAGACGGATAGACAGACCCTAGTGCCTGGCACTGCCTGCTCGTAACTGCACCTCTCGTCGCAGAGCTGCATGGATGGATGGAATCGTGGAGCAAGCCACACAACCCAATCCCAACACTGTATTACTCCGTACCTTGCCATGGTCCATCTCACCCAGATGTTGGCTTGGCCTGTGGGTACCTCTATGAGAGGTACTTAGTATAAGTCCGTTGCTGCATTCAGCATGCCGAGAATCTTGAATCCCAGCCCAGTTGCCATGGCCCCATACGTACGCTCAAACGCTGTATCTGTACCTGTACTCATACTCATACTTACGGAGTACAATACGAGCAACATGCCATGCCATGTACTGACCCGCCGCGCGCCACATGTGCCGCCCCTAGTCAACCTTGGTCCCCATCACAAAAAAAACACATATGAGCAGTCACATTGCATTTGCCTGACTCTTGAGTCGTCCCTGCCGTCCTTGGAAGTTGTTGTACAGACGCGAGTATGACCACCTATTGACAAGTTTGAGGTACAGGCAAACAGGCAAACAACGTCCATATTACCATGAGCATTGCACTGTATTACCTACTCCGTACCTGTAATTGTATCTTCCCCAACTCGTACGAGCGCGTCCATCTGCTGCATTTGGCTGGCAATAAGCTCAACTTGCCCTACCAGGCTTTTCTCCATTCGGGCATCCACCCCGTCCACTCTGGTTTCCGGTTTCCGGTTTCCGACTCGCCCACCCACTTACGCTGTAATAATACGGCACGCTGTAATACTCGTAATAACACTCACTCATTCCCTGGTCTGTTGATTGATTGATTCCATCGAGCAGCGCAGCAGCATGTGCAGCACGCAAAGCAACTTGGCGGCGCAAAGACCCTTGTTCAAGTTGACTGTGTTTCCCCCCCCTCCATCACCGGACCTCGCTCCGTCCAGCCTAGACCATGTCAATTCTCACTTTAATATATAAACTTGCCGTTGCATCTCTCGTGCTACCAACCCACCGCATTGACGAGGAGAAGCTTGCCAAGCTGCTGCCGTCGAACACACGGACGGGTATATCCTTCCAACCTGCTCTCTCTGGTTTCTGGTTCCAGTATTATTACCGCCTTGCACGCATACCCGGGTCGCCCACATGCGTCTACCTGTACAGTACATGTACGAGTACATGGGCGGGCTCATAAATGTTACCCTGCGTGCGTGCGCACAGCGTGATACACAATGGAGTGATACCAAATACCTACTCATGTATCCGTAGTATCATGACACTGGATGATGGTCCATGAGCACGGACGGGACCCTGTGCGTCGTAGGAGTACAGTTGTCTCGTCATACCAACGCAGCCAGCCATAGTCGTTTGCTCAGTATGAGATGAGTCTTGTGCGTGTGTGTGTGCGCGCGCGCGCGTGTGTGAGTGTGTCTCATAATACCACGGGCAATTCCGCCCAAAGTAACACCCAATACTGCATGTCTCTCACCATGTGTGTGTGAGTGTGTCACTGGGCACACCCAACCATGCAGACATGCTAATAGTGTGTGTTCTCTTGTCACTGTAACGGGGGAGAGAAGCAAGCAACTCTACTCCGTAATACGCCGTAGAAAAAAAAAGAATAAAGATGAAGATGCTCTCTTCTGCGCCAAGAGGCAAAAAAGAAACATTGGTCAGTATGAGGGTCGAACTCATGACCTTCGCATTATTAGTACGACGCTCTAACCAACTGAGCTAACCGACCACCTGTGATTGTTGTGAGGCAGTCGAGGATATGCCCGCTATAGTGATTTCACGCAAGTGGAGTGGACGCCAAAAAAAAAAAAGAGCACACCATCCTACGCTATCCGATGGATGAGTGAGAGAGTAAAAAGGCAAAAAGAAATGGTCAGTATGAGGGTCGAACTCATGACCTTCGCATTATTAGTACGACGCTCTAACCAACTGAGCTAACCGACCAATCGATGGTAACCTGGCTTGATCTTGCCCTCTATGTGCCGCTCACCTGATGGGCAGATGGCGATAATGCTGTGGCGATGTGCTGACCATGAAATCACCCGATTGCAAACACGGCCATGCACGGTAGCGGACTCGCACGTTTTAATATATCATGCACAGCACGGCAGGTAGCCTTGCCTCCTTTGCCGGACGCACCTTCCCTCCATGCGGGAAGTCAACTGCATATGACCTACACATGACGATGGGGATGCAGCATCATCATCACTCCGGGCAGGTGCGCTCCTGCCTTCTCGCGATTTTGCCTCTGGTGGCCCTGTTGGCAGCCGACCTGGCTTCGCTCGCAAGTTGAGGAAACATACGAGTTGTTCAATGCCCTTCTACCACTGAGGATGGCCGATGCCAGTGTAATTCGCCATGGAGTGTTTGGCCGAACAGTGTTTGGTAATAGTGCTTGGCCGTGTTTGCTATTCCCAGTCCATGTGACGCGCTGTACCTACGTCTTCTCGGCAGCAAACACACGGCTCGCAACTCGCGTTGCTTGGCTATGAGTTTTCTCTCTCATACATTCCACAGGAACAAACGTCAACCTCCACGGCGTTCTGTTGAGCTTCGCCATGGTCCCTCTTTCGTCACGACAAAACGGGGATATAAAGGGGCACGAGGGACGACCAAGCTCCACCGGCTTGCGCGCAAGAACCATGGCCTCTCATCTCGTCGTGATGTTCTGAGAGATGGGCGGGAGGGGGGCATGCGGATGGGAAACTTCTCTGCAGACTGTCTGTCAGCTCCCCGACGGGCAGCCATGTTTATACGGGACTGCCTGAGCGAGGTTACAGAGAAGTCTCTCGATCAAGTACAGAGACGACTTTATACCGGACCCCTCGCAGCAAGGGTCAAACCGCCGTCGTCCTGGGTCTTCCCGGGCCTTCCCTTCCTGGGTCTTCCCACCGCAGGACCAGAGTTCGTACCATTCGACATTATGGACTAGGACATGGGGAGTGTCATCGAAGTCTTCCCGCCCAAGAATTTCGCATCCCTAGTTTGTCATGTCCCCAGAACATCCCATGCCACGGGTCTGCATCCCGCATAGCTGACCAAGTTTACTCGATATAGTGAATGCGATGACACCCAGATTCATACCTCTCAAGACACGACCAAGGTTCAGGCATCAAAGTCTGCGGCAGCCCCGGAAGAAGCGCTTTGAGAGGCCGATTCCATGGATGTGTGTGAATAGTCGACCGGCCCTGCAGAGATCACAGTGACATGTCTGGTTTCAGCCGCCTTCGCTGTGTCATCTCGCCGCTCTTTGAGCAGCGCAATTAACAGAGTAGGATGGCCCTCGAGATATGGTATATCTCAGAGGTTTGTCCCCCACTGCAGAGTATCCCCCCCCTGGCGCGACGGAGCCACACCCTCAGCGGTTCAGGGACATCCACAATCACGACAGCGCACAAGCTGTCACATCCAAAAACATCAGCGACGAGGGCCGGCTACAAAGAGGGGGCCGTACCTGAGGTCAGGCCCTTGAAGATCATATCAGAAGAGAAATAAATCAAAGTAATTAACATTTGCACAGGATGCTTCTTAAGGGACAGCCTTGGGACAGTCATACCCTGGCTTTCGACAAACCGAATCAGGGGCCCCTCTGTGGGACAGTTTCAAGCGGATGCACCGAATTTCGTATCTCGGAGCCTACGGCCTCGATGTCTGCACCGACTCATACTCATTATACGAGTGTCTTGTCAAGCTGGGTACGACGAAGGAGAAACGTCTGATGATGGACGTTATGGCACTGCGACAGTCGTACGAAAGGAAGGAACGGCAACGAAAACCCGGCGGATGGGATGACGAAGTCCAAGGACAATGGTTCGTCCCAGGAAAGTGAAAGGAGTTTCTTGGATATTCACGTCATCGTGGCCAACGTGAACACAACACCGTTCGGCCTGGATCTCCATCGGTACTGCCGCCGGGGAATCCTTCTGGCATTTCACGTTCCAACGCAGGGAGTTATCAGGGGACTGCAACGACATGCATACAATGCCCCTAAGGCGCCGTAGCCCATCGTCACCTATGCACATTCAAGAGCAGCACAGACATAGATAAACGTCGCCCCGCTCCCATATAGGCCAACAACAACAGAGAAGATTTTGGCCGAGGTTCCCATACAATATAACACCCGCTGTTCGCTCCTTCATCCTGCAAGGGGCGGATGACACAACAATCACACAGGACTCTTTCCATGATTTCCACCTCGACTGAAAACACCCGTCTCCGTGCCCCTCCTTATCGCAAGATCGCACTTCGCCATATCGCACCTCATGGCTTTCCTAGCCAGGTACAGATATTTTGGCGAAGCAGGGACCGTTTTACGACGGACCCTTCCTGATACGCGAAGTGTTGCCAAACAACGCCTACAGGTTGCAGACACCAGGAGGCATAATTTTGGACAATACATACAATGGCCAGCTGCTTTTCCCGGTCTATGTACAGCAAGGTGGCCCCGTTCGTTCGTTTTGGTATGCCAAAAGACCTTGCTGGACAAAGACAGACGACGACGACAGGTGGATTTGGAAGAAGCTGAGCGGCTGGCTCCTAAGCCCCTGAACAATGAGAAGGAATGACGCAACGAAGGAACGAAACGTTTCTTGTTTTATTGTATGAATTTGTATCAATACTATGTTTCTGTTAGACTTACTGTATATGAGATTATCGTCAGCTTCAGAAGCTGCCAGAAGAGATGGGGGATGGGCACTTTTGCCCTGATGATCGGGGACGACTTCTTTGCACCCAGCAAGGGCTAACTTGATTCACTGGATGCTGTTTGGATGTCGTTGCTTGCTGACTATCTGGTGTACAGGGTTGTCCTCCTCCGGCGCTGCCGCCTCCCTCGCTATGTCTGCGACACTGAGTTCCGGCTCACCCAACCTGGTCTTCTTGCCCTGTAGCTATTTCCATGCTCCGAGGTGTGGCGAGGGGATACGATCTTGTGGATTTCTTATGCAGCGATGATAAAGTGGTAAAGCCTACTTTCCTCCTTGGTCTTTGTGTGGTTTTTGGTTCATCGTTAACTGACAGAAGCACCTAGTCCTCAACTTGAAATGTGGTTTCTGGACAAAACATGGACCATGATATCTGTGTCTTCGCTGTGGCGCGAGTCCCAGGGAAAGGCCTACTATCGTAGTGGCACCTTGCTGCACCACTTCTGACAAAACTGGCGAACGCCACGGTTGTATGCTTTGACAAGTATACGAAAGGTTAGATAATGGAAACGTCTCTATGGGCAGTCGAAAAAGCACTTATATCCCAAAGACATGTTCAAGGCTGCTTATACAGCTGACGGGCCCGAAAGACGAAGAACTGACGGCTCCCGGTCCTAAAGAGTCATTTGATGACCGACATGGGAACTTCCTACCGCGCCCCGGAAATTTCAAGACAGTATTGTCGAGGAACTATCTTCCTCGGTCGGTTCATAAAACCTGGTCATGTATCTGAAAGTCTTAATGAATGAAGGTTGACCTCGCACGCACGCGTGAAAGGAAGTTATCATCTGTCTTGGGATCTTAGGAAGCATCAGAGAAGCATCACAGAGAAAGCCCATCAGCCGCTTACAAGCTAACATGACGTTGCTGATAAAGTATTGGGGCGCCACGGGCAAAAAAGAAGCCTCTTCCAAGTCAGACTGTCTTTTTGTCGGTTCCCTTTGCCCTGTCTGTCGTCTTTTATCTCTCACCAGAGAAACCTCGGCAATTGACTGTTTTTGATTCCCCCTTCAGGGGCCTTCAGGTCAATTGAAGACCTCTCAATAACATATACAAACTACTAGTAGCTCTGGCAAAATAAAAGCCAGATTCCTAGATGTCTGTATTGACAGCAGTGTAAGTGTAACCAGACGCAAAAAGGAGATCTGCCTAGCGTCGCCTAGGCAGTGTCAGGGACAAAAAGAAATGGTCAGTATGAGGGTCGAACTCATGACCTTCGCATTATTAGTACGACGCTCTAACCAACTGAGCTAACCGACCAATATACACTAAGCTTCGCAACACCAACTTATAAGCCTAGCCCCAATACCCACACGAACACATTACCTCAGGTTCTGCCTCCGGCGGCCCTGCCGGGGGCTGTCCTCGCTTCGCTCGCTCTAGGGCTCATAAAAGTCCTACATTCGCATGTATATCACATAACAAGTCATGACATGGTAAGAATAAGTGATTGATACATCAGCTCTAGACAGCATTAACAGTAGCTACATACCATGTAACAAGATGAGATGAAACCCAAAGACGAATACATCGCATACAGTCCCATACAGACAATGACAATAACAAAGGCCAAGGCCAAGACAAACAAATACAAAGGGAGTAAACAGCAAGAAAAAGAGTAAGAGTAAGAGTAGAGTCAACATGAAAGAAAAGTAAAAGTAGACAGTATACATATCTCATAAGGAAATGGACGGCCCTATGCTCGCAAAGGTATAAACAAACAGACCAAAACGACAAGAAAAAGAAACCATTCTTGGTAAATGACAGTAGAATCAAGACTTAATACACAGTCTTCTTCCTCGAAAACATCTTACTAAAACCACTGCTCTCCTCGGCGACCGGCTCCCGCGCCGCCGACCCCTGAGCCAGCCCCGACGGCGGGGGGCCCGAATCCCTCAGGAAGGCAGCCAGATCCGCCGTCGCGGACCGACCACCACCACCACCGCCGAGCCCACCGCCAGCCGAGGGCGTCGCCTCGCGCGGCTCAAACTTCTTCATCGGCACGCGGCCAGCAGATCCGGCATTGCCCATAGATGCCATGCGAGGACGCGAGGATGGCACTGCCCCGCTAGACGAGGACTGGTTCGCGCTGCTGTTGCCACTGTCGATCGGTCCGTACCTGTCGTACCCAGGAGGCATGTTGACCTGGATGGGCACGTGGCCCCTCGCGCTGCTGCTGCCTCCTCCGGTGCTCGTCGAGGTAGACGTCCCGGCGCGGGCCCTGTTGCCCGACCCGGGGGCCACATTGCGTGTGCTGTTGCTCGGGTTGGCGGGCGAGTGCTGCTGCTGCTGCTGCTGTTGCTGCTGCTGCGACTTGGACGGGACCTTGGGAGCCTTGGGCTCCTTGGGGGTCTTGGGCTCCTTTGTATCCTTGTCCTTGGAGGAGAAGCCGCCGCGGAAACGGCCCATGAGGCTAGGCGCGCTGGCCTTCTTCTTGGGGATGCGCTCCGACACGGGCGGCTGGATAGGTTCCGGCTCCGGCGGCGGCTGGTAGTTGCGCAGGAACTCAGCGAGACTCTCCTCCTTCTTGGGCGGGGGCTTGCGCGCCGCTGAGACGGGCGCCGCTGCCGGCATGAGCAGGTCGTCGTCTAAGAGGTCGTCGTCATCGTCGCTGAAGTCGATGGCGTACGGGTCGCGCACGCGGCGCTGCTTGCGCTGCGGCATCATGTCGTCGTCGCCACCGCCCATCCTGCTGTTGTTGTACGAAGGCTTGGCTGAGCCGCCGTTGTTCTTGACCAGTGCGGCTTGAGAGTTGGCAGATGAGGACTGCACAGACACGTTTGTCGAGGCACGGCTGGTGCGCGCACCGTCTGACGAGTCCGCGCGGAAGGGTGCTGCCGCGTGCTGGCGGGGTGCCTGGTTGCCACCGGCGCCGGGGGGTCCCTGCCGGAGGAAGTCGATGAGGTCTGAGTTCTCGCCCCCGGCAGCAGAGCCGTCGCCACGCGCCTGGTAGCGGCTGGTGCTGGTGCTCTTGGGGGTGGCCGAGGCGGCCGAGGCGGCGGCAATGGTCGAGGTCCGACGGTTGCCCGTGCTGCTGGTGGCGCTGCTGGCCGCACGGCGCGGCGGCGGGACCGTGTCGCCTGGCGGGCCTGTGGACTTGATGAACTCGGCAAAGTCGGCCGTCGAGCTGTCTGTGTCGATGCGCGCGTCACGTGCCTGCACCGACATGCGCGGCGACTTGGGTCCCGCGGGCGAGATGGCAGGGGCCTGCATGTGCAGCTTAGGCGAGCTCGCCGACCGCGACGCGGACGTGGCGCTCGAGGGGCGCGACGGCGGGCCCACGATGACGGGAGCGGGCTTGGCCGCCCTGCCGCTGGTGACTTTGCCAGCCTTGGGCTCCGACAATGACTTGGGCACGCTGCCCGCCATGGGCACGCGGGAGCTGCGGTTGTCGCCGTACGATGACCGGACCTTGTCGTCCGCCTTGTTGTCCTCCACCTTGCTGTTGCGGGCCGTCTTGGCCAGGCCAGAGTTGTGACCAGCGCGAGGGGACTGGAAATGGTCAGTCAGATGGATTTGGGGATTGAAAATAGAGGGGGATTCATCACTCACGTCCATGTTGCGCATATTCTCGGGGGTGAGAGTATACGAAATGGTTTGGTTGCTCTGGATCAGATCCTCAAAGTTAGGCGCCACCTTTTCGCCGCCGCGCTTCGCGCCCTTCTCATCCGAGATTCTCGTGGCCTTGTGCTGGGGCTGAGCTGGGGCTTTGTTGGTAGACGAGGTGGCCGACGAGCCGGACGCCGTGCGTCCCTGAGAGACGTTGGACTGGATGGGGAACAGGCCGCCTTCGTCGGCATCCTTGCCAGAGGCGGCAGCCGCTGCCGCAGAAGCTCGTCCGGCGTGCTGGCTTGGGATCGGGGGCGGCACTTCGTGGATCGTCTCCTCGACAGAGTGGTGGCTGTGGCTGTACAGCTTGTTGTGGTGCCCGGGCAGCGAAGAGGTGCGCGGCAGAGTGACCGGAATGGTGGAGCGGTGTCGTGGGACGGGCTCCTCCTCATCCGACTCGGAAATGGAGGCGTTCTGCAGAGAGGGCCTGACGCGGTCGACCGCGGCGACTGCTGGGGCGGCCACAACCGCAGCAGCGGCGGCCGTAGCAGCAGCGGCAGCAGCAGCAGCAGGAGCGGCGTAGTCGGCGGCGGTGGTTGAACCGTGCACCGGGCTTCCACCCGAGCGCGGCTGGCTGGTGGACCGCCTGCGGGTGGCATCGAGAGACGAGGAGCGCGAGCCGCTGTGACTGTGGCCCTTCGGGGCGTGCACGTCGACGATGCGGGCCGACGAGCGCGGGGTGAGGGCCTCGGGGCGAGAGCCCTGGCTGCTGGGGCGAGAGCTGAGACTGCCGCGGGGCGAGCGAACCACCTCGGCCTGCTCGTAGGTGGCGTCGTCGAGGCCGTCGTCGAGCTCGGCAGCGACAGCTGTGTTGATGGGCCCGGGGGCGGCGGCGCGGCGCTTAGACTCGTCGCCAGCAGTCATGGCCTCGTTGACCTCGGCGATGGTGGGCATATCCAGCTCGGCTGGGCTGGTTGCCGACTCGGCGCCGGCGGTAGGCTGGACGGTGCGGGCCTCCTCAAAGTACTCCTTGGCGTCTGCGCTCTCATCAGACGTCGCTGGGCTCGGGGTGGTCGTGTCGTCATGGAATTTGGAGCGCGAGGTGGGCAATGACGAGGATCGCCTGTGCTTGAACTGAGGGCGTTGGATGGAGGAGGGGCCGTAGAAGCTCTTCGGGCGCTTGGGGAGCGCCTCAGCGTCGGCGTCGGCGTCATCGCCCTCATCGTCGCTGTAGGAGACGAGTCCGGGAACTTCAATCTCGTCGACGTCGTTTGTCGACGTGGGGAGGGGGACGTTGCGAGGCTCGGGCTGGGGTGCTGCTGCCTCGGCCTCGGCTTCCTCATTACTGCTGGTGGGCTTGAGGGACATCATGTCGCTAACGGCGCTGCCGTGCCTCATGTGGCTGGCGCGGGAGAAGGAGCGATGGACGTCCATAATGTTGACGGGGCGGATGCGCTTCTTCCAGCCACGCCAGAGCCTGCCGAGGGTGCGGTCGAGGGCGACGCGCTCCATGTCGGACTCGGCGACGACGGTGCGGTCGGCGAGGTCTGCGTGGCTGCGGGTGCCGTCCTTGAGCTCCTTCTCGTAGACGGTGCGCAGGCGCAGGAAGGCAGCCTGGCCGGCAACGGTGAGGGTCAGCTCGCCCATGTATTCGAGAACCGAGGTGAGGAAGATGGCGACGGCGGGGGAGATGACATCGGCGGGGGACTCGTTGTCGCCGATCTCGAGGTGCTCCTGCTCCATGTAGCTGTCTTCCTCCTCCTCCTCCATGTCGCCGAGGGAAGAGTAGACCATGCAGCGGAGGCGGGTGCGCTTCCAGACGAGCTCCAGGTCCCAGTCTCGGCCTGCTGCGGCACCTGGCGAGGCACCGGCGCCACCGCGGGGCTGTATAAAGTCGTCCTCGTCGGCGCCACCAAGGTACTCGCGCAGCTCGTCGTCAGCGTTGCCGATGGCGTCCTTGGCCAGCTTGGGCTTGAGGACGTCAGTGACGGCGGGTCGCAGGGCCGTCAGGGTGGTGGCCTTGGCGACCTGAAGGAAGTTGAAGAGCAGCTGGTCGAGAAAGCTGTTGACAAGCTGGAGGGCCTCGGGCGAGACGAGGGCCGTCTCGCCGGCGGGCAGGACGCCCGACTCGTCGTACCACGAGTCGGCGTGGGCGTCGTGGTCGTTGGTGACAATCTGCGATGCGGCCGAGGCGGCGATGAAGGCGGGCTGGGGCGAGACGGACTGGGGCGGCGAGACCAGGCTGTTGCCAATTGTCGAGGGCCGGTCGCTAGAGATACTCTGGGTGCGCGAGCGCGAGCGGGCGAGCCGCGGGGACACGAGCGACGAGGGTCGCGGCGACCGCATCCCGGACAGGTCGGGTGTTGTCGAGGCCATGATGGCTGTGTGTGTGTGGTGCGGATGTATTATTACTATGTCGTATTAGAGGTAGACGGTGTCGTATGTAAGGAGGTCCTTGTCTTGTCGCGACGAGGCCTCGTCTCCGTATGGGAGAGAGATCGGGGGGTGGGAAGAGAAGAGCTGAGCTGAGCTGTGATTGTGTGTGACATGTCAGCGCCGCGCAAGAACCAGGACAAAGAAACGGCTGAAGGGAAACGCGGCTTCAGCTGAGCTGGCGTTTATCGCCAACACAGAACGATGGACGACTTCTCTGGCTGTACGTCTCCCGCCGTTGCCGCCGTCGCCGTCGAAGGCAAATAAGCCTCCAACGGCGAACACTCGCGTAGAAGATTAAAAGGGTAAAAAAAACGGCCCGTCACTGAGACAAGGCAAAGCGACGAGAGAGAGAGACAAGACATACCGTGTGCAATCAATGTGCCCAGCGACAAAGACACAAAACGTTTCAATCCAGGCGCCGTACGGAGCCAGATGGTGAAGAAGAAGAAGAGAAGGAAAAAAAAGTATCGCAATCAGAGGCCGTGAAGCATGGCGCGCTGGGGAAGACAAGGAAGGTACGGCTGGTGTGGTTTGGTCCTTCCCAGATGTGGATTGGGGGGGGAGGGGGACAAAAAAAACCGGGGAGATTGACAGGCTTGAGTCTTGGGTTGAGGTCTGGTGGTCCCGCTGTCGTCGACGCCTCTTTTGCTCGTTTCTTTTTTTTCCCCTGCCGTCACACAGTCTCGGCACGAATGTATCAGAGGTAGACACAGGATATTACTGGATGGAGGAGTAGGCAATGGTAGGCCAAGAGACACAATGAGAGAGTGAGAGAGCGAGAGAGAGAGGAAGAGGACTTGTATGATGAACGGATTAGGGAGGAGGGACGGCAGAGGCAAAGTATCGTAATCAAAACGGCAGCAGCGTCGTAGCACCACAGCACACAACACAGCCAAGTACTCCGTAGTAGTAATATTAAACTGGATGGGGGGAAATATCAGGGAAAATGGCCCGGGCCAAGATCTGCTGGTGCTCTCGGGATTGCGCTGCGCTCTGGCTGGCAACTGGCAACTGGCAACTGGCAACCTGCCGGTTTCCCTTCAAGGATGCCCGCCAATTCAGAACGAGAGCGGCATTCAGGGGTCGTCGTCGGGCCTAGTCCTGTACGAGTAATAGTAATAGCATCATAAGGACCTCAGTCCAGTTGACTCCACCCATCCGAATAACCCCTGTCGGCGAGTTGCTGGGGGGCTAAGTACGTACTTACGAGTACTTGGAGGCTAGTGGGCAGGTCGAAAGGCAGGTTCTGATTGCTGTCTGTACTGTCGAGGTACTCGATCCTACTCTACGGAGTAATACTCCTACTCGTACTGTTGGTATTGGTATCTCGCCTACAACTACGAGTAAAGTATTTGAGCTGTGAGTTTAGTCGCACTGCGTCATGGTTGCCAGCATACTAGTAGACAGTAGTGAATGAGTACTCCGTACCCGTGCCGTACCTGCTACTTATGAGAATGAATGAATAGTCGTGGTTTGAGGGTTTGGGTGCCAAGATGACGCCAAAAAGCACAGTCCCACTCTTCAACTCTCGTGGCAGGACGACTTGATGGACAAATGGAGCGAGTGAGTGGCCCTGACTTTGAGTATTGGAGTCAAATGGTGGTGGCGGCGGTGGTAGCTCTCTCGAGGATTGGCCCAACTGAAATCTGCAGGTCTCGAAAGTCTCAGGACGCGGGCAGAGGTCCCAGAGGTCCCAGAGGGTCAGACATTGAGCCATTGGGTCTCCGAGCTGTCGTATTTCTTTTTCGTCTCTACTATTACTCTGTAGCTTGTCGGGCATCCAATTCGTGCAAGCATTATGCGTTATCGTGGGCGATTGAAACATCTGAGACTACGGAGTAATGCGATTCGATGCAGCAGGTGCACCAAGACGATAGCCTTGCAACCCTTGGAACCCTAGGAAGCCAGATGCATTGATGCTCAATGCAAGGCTTGACTCGATGCATTGATGCTTGCTGCAAGGCTTGACGCCTCTCTGACCTCGTGGGCCGACGACAACTACTACTACTTACATATGTAACTATATAATCAATCTAGTGACGATAGTACATACGCCAAGCGCCTTGACCGAGTAACGCTCTGAGTCTGTAGAGAATACTCAACTAGTACATGTACTCCGTACTCTGTCTGTACTCGTGATGCAGCCACTCGCAAATGCAGCCCCTCGTACGACCAAGACTATCCATCGGTACAAAGGATAATAGTACGGAGTACTCGTAGACATGCGGGTAGACATGCGAGTATCCCTGACTCCATTCGCCTGCATGCTAATAATTCCGTAACAGCACGTGTTCCGGACTCGGTACCGTACCATGACTCTGTGGAGTTCAGGTACGGAAGTTTGGGAAGCCTTTGGACTCAACCCACATGGCCATTAATAATTCGCCGTTGGAACCTCTCGGATACTTTTGAACAGCCAAAATGGACAACTACGAGTTTGACTTTATTCTACTCCGTAGTGACATACACTGAGTGGTGTGGCCTATGCATCTCCCCAGGATGCCGTGCCATGTCAAGATGCAGCCTCGCGAACAAAGCGGCCAGCCACGCCACATGGGCTCGTAGATTCCATCGACTTGACATTTGACCATGCGCAGTCGTACAGTATGCATGCGCCCTTGTGCTCTCCCTTGCAGTATGCACTCAAGCACTCTAAGCACCAAAGCCTTGGCCATACAGAGCCATTCAACCAGTCAACCCAAGTCCAGTCTGACCAAGTATTAATACTCACTCGCACTTGCGTACCAAGGTTCAAGGCCCAAAAGGCAAGTGGCAATGGCAACGGCAAGCAAGACTTGAACAAAGACGGAGGGCTCGGCTCTTGGGGCCTTGCCACTTGCCTGAACCTGCAACACCCCTGCGCCGAAACATGGGTACGTACTCATAAGTAGGGGGTTCCAGAAGCGAAACACGTCGGCATCCTCGCATGGCTGACGGGTTGACATCTGCGACTGATTCGCAAGCCATGTTGCCATGATGATAAGTACGAGTACGTATGATGATGATGATATGATACAGCGTATGACGGTTCGCCAAGCTGATGTGATGGACTGATTCCCCCACCAGTGGTGGCGACATGATGCAACCGTTATAACCGCCTGCATACTCGTGGGCATGTACTCCGTACGAGTACCTGGATGCATATGCGTACGACAGGTAACAGAAGAGCCAAGCAACCAAGACAGGCAAGCAGACAGACAAGCAGATCATTGTACAGCGTGATACGGTCATCAAACTGCATATGTACATAACAGAAGCGCTCACGCAAACTGCTCCAGCCCGTCATACAGCGCTCAACCCTCGCAGGCGCAGACTTGATCCAGGATTCCTTCGTCAACTTGCGTCCATCCCATGGCCCATGGATGTCCCCCCCTCCGACCCCTCCGAGGACTGGGACCGCCTGCCGAAGCGTAGCGTTGCACCAGGCCAGGACCAGCACCCTTGGCCCTGGCCCTGGCAACGGCCCCCCCGGTGCCAGGTGTCCAGTGCCCACCCTCATCTCTCTCTCCCACGAGGGAAGCTGGAGCAAAACGGGTCGGCATATGGGTTTGTGCGGGTGTGTTCACTGTTTGAGCGTTGCACTCTAATTATCCCATTCGCACCGCCCGGTATTGGCTCGTCACGGGCTGGCTCGTGTAGCCGGCACCAGACCCCGGTTGCCCGGGCAGATGGACATGTTCAGTTATTACGACGTACAGCGTTGCAGCGTACATATGCATATGCAATGTTGTATTACATGTGCAGAGCCAAAGCCAAGTGCAGTGTGACGGTGGGCGATACATTCTTGGGGGTCTCTCGTACTCGTAGAGAATCAAAGGACAGATGTTGATAAAGGCCAAGACATCTGAAGACCGGGCCAAGATTCAACCCATAACTCAAGACAACGTCAATCGACACATGGCCCGATTGACAGGCAACATGCAACATGATCCCAGCGACAGCCATGACAGCCATGATAGCTCCCACGTTGCTATGCGAGACAAAATGGTACTCGGACATGTACATTATTGGTACACGGCACTTACGAGTACCATTGAACTTAAGTATTAGGCCAGTTGGCCAGACGCCAGGCCAGGCGACAACCACATGGCGCTGCCACTAGGACTTTAGCCCGGCCCCGGGGGGATTAACGCGGATCGGTAGTGGTGAATCTACGAGCACGAGCACAAGCACAGAGCAACTGTAGGCATAACACTCTGTACTAGAGAGTCCAAGCAAGTAACATACATGGCTATCACTATGTGCACTTCTTTACTCTGTTGCGTTAGCCTCTACGCTTGTATTCCGCGGTGGATATTGGGGGCCAGCCAAGAAAACTGGCGATGATAGCCGTATTGCATGGAGGTACTTTGTAGACTGGAACTGAGTAGTACTCGTATGGCTTCAAAGACGGAGCAGCACAGCATTGAAGCTGTACTCCGTCATGTACGGAGCAATACGGTATTACAGAATAACATTCCCCTACGAACAAGGCCTAGTATGGCAAAGAACAGGCCTGTATTAACACTCCGTAATCCTCTCCTTCTCCGCTACATGTATCTGCTGTGCGCTCCTGCTGCTCAATACGGCAATCATGGCGACCTGAGAGTCCGCCGTCGAGCGCGAGGCCCGTGCGCCGCTAGCCCAGCTGCTCATCTCCAGGGGTTCCATTACTCAAAATTGCTGCTGAACCACGAGGGAAGCGACGCTAGAGATACGAGTACTTACGGGGTTGGATTGGGATGGGTTGGTGCTTGCCACTTGGTGAATGGTGTGTAGATGTTTGGTGATCCAACGTGTGGTGTGGTTGTCACCAACGCCCAGCTAGATACTAGTAGATGTCAGCTCGTAGGATCCCAGGGACATGGCCACGATGAAATACTCGTAAGAACGCTGCCAAGGATCTTCGAGAAAAGGAAACATGGTGGTCATCTTGCGGGTTTACACTATTATTGACCGTCCACTACTAATGCGAGGACTCAATATTGGGCCACAAATAACTGCCCATATCAACTACGAGATACTCCGTACTACTCCATACATATTAACTGACAGCACAGACAACAGTGATACTCTCTATTGGATAAAACGTACGTACCGTACAGAGTTGAGAGTGCCCGGTATTGCGATCCAGTCATCAAACCCCAGAGACGGAGCACTGCCTTTTGCAGCCGTTCCCCGTCGTCTTATTTCCACGACATCCTCCCTCATCCATCCTCCATTTCCCATCTCATCCACCCAAACCGATGCAAACAAGGATCATACTCCGTACAGAATATTTTACTGAAGTTACAGGCTCGGAGCACGAGTAATGATATCCAGCTTTTGCTCGTATGAGCCGTAATATGATACATAATACACGCAGCGTAATGTTCTTACCAGACAATCCAGAGTACGGAGTACAGCATCGTCCATGGAATCCATCCAGAACAATCCGGATTCTCCATCCCTGACAAGAAAGATTGAAGGGTATTTCTGTCGCCTGTACTCCGTAATACTCCGTACGTACTTCAAAGTCCCGTCCATCGTCGCCACCCAACCCGCCGGATCTGTTTCTCCTTCGACCAACACGACACATGTCCAGTTGCCGGGGCCCCCAAGTCCCGTCTGTCGCAGACCCTTGCCACGTTCCCGGGTCTCATATGCAGGGCTAAGCACTCCGTAAAGTAGTCTGCAAAGCGTAATATTACTTACAAGTGCAGCGTGAGTACTCCGTACGTCGCAATACTCAAGTACAGGCAATCAGCAACTCCCAAACTCCGAGCGACCCCTGTCATTGAAAATAAACGGTCGGAGCGAGGTCCGCAACGGAAAGAACATACAAGTAAAGTTGGGACGGGCCAAAGGCCCTGTTAACTTGCCAAGTCTCGTAGTTTTCCAAAATAAGCATCAAATAATTCCGTATCCTCCGACATGAAACTGGCTACTCGTACTCTGTAGACGGGAGCATCTGTTCTCGTAGATTTTAGGCAATGTACCCCGTACTCGTACGAGCATTCACAACCCCGGCCACACGAACGAGCGAAGCGAGAAGGGCCCCCCCCGGCAGGGGCCGCCGGAGGCATATCATAGCACACCCCGTACTCGTAAAGTTGTAAACTCGTACGTTCAATTGTATTCCGTATTACACCGCTGTCGTATTACTCCGTGTTCCGTACTCCGTACAACGTGGCCAGCGAGCGCAGCACCCACGGGTTCATCCCTTGTGTTGTGCATACATGTATGTATGTTCAACGTTGTTGTATGTCCCGAACCAGCGGGATAGCATGCCTGCATGCTCGGCGTTTGTGTGTTTGATATAGTCGTATGTGTGTGTATGTGTGAGTGCAGCGCATGTGATGTGATGATGCAGATTGCGTCGGTCGAGCTGGTCAGGCCGCAAACGTGACAACCTGGACCTTTTTGCTTGCCAGCCGACAGCCAAGACAGTCGACCTTGACGACCCCCGAGACCATCTTGTCGTAGCAGAGGCCCGCCACCGTGGCGGCCATGCACAGCGCCGTGAGGTGGATGCTGATGCGGCCGCACATGCCGCACTGCACGTGCTGACCGAAGCACATGTCGCTGTTCTTGTCTAGTACTCTGTCTGTATGTTGAGTCTTGAAGACGAACACAAATGCAAACGCAAACGGACCTGCCGTTGTCAAGTGCGTGGATATGTGTGTGTTTGGTAGAAAGAGTCAAGATGTTTGGAGCTGTTTTCTTCTTCGGGGTGTATATCAAAGTTCAATGTGCGTGTAGTCGTGTGGACATGCCGTCGTAATATCGTGTCTTCATGGCGGTTCTGATCGTTTCCAGACGACAGAGAAGGAGAAGAATTGCTTTTATATGCAGTAACTTAGACCTTGAATGTTCCCTTGACTGCGACCAGAACAGAACATAAAACACGGTTGTTCTTGTTCGCCCTCTATGGTGCCACGAGGAATCGGGGACTGCCAGCCAGCCCCTGGTTGAAGATTCATTCACCTGTCGCTGACTTCAATGTTCCCACGACAGCGACTGCCATTCACCTGCACCCACCAAGAAAAGTGATAATCACTTGCTAGTAATTCGCTCTCCATTTCTGCGGCTATTGCTGCCTCAGAGTCGATCGGTCCCTACCAGCCACGCACCCTGCCTTACGGAGACCACTGTACTCCGTAGAAACAGACTCAACCCGGAGCCCGGAGTCGACAAGGAAGCATACACCGCCAGCACCGGGACAAGACCACAGCATTGAATGTTTGTCTCTCCTCTCCGACAAGGACACCTGAGTACATGTGTTAGGTACGTGTACTCCGCATCTGAATAGAACGGATTGCCCTCCTCTTGAAACATCAATGCCCTTCCTTCACAAGGGACAATGATGGCGTACGCGTTATGTGGCAAGCGTTGAAGAAAGAAAAAAGGGGGTCGTGGTGGTATGGTGGCCCATTCGATATCAATCGCGCCAGTCGCTGCACTACCCCGATCAAGAAACACCGAATCCAAGCCCTCGAATCGGGGGTGGACATGAATGAATTGTCAGACAGAATGGCGAAATGGCAGAAATGGCACAACCTCAACGTCAGAAAAAAGTGAAATGAATCACTCAACCCAACCAAGCACTGCCCTGTCCACCTCGACGTGGCGACAGCGACAGCTGTCATGGAGGCCGCGACGCATCATCACCACTAATCGACCGGCCGGCATTGACACTCTTTTATTGCAACCGACCTCGCGTCCTCTTTTTCGTTTCCCACTCGTCTCTCTTTTCCAATCAAGCCAAGAACGCCAAAAGGGGGATATCAGTGCACTCACAAGAGTTGAAAGATTGCGCGAGGAATAATAATATCTGACAGGATGCTCTCACCATCCACCACACGCTCATCATGGCGCCTCTCCCGGCCCTGCCTGGACAAAAAGTTCCTCCTCCCGTTTCTGTGCATCAGCCTCCTCACTGTCCAGTTCGGTCTATCCCTCGGCGATGTGCCCATCTTCCAGCTCATGCAGGACATTGTCTGTCGGCAACAGCTCGGCCTTGAGGGGCCCCTGCTCCCCCTCGATAGGGAGGAGTGTCAGAGCCTCGAGGTCCAGCGTGAGGTCAGCCTCGTCAACATGGGAATATTTGTGTCCAACACTATCGCAGGTAGGTCCCGTCCATACATTGTCCGGTATCGAATAGAGGGTGCCTATACTGATACTCACCCCTCATTCCTAGCTGCAATCGTGGCCATCCCCCTAGGCATGATATCCGATCGCGTCGGCCGCGTCCCCGTCCTGACACTGAGCGTCCTTGGCATCGTTCTCTCCCAGATTTATACCCTCTGTATCATCTGGCGCTCCGACGCCGTTGCCCTGCGTGCCATGTTCGGGGTCGGCGCCTTCGTTTTCATCAGCGGCGGGGGCCACGCCGTCGCCGAGGCCATGGTCTTTGCCCTCATAACTGACACGGCACCTTTGGTCCAGAGGTAAGCCCACAGCCCATCCCTCTGCTACGAATACCTACCTCCTAACATATTCGTGCACCAGGTCCATGTGGTTCCAGTGCGTTGCCGCCGCCGTCACAGCAGCGCGGTGCATGGGCCCTGTCGTGGCCGGTCGCCTGATGCGCGCCGAAGTGTCAGAATGGAAGACGCTGTGGGTTTCCATGGCGCTCATGCTAGCTGGGTGGCTCCTCGTCGCCCTCTTCACGCCCGAGACACTGCCCGACTCCGACCGGACATTGACAACCACCACCGGGAGCACCACAAAGGGTCAACCCATGGGGGCGGCGACAACCAACATTGTCAAGAGCATGGTCAGGGGTATAAGGAGCAGCCTCCGCAGCACGCGCTTCTTCCTACGCAAGCTGACCTCGTCACGCCCGTCGATGCTCCTCCTGCCTGCGACGGTGCTCATCGTGCCCCTAGCCACGAGCCAGTCCGAAATCCTCGTGTGGCTGATGCCAATCCTCTTCTCGTGGACGCCCGCGCAATCCTCTCTTCTGCTAGCTCTGTGCAGCTTCGTCATCCTGGCCACCCTGTTGATCATGACGCCCCTTGCCTTCCGGTTCCTCGACCGCCTCGCCCCTCCCAAGGTGGGCACCACGCCTGCCGACCTGCTTCTTGTCCGCGGCACGGCCACGCTCTTCGTCTTTGGCTCCTTCACCCTCATGATGATCACATCGGCGGCCGCCCTGGTCATCGGGCTCGTCCTCATCGGTCTGGCTGCAGGGACGCCCATGCTCGCCCGGTCACTGCTCGTCACGAGCCTCGACGCCGACGGCGTCATGGTCCGTCAGGACAGCAGCAGCAGTAACGATAATGGTGATGATGACAGCAAGAATATTATCGGCACCCTCTTTGGCATTGTGGCCTTCTGGGAGGTCCTCGCCTTCCTCACGTGCCGCCTCGTCATGGACACTCTGTTCGACGTCGGCATGCAGCACCATTGGGTCGCTCTACCGCTCCTGTTTGGCGTCGGAGTTGCCATCGTCGTGGTCATCCTTGTCTAGTTAACCAGGATGCCCGTGGCGAGCAAGGAGATGCACGTCATTGACAGCAGCGGCGCGACTACGCCTCAGCCTCAGCCTGTCAGCTCCGATGGCTCCGAAGGGTCTGATGGGTCCGAGGCCAACAAGGGCGACGATGAAAGGCAGGCGCAGTATGCATGATGTAGGAGGTCAAATCTACTAGAGATGCCTTCTTACGCAATGATTATTTCGAGAAAGAATGGTGCGATGGGGAAACATTTCCGACCTGACGCAGTCCTGGGGCACGAAAATGGGCGCCTTCCAAAGTCAATTGTCTGGTCAAGTACATGTACTAACGCCCTCGGCAGCTACACGTAACCAAAATGACGGGACTGGTTCAAGGAAAGAAGGAACGAGTAATAAGCATATTGGGCCCTCATAGACAACAATAACGGATGGTTCACAGAAACCTTTTCTCTGCTGTCTGTAGTACGTTCAATGCAATGACAAGACCCCTGTTACTCGTCATTTTGAGTCGCGACGATTCTGCCTTGCGAAGGAATTCCCACAGTTAGCCTCGTTATGCAATGTTCTGCAGCTCGTGCAGCGCATCCTGTTGCTCCCAGGCTTCTGAGTGGTCGCCATAATCCTTCAAAGCGCCCCTGCGGCACGGACGAGAAGAGGGGTAGGTTGGGTATCGCCAGGCTTCAAACGATCTCCGTGTGTCGCCGCTCTTATCTTCGGTATCCCTCGAAGAAGACACACTGAAACTACAGTATCCTCAATTTACTGGGGTTTCACCAGCATCTCTCCAGAAGAAGACGATGCGAATAACGGCGATCAGACCGGATGGCATCGTCGAAAATTCCACCTGGGCTAGATGCGTCCCAAGGAGCTGATCCATCGCCCAAGGGCAGTCAGCGACTGGACCAGCACCAAGCCTACAGCAATGCTGACTCCCGCGATCAGTACAATGCTCCAGGTGGCGCGCAAAACATCCACCACGGCAATGAAATCCACGGGGCCAATTTCCAGGGGCCTGTGTACTTTGGTAAGTGCCGGTCCCTCGCTGCTGCTGCTGTCTAGAGTCGTGACTAATTGAACGTTGGTTCTAGGAAAAGGTGAAACCGTTGACCTATATCAAAAGTGTCTGCGGTCTCTAGCTTTTCGGGAAATGAACAGCCGGGCTCATGACATCGGGAACGCCTCAAGAGGCACCTGCGACTGGTTGCTTGAACACGAACAGTACAATGCCTGGGCCTCCAGCAACGGAGGTCTCCTTTGGATCAAGGGATTGCCAGGATCTGGAAAGTCCACAGTGCTTCGACATGCCCTCCGGAATATAGAATCTAAAACGCTTGGCAAGGATGCCATAATACTCTCCTTCTTTTACCACGGTCGAGGTAGCCAACTTCAACAGAGCCCACTTGGCCTTTACCGGTCACTCCTTCATCAGCTTGGATCGGTCGACGGTGCGCTATCAAGCGTTATAGCCACTTTCAAGAGTCATTACTCGTCGATGGGAGAGCCGGGCGTTCACTGGGACTGGGATGTCGGCGAGCTAAGCCATTTGCTTGACATCACGTTTCGAATGGTCCTAGAAACTCGTCCGATATGGCTTTTTGTCGACGCCTTGGATGAATCCGGCAAAGAGAACGCGACAGACTTGATGGAAAATTTCCGACTATTGCTGCACGATTTTGGGAAGGATGATGGCTTAAAACGCTTCTACGTCTGTTTCACTTGCCGTCACTACCCCAATTTGCCAGTCAACCGTGGCGAGCGCAGGATAGACGTGGAGAAAGAAAACGGCCAAGATATCATGACTTTTGTCCATAACAGGCTTGAATCTATTCCGGAAGAAGCGTCTACAATCTTGGATATGGTAACGAAACGGGCTAATGGCGTGTTCCTGTGGGCATGGCTAGTCGTGAAGGGAATCCTTGAACAAGAGCGCTGTGGTGCAACTTTAAAAGAGATGGAGGAGGTTGTTCACCATGTCCCCAAGGATCTCGACGGCCTATACCGCCAACTTATCCAGAAGATGAACAACGAGTCTTTGAGGCTCATACAATGGGTCTGCTTTGCTGGCAGACCCTTGGCATTGGATGAGTGGCGGTGGGCCGCAGTTATAGACGTGGACGCCAAACGCCGATATCGATCGCTACAAGAACTCTCCGCCGCCAAACACTTCCGCCCGAATGATAAGCAAATATCAAGACAAGTACGGGAACTCAGTTGCGGTCTCGTTGAGGTTACCAGCGGTCTTAGTGAGTTTGGCAACGACAGAAAGACGATCCAGTTCATCCACCAGACTACTAGAGACTTTTTCCTTGATGACGGCCTCGCTGCCTTGACCAGGGATCTGTCTCTAGCGGAGACTGTCCCGACCAGGTCTCAAGTGGAGGCCGAAGCCCATTATCGACTTGCGAGAAGCTGCATACGATATATGGGAATAGAAGAAATCGCTCAGTGCGCGCCATTCGATGAGGGAGAACCACTTATTCGGTTCCCCTTTATTGTGTATTCTGTCGCGTATTGGCCGGTCCACGCAAAGAAAGCCGAAGATGCGAGCAATGTAGTCAAAAATAGCGATATTTTAGATTACCTCAACCAAGAGCTCATACAGTGTCATATAGAGCTCCAAAGCCATATGCGCGGCAGCCCTAAATTATACCCAATACAAGAGTGGCCCGGAAAGCTAGAATGGGGGGCAGGGTTTCTACACTTGGCGTGTTGCTTTGGGCTTATAGAGACCTTGAAGGAGATTCTCTCAAAGAAGCACGCAGTCGGCGTCTTTGCCCAAGATATCGAGGGGCGGACCCCGCTATCATATGCAGCCGAACGTGGACACATAGTCGCTGTTAAGTGCCTACTTGAGCCTGAAAACGGTGGCCTCGGGATACTAAGGCTAGTATGGAATACTCGCCTCGACATACCGGGTCAAGACGGCCAGACTCCTTTGTCGTGGGCTGCGCAAGGCGGCCATGCGGATATAGTCCGTTTGCTTCTCGACCGAGGTGCCCAGGTCGACCATATTGACAGTAGAGGCATGACTCCTCTCTCGCTGGCTGCGGTGTACGGTCGCACGGACACAGTCCGTCTGCTTCTCGAAAACGGTGCCCAGATCGAGTCCATTGATCAAGAAGGCCGGACTCCTCTCTCGCTGGCTGTGGTGTTCGATAGCACGGACACAGTCCGTCTGCTTCTCGAAAACGGTGCCCAAATCGACTCCATTGACCAAGAAGGCTGGACTCCTATCTCATGGGCTGCGGTGTACGGTTACACGGACACAGTCTGTCTGCTTCTCGAGAACGGTGCCCAAGTCGACCCCATTGACCAAGAAGGCCGGACTCCTATCTCATGGGCTGCGGCAAACGGTCACGCGGACACAGTCTGTCTGCTTCTCGAGAACGGTGCCCAGGTCGATACTATTGATCAAGAAGGCCGATCCCCTCTCTCATGGGCTACGGGGGGCTCTTCTTCGCCCTACACTTATTCATTTTCCGAAACAGTGAAGATGCTACTGGACAGTAGGGCCGACATTAACTGCCGTGATAAGGGTGGCCGGACTCCAATGTCCTATGCGGCGGATAATGAAGAGAGAGATGTCATGCCGCTGCTGCTCGATAATGGCGCTACAGTAGATGCTCCTGACTATGTTGGCCGAACGCCCTTATCGTGGGCCGCTAGCGGTGGACGCATTTATAGTGTAACCCTCCTACTCGATCACGGTGCTGAGTTGGACTATGCCGATGCGTTTGGACGTACGCCTCTTGACTGGGCTATGGAGGGGGGGTGGGATTTTGGAGTTGTTGATGATGATGAAGATGCCGATCGTGACGATGATGAAGATGCCGATAGTGACGATGATGATGATTTTGAGAACAAGGCCACTAAAGATTGGAACACTCGGAGAAAAGAAGTGGCTGAGCTACTGCGTGGCAGAATGGCGGCTCCCTAGAGTTAAGCCGACCGCGGTAACGGCATATCGTTTCATTCAGAAGTATGATAATGGTGTATATAGCAATATATATCGACATATGTACATGTGTGACAGTGCCATGTTTGTCGAGGGACTAGATACGGCTCAGAACGATCAAAGTTCAACAGCTGCGCACTGTCCATAGAAACCCTGCCTTGACAGAATACGCTAAGGAAGTGGGAAGGGAGAGCTGTGAGAAAAGTGAAGAGGTTTGCACAAGTGGGGGAGCTGCTACGTCAAAGGAAGCTTACAAGGTATGGAGTCACGGTGTCATGGGTGGTATTGTTAATACGTTAGTCTCTAATATCCATATCCCTCCCCCAAGTTCTTATATCCTGTGCATTCTGTGCCACTTGTACCACTCTTTGGTGTGGTTGTAATTTTGACACTGATCGGTTGGTAATGGAAGAGTCAGGGGAGTGTGCCGTTGGATAACTGTAGACATCTTCACAAAAGACGAGATGCTCGATGCAGAGATTGAAGTTGGGGTCGGGCCTTGACCACGGTGATTGTCCGTGATGGGAACTTGGAGGAATCACAAAACGGTATCCTCGACTCCGCTACACAAATCACTACATGTGCTGGTAGTTACTAGGTTGACAGTAATATGGCGGGTTTCTGAATGCAATAGAACAAGTATACAACGGCATTCCCATGCGTAACCAATAGTCAAAAGAGGGTGTCTGTATACTATCAGAACGAGTTCAAAGCCGGAGGCAGGGACCGTCACAAGATGGGACATTGACCATCGGGATAACAAAGGCTCACGTTCAATTCCCAAAAACATTCAGTACAAAGGTTCACGATTGTATAAAAGCTCACGTTCAACTTCAACTTATAGGTGTATTAAGCGCAGACGTTCAAGTTCAATTTAGAGTTATGCTAGCAAAGCAAGGTGACAATACCAACATGAGCTCATGGGGGTATCATTGTATTCCACCACGTATTCCCATCATTCATCTTCCCATTCCGTTTACTCCTTCTTCTGGGCCTCGGCCTCCTTCTGGAGGTCGTGCTCCACGCCGCGCTGCTGGGTCTTGCCCTCGGCACGCTGCTTGTCGTAGCGCTCGCGCTCCTCCTTGTCGCCCGTGAGTCCGGCGAGGGCGCCCCCGACAGTGCCCTGGGCGCGGTTGGCGACGCCAGAGCCAAGGTCGTTAAGCTGACCCTTAGCCTCCTGCTGCTGGCCGTCGAGGTTCTGCTGGCGGCCGGTCTGCTTCAGATTCTGTCCCCCGTTCTGTTAGCATTCCATGTTTGATTAATTACAGTGCACACAATGAGATCTCAAGACAAAACGCCAGAGACAGACAAGATAAAAGGGGGTGCAAAAAGATGACAAACGTACCTCGTTTCCGACGAGACCACCAACGGTCTCCTTGGCGGAGCCAATGGTCTGGTCCCAGGAGCCCTGCGAACGGTCCTGGTCGTCCTTGACAGCAGCTCCCGAGCTCGAGAGGGTACCACCCGGGACCTTGATGGCAGCGTGCGAGGCGTCATGCTTGTCCTGGGCATCCTCCTTGCGGACCTCGCCCTTAGCCTGGTCGCCAGTGTTGCCGGTGAGGCTGCCGATGGCGCTCTGCACCGCGCCGGTGGCAGCGTCAGTGTACGACTGGAGAGTCGAGGTCTGGTTGTTGGTGTTGTCAGACATGATGGTAATTGTTGTTTTTACACACGATGTGGTGGTGTATGGTAGCAGAAAGGTAGAGTACGAAGGTCTTGATTGTAGGGTTTGATGATGGTTTGTTCAAGGGAGATTCGAACTTGATGAACAGGAGGAAGAAAGAGCTTTATATGCTTTTCCCGCCGCGAGCTTGTGATTCTGGGAAGGAGCAGTAGCCGCTTTCGTCATGGAAGTCGCAATGGGCCCCGCGAAATACGCGCCTGCCCTTTCTCATTACCATCACGATCAATCCATTGCCCACTATTAGTTTCGGATGCACCCGTGCCGGACCAATATTTACAGGTGATCGCTGATGTCATCCAGGGCAGCTTCCCATAACCAGGTTTTTTCTTTCGGCCATATGCCAGCCATTCCCAAATAACCAGGATCTCCTTGTTTGCCCGTGGCCCACGGGTTCGTAGTAGCAGTGAGATGGTGATGATTTGGTGGGGTTGGTTGGCAAGCTGGGTCTGTCTGTGACGTCAGGAACATCTCAGCACGTACCTGCCCACACAAACATGCACTAACGGTTACGAGCAACGACTAACAGCAAGCACGCCTCAGGCTTCGGGGGTCAGAGGCTGCCTTGGCAATGACGTTGTCGAACCTTCTTTTTCGTGCTCTTTGCCACGACTTTGCTTCGCCACTTCTCCTCTTCTTGACAATGACATTGAGTGCTGCCTTCCACTGGAACGTCACGAGGGCCAACGTGGCTTGACACACCCGCCTCGACGCCCACAACCCGGAATGGCTGGTGCAAGTTCACAGTGTAACGGCCAGTAGCAGTGACAGCCCTCAGCATGCTCCTCGCCCTCGGCAAAGCCACGCGTCTGGGGAATATCGGTTCTCTGCCGTAGTACTGGTAGTACTAGAGTACGCTTTGCGGATGCCAGCACAAGCGTTCCTCGTCAAGTTTACAGCACATGCTCAGGTTCTGAAATGGTGTCATGTCATCTCCTTTCATTCCTCGCAGGAGAAGCGAGCGTTGATATATTCAATAATGTACTCCCACCTCGTTGACTCCCGACTATGCCTGCGTTGAACCCTATTGTTCGAAAGAATGGATAAAGAAAAGGAATAAAAAATCATGGTACTGGTACAAAAGCCATTATATTACAAAACGACCGGCCACCCGTCATAGAGGGAGGAAGAGGATCCGTTGCGAGGAATTGTCAAGCTCTCAGTGCTGGCTCCACTGGATGCTGTCGAGGTCAATGCCCTCCTGAACAAGCTCCCACAGAGGGCTCAGCTCACGGAGGAACGTGACACGCTCCTGCACAGCCTTGAGCACGTAGTCGATCTCGGCCTCGGTTGTGAACCGGCCGATACCGAAACGGATACTGCTGTGCGCACTCTCGTCACTGTTGCCCAGTGCACGGAGCACGTAGCTGGGCTCCAATGACGCCGAGGTGCATGCACTGCCGGATGACAGTGCAATGTCCTTGAGGGCCATGAGAAGGGACTCGCCCTCCACGTAGGCAAACGAGACGTTGACGCAGCCAGGGTAGAAGCTCTGGGGGTCACCGTTCTGCGACGTGTGCTCCATGGACAACAGGCCGTTCAGGAGACGGTCCGAGAGGTACTTGATGCGCTTGGTGTCATACTATAGTGATATGGTCAGTATTGCGGCCTTGTGGAAGCGGAACTGAAACAAAAGAGGTGAGGTAAAAAGTATCAATCAGGAAATCTCGATCAACATAGTACGCCTTGTCACGGGCATTTAGAAAGCCATGCATGTGTGAGAGTATCATCATTTGATGAAATGGGGTTTGCAAAGAAAAAGAGGGAGGAAAAGCAATCGGGATCAAACATACCGCCATTTCTTGCTTGGCAAGGCGGCAAGCCTCGCCGAAACCGGCAGCCAGGGCCGGCGCGAGGGTTCCGCTACGGAGACCTCGCTCCTGTCCGCCACCGGTGATGATGGGGTCCAGGCGAACCCTAGGCCTTCTCCGGACGTAGCAAGCGCCCATTCCCTTGGGGCCGTAAATCTTGTGCGAGGAAATGGACATGAGATCAATGTGCATCTTGTTGACATCCATAGGGATCTTGCCGACGGCCTGGGCGGCGTCGGTGTGGAAGAAGACCTTCTTCGAGCGGCAGAGCCTACCGATGGCCTCGATGGGCTGGATGACGCCAATCTCGTTGTTGACGGCCATGACACTGACGAGAGCAGTCTCGGGACGGAGAGCGGCCTCGACATCCTCCATCTTGACCAGACCGTTGTTCTGAACGGGTAGGTAGGTGACCTCGAAGCCCTCGTCCTGCAGATGCCTGCAGCTGTCCAGGACGCACTTGTGCTCCGTCTGTGTGGTGATGATGTGGTTCTTCTTGCCCGATCGGCCAAAGAAGCGAGCTACGCCCTTGATGCTCATGTTGTTACTCTCGGTGGCGCCGCTTGTGAAGATAATCTCCTTGGGGTCGGCGCCGATGAGTTCGGCAATATGCTGCCGTGCGTCCTCGACGGCCTTCTCACTCTCCCAACCATACGCGTGTGTCCGCGAATGGGGGTTGCCGTACACCCCGACGTAGTAGGGGATCATGGCATCGAGAACCCGGGGGTCCAAGGGTGTTGTGGCCTGCATATCCAGGTAAATTGGTCGTTGGCCCTCTTCCATGACAGCAGCTGACTTGAGAACCTCTGATAATACTGTCAGCTTCACGCGCGGATGAACGCCACAGGGGGCGGGGAGAGGTATATCTTGACTTACCGGCCATGGGGCTGATTTTGGCATCTTTTGGCGTGTCGAGGCCCGGGGGAGGGATATCTGCAAAGTCTTTCTTGTCCAGCTTGATGGCCGTCTCGACGCGAGCGTTGTCCGGCTTAGACTCTGTGACATATGTGCGCCCTGATGCCCCCCTCGATGCGACCGCGGCGGAGGCAGCTCTGGGCAGAGAGCGGGAAGCTGCCTTGGCCGCGGTCGCAGCGGCCGAGCCAGCTGTGAGGCGGGTCGACGCCCGCAGCGCGGATGATGCGATGCTGGCCATGGCTTCTTCTTGATCTGACAAGATGGAAGGAGCACTGGCAGGCAAGCGATGCAAACACGATGAAGTGTGAGGTCAACGGTTTACGGTTTGAGATGGCCCAGGGACGCAAACTGTGCGGAGAGTAAGATTTTGGCCGCTGACCAGGATGAATCATATTATTGGGGGCAGGGAGAAATTAGTCATCCTCTCTCGGCTCGGGTTGCTCGGCCTTAAGGTCCACTAAAGACGATATCCAGCTCTGCCATTGGCTAAGACTACGAACCTCTTTGAGATAATACGGATACTCCGTCCAAGTTGCTAGAGCAGCACCACAGTTTTGCCTAAGTATTCCTACATGGCCATCGCAAATTACTATGCACCGAGTGATCGTGATGGATTTTTGTGGATGATGAGGGGTGATGTCGTCGGCAGGGCGTAAGTGGTTGTTATCTGCGGCGACAGTATCAATACCACCAGAGCTGCTCCGTACAGATACAGACAGTGATCCATCGTGATTGGGACGTGGTTGCTGGGAGTAGAGCACGTAACTGCTATCACTGCATGTACTGTGCTTGCTGTGCCGTGTTTGCACAAACCCTGGCAACCTGGGCAAATAGCCGAGTTTCGGTGATCTTCACCTCCTACTAGGATTCATTGTTTCTCATTCATAGCTCGGGCGCACGGCATTTCTGTATCTCGTTGAGTGATGCTGTATGCAAATAGCCTTCGGCCACGGGGCGGCCAAAGGCCGCAAAGTCTTGGCGCCCTACCCAATGCATCCGGCTGACGACTACGCCACACAGAGTTCCAGAGCCAAGAGCACCGCCACCCAAGAGCGATCCAGCGCCAGCGTAAGCCCACGGACTCTCGCTGAACTCAGGCATCCAAAGCATCCACCCTCTCGCTGGCGATCTTCAACTTTTCCCCCTTGCGTACCGCACCCAGTGTGCACCGGATACTCTTTTGCTCTGTATCTGTAGCGGCCTTTGCCTATCGCGCTCCGTCACCATGAGCTTCAAGGGCTTCCAGAAGGGCCTGACGCGGGTAAGTGAATCCATGGCAGCTGCTGCTTTTGTGCCCCTCACCTGGGCGTCCCCACGCCGCCGTCATCGCTGTCGTCAGCGCGACCAGCTCACGAGTCCACGGCACGCCAGACGCTGACCACGAACAACCAAAAACACAGGCGCCTCAGCAGTTCAAGTCGAGGTTCAACATTGGCGAGCACACCAAGGATGCGGTATACATCGATGCGGAACGACGCTTCCAGGAGCTGGAGACGGAGACCAAGAAGCTGCACGACGAGTCCCAAAAGTACTTCCAGGCCATCAATGGGATGCTCGCGCACCAGATCGAGTTCAGCCAGGCCATGACGGAGATTTATAAACCCATCTCGGGCCGCATGTCGGACCCCGAGTCAATGCGGATCGAGGGCAACCCCGAGGGCATCGAGGCATGCGAGGAATACGAGGCGATTGTCAAGGAACTGCAGGAGACATTGGCGCCGGAGCTGGAGATGATTGACGCGCGGGTGATCCGACCGGCCAACGAGCTGCTCGACGTCGTCAAGGTGATCCGCAAGACGGTGGTCAAGCGCGAGCACAAGCGGCTCGACTACGACAGACGCCGCACGGCGCTCAAGAAGCTGGCGGACAAGCCCGAGCGATCGCCCAAGGACGAGAAGGCCATGTGGAAGGCCGAGGGCGAAGTCGAGCAGGCCACCATGGACTTCAACTACTTCAACGACCTGCTCAAGGACGAGCTGCCCAAGCTCTTCCACCTCGAGCAGGAGTTCATCCAGCCCCTCTTCCAGTCATTCTACTACATGCAGCTCAACATCTTCTACACCCTGCACGAGCGCATGCAGCGCTGCGATATTGGATACTTCAACCTCACACTTGAGATCGAGGACGCCTGGCTCGAGAAGCGCGGTGACATCCAGGAACAGACTGAGAAGCTGTCCATCGTGCGCTTCAAGACGACCGGTCAGCGCCGCCCCATTCGCTACGGTGCCGCCCATCAGCTCGAGGGCAGACAGCAGGGCCAAGGTCTCCTCACCCAGGGCACCGGCGCGTCAGCATCTTCAGCGGCGACGGAGAGGCCCACGGGTCCCTACTCTGCCCCCTCTGGAACCTCAAAGTTTGCCCAAATACAAAGCAGCGCAGACGCCGAAGACGACGGCGGTGCCGCCGCTCCCCCTCCCTACTCGGTTGGCGGCCAGAACAACCTGTCGGCCATTGCCGCATCAAAGCCCAAGCCCAAGCCCCCGCCACCGAAGCCCAAGCCTGGCCGGTTAGCCGGTCAGCCCGCTGCCGAGACCGTCACCGCCCTATACGACTTTGCCGCCCAGGCGGATGGCGACCTGAGCTTCAATGCCGGTGACGTCATTGAGATTGTGACAAGAACCCAGAACCCGAACGAGTGGTGGAACGGCAAGTTGCACGGGAAGCAAGGGCAGTTCCCAGGTATGTCTTCTCCCTTATGTACAAATAAAAGGAGTCCAAGTATGGTGAAGCTGACTATCATTGTAACAGGAAACTATGTTCAACTCGGAGGTTGAGATTGACATCGCAACACCGTTTGGCCACACACACACACCCACAAATATACACACACACTTCCCTTTTTTACTGAACTCGCAATACCGGGAGGGGATTTTCTGGGGATATTTACATGGCAAGCAGTCTGGTCGTCCGGGATACTGTCGAATCGTCAACGGAGAAAGAGGTGATGGGTGTCGGTAGATGGGTTGGTTGCCGGCGCGACACGGTATAGGGGCAGCCCCGGAAGCATTAGTAGTCATGATAAAAGATCAAATCAAAGAAATCCTCTCGGAAAGGCGGTGTTCCCTCTCGGGAACGGTGTAGTATGTTTTGTGATGTCGCTTCATACTAGGCTTCATGTGATGCCCTACTAATAGTTGGTTTCCCCTCTTCCTACCCTGAGGACGACGGTTAAAAAAAGCTCGAACATTTGTCCCCTTTTCCGATCGAAATACGTCACTTGTTAGCTGTCTGCAATGTGTCCCAATGTTATGGATTAGTATTCGGGGCCGCTTCAGAACTTCTTGGACATAGTAGGGATATTACGATAATATCAAAGGGAACGAAGTCTCTCCATGAAGTAAAACTACATGTATCGGAGCCAGGCTTCAATAGAAAAGCAGCTGCCAGAACCGACCACAGAAACATAGATGTTCTGATCCCCGGGGTATCAAAACATCAAACCATTGAGAAGAATCAAAACGCCTCCTATAGATATATTAAATGGCATTGATTTCCCATAACTACTGTACGCCATATTCTCTGCGGAGTATTTGAACAGCCGTGATACTAAAGTTGTCGGGGTACAAAGCCCAGGCAGCGCAGGATACCAAATAGGATGTACCTCCCTATCGATAAGGCCAAACCGCCAACAACGACGACAGAAGCAACATTTTTTTCTCCTGCGCTATTCCTGCTCTTCTCTTACTCCCACCACCGCCAATCTCCCACTCCCGACACTCCCCATACCTTGTACACCCAATATTGTACCATTTTTTGTGCCCAATCCTTGGACATCGGTCAATATACAAGTGCAGAATGGCGGTTCAAGAAACTGCGGGTGACGAGTTCGTCACTCTGTCGGTGCAGATGCCGCCGATGCCGTCGCTCCCGGTGACGGCGATCCACGAGATCCGCGTACGACGAAACGCGCCCAAGATGCCCACAGCAGACGACAGCCGGAGTCTGTTCCTCAAGAACATTCCGGTGGACAGCACAGAGCCGCACTTCCGCGCCCTGTTCACGAGCCTGGTCGGCGCCGGCCGGTTCGAGACGATCACGTTTGAGGGGCAGGCAGCGGCGGTGGTGCTGGATCCTGCGCGGGCCATGACCATCAACGGGTTCGCCAAGAAGCGCAAGAGGGGCGACGCCGAGGCGGATGAGGAGGATAGGCGGCGCGCGGAGGAGGAGAGGACGGCGGTGCTGCCGGACATCTGGACGCGACCGCTGCTCGCCAGCAGCAGCACGGCCGTGGTGCTCATGGCCGACGAGAAGAGCGTGCACCTGGCACTCAAGGCCATAGCCAAGGCGCACAGGACGCAGCGGTACCCCGTGTGGGGCGAGGGGCTGACGGCCAACGCGGGCGTGGCGCCGCTGGGCGCCCCCTGGGTGTCGTCGCACCTGCAGCTCAGCAGCCGGGCCGACAAGCTGGCGACCAAGACGGCGGTGCACGCCTTCTTCAACACGTTCAACCGCAAGGAGCGCGAGGCGGCCGAGATGGCCAAGAGGCTGCGCAACGAGCCCGACGAGGATGGCTTCGTGACGGTGACGCGGGGCAGCAGCCGCATCGCGCCCGCGAGCCGCGACGAGGCAGAGGAGGCCAGGAGGCGCATGATTGACAAGGACGCCAAGAAGAAGGAGGGCATGACCGACTTCTACCGCTTCCAGCTCCGCCAGAGGCGCAAGGACGAACAGGCCGCCCTCATCAAGCGCTTCGATGAGGACCGCAAAAAGGTCGATGCCATGCGCGAGAAGCGCGGCAAGTTCAGACCCGAGACTTGATCTTGCTGCTTCTCGGCTGGCTGAAAAGAAGAAGAATTGGCCTGTTTTTATATGTGAGTACGACGTCTTTTGCTCTTCTCGCTCCCTTTTTTGCTGCCATTCGTCCGACCGATACCATGATGACGCCGCGGGGCCATCAAACGGCTGGCCTGGGACTGATCAGTGCGGACTTTTGCCTGCATTGTGAGGTCGCGTAAGCGCTGGCTGATGCCGAAAACATCCGCGTAAAAAAACAATCTTCTCAAACTACACTGAAGTCAAATCATCGGGCTTTTATTCATCCATCTAGTTTTGAAATTCATACAGCGAAATTATACTAACTCGCTGTGCGATAGTACTGGACTCCCGCTCGACCGTAATGGACCACGGACCCCTCGAGCGGAAGTCAACTCCAGGGTGAATCTGATACCCCGAACCTATTGGGGACTGCATACATACACACGAGGCTCGTCCGGGGCATACGCGCTACGAGAGACGTCGCAAAAAAATACCCCTACCAGTGTTCCCACCTCCGACGCGAGTTCAGGAGGCTGGAAGTCAAGGGCACAACATGTATATAACAAACCTGCATAGAGGCTGCTGCGCCTGGCTCTGCTGCGATAGTCGTGAGGACTGGACCTTTATGTACCATCCAGCAGGGTAGAGAGAGGCCCGCGGTGCTTGACGATGATGATGAATAGACTTTATCAAGGCAAACTGAATGGATGTTTGCCTGTTGCAGTATCATTCCCATGGAGACGAGTAGCCGGGGACAGAAGCCCATGAACGGGTTGCTTCGAAGGACTTGGATATATGCAGTTTCATGCCTAGGCCGTTGCTGCTGGAGCTCTGCAACCAGATACAGCATGTATTACTAGCAGTGAACGACTTTGGTCGAAAGTCCATGGCGAGCAAGACCTGGCAACCAAAGAATAAAGACCACTTACTCTCACAATTCTTCCACATACGACCATACCCAGTGGAGAATACGGGATCCCGTCCGCTCTCCCAGAGTCAAGCCACTTGAGGGGTGGATTAGTAGCTGGGTCGGTGACGACCAGCGAATACCCGCTGTTGTATGTTTTTTTTTGGTCTTTCTGCCTTCGACATTTCTTTTTCTTTTTACCCATTCTGTGCCTGTCTTTCTGCTATGCCTAGACGGGCCCTGTGTGCGTGTGCGATATGGTGCGTGGTTGCGCACGCTGTGCGTGACAGGCGTTCGTCGGAAGACACCCATGATGGAAAGAGCGCTAGGGAAGCAGGGTGGTATGACAGGACTATATGCATGTACGGTACGCTCAATTGAATAAAAATCTTCTCCTGTCTAATTCAAGCTCAAGTGGGCATTGTCATTTCGTATCGTAGTGTTAAAAAGCAGTGGTGTTGGCCTGCCTGTGCTCACTTACACGGCCTTCGTGATTAGTCATTGTTGAAGATGCCATTGTTTACTTTCACCCCCCGCGCTAATAATAATAACTGCGGCAACCAAACAAAACAGCTCTCACGACTTGCGACACGAACACCTACGGCCACGCAAACGATCCCCCGACGGACCCCGACGAGAACCATCCGTGGTAGATCCTATCATGGTCATGTCAACATACTAGAGTAGATATTCCAGTTCCTCGACCGCTGACCGACCGACCGACCTTGTCGCGCCCCTCCCTCCCTCCACTCCGCCGTCGCGATGATTGACACGGAAAACTTGCGCACGGCGTCTGCGTACATCAACAACCAGCTGCTGTCAAGGGGACTCCTTAAGGATGGGCAGAGCATCGACTTTACGGACCCGTATCGGTCCGGAGGCGATGGTGCCGCCACGATGGGCCGCATAATGAGTGTCGTCAACGACCTGATTCTACGACGCGACGTAAGTACCAAGCAAGTGGGCGAGCAGGCAGTTTGAGAGGCGCGCACGCGTGTCATCTCTAGAAACGTGCCTTTGTGACTTTTTATAGGAAATTCGAGCTGACTGTGTATCTTTTTTCCTTTAAAGCGTGATGCCGAACACCGCGAAACGCTCTCGACCACGATGCGCTCCCTTCGCGCCGACAACCTCAAGCTCACAAAGGACGTGACCCAGCTCACCGAGAAGAACGAGGAGGCACAAAGAAAGGTGGGCCTGGCAGAGGCGTCCGAGGCGTCCATCAGGCTACAGCTCAAGTCGGCCGACTCAGCAGCCCGCCGTCTAAAGGAAGAGGTGGCACGGACGAAAGCCCTGGTGGCCCAGGCAAGGGCCACCTGCGCCAACGACGTGCGGCGGCGCGATCGGCAGATTGACACTCTGAAGAAGCAGCTGGGCGAGGCGGGCCGCGCGCGCGGCGCCAGGACCAACCCGGCCATCACCACCATCAACGTCACGGGTGAGTTTGGAGCCGAGAAGAGCGGCGGTGCTGCCTCGGGCGCCACCGACGGCGACTACAGCCTGCGCAGCGAGACCAACACCTTCCTGGCCGGGCTGGTGCAGGATCTGAGCCAGGAGAACGAGGCTGTCACGGCAGCCATGCGGCACACAATGGACCAGCTGCGGCAGATGAGCGGGTGGGGGGAGGCGAGCGAGGCGGCAGGCGAAGGGACCGCCGCTGCCACCGCTCCCGTGGCCAGGCGGCAGCCTAGCTGGCAAGAGATGATGTCGGAGATCGACCCGGTGCTGGATCATATGAAGAACATCCTGACCAATCCGTCGTTTGTGCCCATCGAGGAGGTCGAGCTACGCGAGGAGGAGATCAACCGTCTCAAGGAGGGGTGGGTCAAGATGGAGAGCAGGTGGCGCGAGGCTGTCCATCTGATTGATGGCTGGCGCAGGAGGATGGCCGACGGGAGACCCGTGTGTGACGAGGACCTGCAGATGGGCTTGCGGCTAAGCCCCGTGCGGCTCAACGGTGGTGGTCATTATTACCATGAAGATGAGGAAGATGACCTTGAGCCTGTCGTGGAGGATGAGGAGCATGATGATGAGCATGATGGTATGGAGGACGTACAGCCCTCACCCTGCCCTTCCGTGGGGAGAGAGCAGCGACCCGCCATCGGCCATGTATCTCCCATCCACCACGGCCCCAAACAGCAAGGGCCTCAGCGAGTAGGAGCCGGGCTTGGTCGTCGCGGACCCCTGAGATTTGCTGAAAAGACAGAACTCCTTGGCGGGCGCCACGAGCGTCTGCAGCAGCAACAGCAGCAACAGCAGAAGGAAGAGGATCCGGAGGAAGAGGAAGAACAGCAGCAACAGACGGCACCGGAACGTGAACCAGGTTCGTCTCGCAGTTCGTCACCGCTACCTGAGCCACCACAGCTCAGCCCACTGCGTAACTCACCCTCTGCGGGGAACCGCGGGTCGAGTCGGCCGAATCCCATCTCGGGAAGACAGCCCGGTAACCCTACAGCCAAGGCACCTGAGGAGAAGAAGAGGAATCTCCATGTCCACGACAGCAAACTGCGCCCGCCAGCAGTAGCAGCAAGGCCACCGCCCAGTCCTGAGAGGCCCCGTTCTCCTTCAAGATCGTCCCTAGACGAAGCCCTCCTATCCCGGCCAGATGATATGGACCAAGGAGGGGAGGAGGTGGAGGAGGAAGAGGAAGAGGAAGAGGAGGAAGAGCAAGTCCAGGAGCAGGAGGTCTACGACAAGTCACCCGAGATTTATGACGAGGATGAGGACGACGGCCACGACCACGACGAGCTCGCCGCTGCCCCTCCGCATAAGACGCCCAGGACAGGCACATCCAAGCTCCCTGTTGCGCGCAACGGCGCTGTCGCCGGTGGAGACAACGACCTCACGACCCAGCAGCAGAGCCCGCTCACCATGCAGGCCATAGCCGCCAAGCTGGCGGCCTCGGAGCGTGAGGCCGACGCCGCGCGCGTGCGTGCCAAGCTCAATTCGTTCCGGGGCGCGCAACGACCGACCATTGCGCGATCACCGAGGCCGGCCGCCACGACTACTACCAAGACTACGAAGCATCACTCTGGGGATGATGCCAGGGAGGAACGGGCAGGGCAGGCAGCCAAGGAGGAGGAGGATGTAAAGGATGGTGACGTGGATCCCGTGAAGCGTGACCCTGGGGACGAGCAGGCTGGCTCGATCAAGCCGGAGAAGCGCAAGAGGGATCGGGGGACGACGGGGGGCAAGGGAGGGTCGTCTCGGAGGCGGAGTACACTCAGTCCGTGGGAGCTAGATACCCTGATTTCGGGCAAGGCGCAGTAATGATGATATCTTGTTTTCTTCCTCGTCTTTCTATTGCTCCCTTAGTCTTTCCTTATTAGTATTTCTCATGGATCACATGCAAAGGTTTAAGGTTGGCGGAGTTGGTGGTTGTGGGTTTCAAGCATCAACAAAACACCATCCAAGTTTTGGAATATTACTAGTATTCACTATCAGTTTCCTATTAACTATTGTATGCAAGTAGACTTCCATGCATCCAAATAATCACAATATCTGTACTGATAAAAACGAGTTTACTTTTCCTTTGAGATTTCTGTTCAGGGTAAATGTGCCTGCGAAGAAGCACGCCACATGCTGACATCAGCGTCAGCGGGGCGTTCTCAAAGTGGTAGCTGAGCTCCCAGAGCTCTTTCCCCCATCAGCAGCTTCTCTGTTGCACGTTACAACAACATCCCATCGGGTACTATCGATTGATCGACGAGTCGACAAAGAACCACTAGTAGTACTCTGCCTCGCATCGCAGGCGGGACTCTCAAGTCTCCAGTCTCTACTCTCTCTCGCGCGCAAACTGAACGAGTGGCCCATCATGAAGCCCATTATCGCCATCCCCGCGACGGCCGCGCTCGTCTTCCGGGCGTGGAAGAAGAAGTCCCTGACGGGCCCGGGCCTGGTGACGGCGGGTCTGACGGCCCTGGCGCACGCGTACCACCCATGGAACCTGCCTTTTGCGCTCCTCTGCGTCTTCTTCTTGGCGGGCACGCGGGTGACGCATGTCAAGGAAGGCGTCAAGGCTAAGCTGACCATGGCGTCCAAGGGGAGCTCCGGGGGGGAGGGCCCCAGGAATCATGTGCAGGGTGGGTGAAAATCCTATTACGAATACTACGACCAATATTGAAGCCCCCCCCGCAAGACGGCTGGACGGAAAGAAGCAATGGCAGACTGACATAAGATGGGGGATGATGTTTAGTGCTGGCAAACTCTCTCGTCGCCTCGGTTCTTACGATTCTACACGCAAACCAGCTGTACGCGCGTAGCGCACGGCTGAGCGACCCGAACGCGCCGGACCCCCTGGGCACGGTGTGCTACTCGTGGGGCGGGGACGTGCTGGTGGTAGGCATCATTGCCAACTACGCGGCCGTGGCGGCCGACACATTCAGCTCGGAGCTGGGCATCCTGGCGACGGGATCACCCCGGCTGATCACGTCGCTGACACTGCGCAAGGTGCCCCGCGGGACCAACGGCGGCGTGACGCTGACGGGCCTGGGCGCCGGTCTGCTCGGGTCGGTCATTATCGTCACGGCGGCGACCGTGTTTCTACCCATGTGCTCCGAGGGCTCGATCGGTAGCCCCGGCGGCGGAGAGGCGTGGTCTGCCGGCGAGAGGCAACTGTTCATGGGCGGGCTGGTCTTAGCCGGCTTCGCGGGAACGCTTCTCGACAGCGTACTCGGAGGGCTCTTCCAGAGCTCCGTGCGTGACGTGCGCTCGGGCAAGATTGTCGAGGGCGAGGGCGGCCAGCGAGTACTCGTTTCAAGTGCCGGCGCCGATCAGCAGGATAAGAAGGATGAGGACAAACCCTCGGCCAAGACCACCTCGGCCAAGACATCATCCTCGACGGCCAAGGTGCAGCCCCGTGCTGTCACGGTCGAGGACGAGCCTGAGGAGGAGGACAAGTCGGCGACCAGCAGCCACTTTGGCGATGAGAAGCCGTCGCGCATCGTGGAGAATGGATGGGATCTGCTGGACAACAATGACGTCAACTTCCTCATGGCTGTCCTGTCGAGTGTGGGCGCCATGGCGGTTGCGAGCTGGTACTGGGGTATCCCTGCCGACAGGATCCTCGTGGTCTAGACGGGGTCAATTCAGGCTTGGCAGTGTCAGTGCACGCGGCGCCGCACGAGTGCGAGTATGAGTTACGGAAGTAGAAGACGTCATGATTTACAGTTTACAGAGGTAATGCTACGCATGATGATGATTCCTCCGTACCCCCGGCGCTTGGCAACCAGCAACCGTGCAGACAACTTGAATGACAAAGTAATTGTACCTGTAGCCTGTGGTCTGTTGTCTCTGATGAAAAAGACAGCGAGGGTGGCCTGGGCATCTTATTGGACCCCCACCAGGCTCGTAGACTTGTAGGCATGACCGCAGTGGGAGAGTGGTCACGAGGGGGGCATGGACGGATGGATCACTTGTCCCTGTTAGTCTGTAGATCCAGTCGTCGGTCAAAAGGGTGGGGGGGCAACGATTGAGGGAGGGATTGATTGATCTCAAGTTTCCCAACAGCCAGCAAGCTAGCTTCTGACCGGCACGTTGCCGGTAAACCGCACAGGCAGGCACATCGCAAAAAAAAAAACCCACTCTCGTACGATGGCGCGCATGGGTAGTAGCGATTAAGTTGACGAATTGCTAATGATGGAGCACAAAGTCAAGGGCCGCGGTGGTGGAAAAAACTCGGCGATGGCGGGGAGTCAAGAGAAGGCGGTTCGTCGTTTCGTCTCTCGGAAGTCGTCCGAGTCTGCCTTAACTAGCCGAAGGCCGGCGCATGTCTCGATATCGGCTCGCTCTCTCTCACACACTCAATATCAGGGACCGGAGAGAGCAGCCCGCGCGGAAAGAAGTGTATCACAGTTCTGCGGGACTCAGTTCTGCGGGACTCAAGGGACTGGGTGGTGGGGCCACAGACACAGACAAGGAAATAAAGCACAATGTGTGAGTATGAGTGTGTGAGTGTAAGTTCAATGTCGCCGTTCCCGGAGGCCCTGTTTTTTTTTCTTTCTCTTCTTGTGACCAACCAGTAAGGACCCCTCTTTTGATTTGTAGTCATTAGTATTATTCATAACAAAGAAGAAAGAAGGCCTCTACTCTTTTGCTTACGCTGTACAGAGTGTTACGAGTAGTATTCTTGCTCTTCTTTTTGAACCCTGTTGTTCATGTTGTTACGGGAACAAGATTTGGGTTGGTTGGGGAAGCACCACCACCACGTTGGGCAACGAGTAATACCTGTACATACGAAGTATTAAAGGGTAATACACCGTACGACTGGTCTCCATTACCTAGTGCTTGCAAGTAAACATTCCGTAATAGGCAAGATGAAGAATGAAGAATGACAAAGAGAAAACAAGGGGAAACGAATGAGGGGCCGGCCGGTGAGAGAACACAATTATGAAGAGCATGGTCGAGGGGCCAATGGGGGACCAACGATAAGATGGGCTGTACCGGTACGCGGCGTCTACAGGTACGAATGTACTTTTAGTTTGTGCCTACATTGAACCGTTCAGACCAGACAGACAGAGGGGAACTCTCAAGAGTAGAGCGCAGAGCGTAGAGTGCCTGCCGTGGACATGATTATTATTACCGCAACAACCATTAGTCGGAGGACTGGAGAATCCGGGGGAAATGGGGAATGAATCCCACATGGCCGGCGGACGACCCTGGATGCTTGCCAACTTCAATGCTTGCCTGCTCTGCGTGCGTCGCAACTTGCCCGCCCGACCGACCGTTGAAATGTCAGACGTGCACGACATGAGACTTGTCTGACCGAGATAGCTGCGTGGACTTCAAGGCTTGCGTCCATGTCCAGTCTGGATAGTCTGAATGGGGCAACATGGCACAAGATAGCGGTGCAGGCAACTCTGTCAACAGCCACCGAGGTTCCCGACCTGTTCTATATCCTTTGCCACACACACCCTTCATGGCTTCCCCTCTTGGCATCATATACTACTAGGGAATTACTAGGCAAAGTACAGGAAGAGAGGCGGGCAGAAGAAGCACATGCCTTTTGCCCGCCCGACGCTACGATGCACCACGACGTAATCTCTCACACTACATGACAAGCGGCATAGACATGCTCCTGTCCTGTTACCTGTATTACCGTCCGATACAGAGTTTATTAGATATAGGCTCGAAACCATGGCTGAGTAAAAGCAATGACAGCTTGAATGACCAGGACTTCCGACTTGGTTAGGTAGGTCGTCAACAGAGACAGGCAGTCAACGGGATGGGCAACTGGAATCATGGGATATCAACCCCACGCCTTGTGCGCGGTCGCCGGATCCCGACTCGATCGGTTGACGGATGGATTGAAAGCCAACAAGCAGACAGACAGGCAGGCAGAACAGCGTAATCAGCACTACTTGAGGGATACAGGGAGGGAGACCACGATAGCTCTTCTCGCGTATCTCCAGCCTCGTCGCTACTGGCCGGTGCCCGGGGCCGGCCGCGCCATGTATGTCGTTGGCCCGTATGTATGCGCGCGCTATTGCTGCACCCGTGGTTCCTTTCACCTTGCACCTGATTCCTTCGGGGCACCTTCGGGTAGGGTAGGACAGAAGTGATTCGATAATACCAAGTACTTGCTTGTTTATCTACGAGTATTGCGTATCATGCGACCAACCGGGCGAGACCTGGATAATTACGACCGGCGGCGCTTGTTCCACGGGGAAAAGAAAGAATGACCGCGTGAACTGCGTGACTGCCAAACTTGCTATGCGTATTGTGCCATAGAGTCAGTTGCCAGGCATACGAGACTCTACTTCGTAACACTCCATAGTATGATATTAATAGACGCCGCCGTCTGTGCTCGGCTCGTAATGCATTGATCCTCTATCCCCAGGGCCCCAGGACACCCCGGGACCGGGCCCAGTGACTCGTAACCTCTCGTACTCGGTCGTACTGGGTACTCGCGGCGCGGCCAAGAACGGCCCTGAGACTTTGCCATGGAGACTCATCGTTGAAGTGGGCTCTGCTTTGCCACTATTACTCCATCAGACCGGGCTCTTGTTGCTGCTGCGCCCGGCAGCGCACAACTACTGCCTGTAATAGTGTGTCCGTACTCGTAAGTACCTGGGCTTGGCCCGTATTACCGTACCGTACCTGTATCCGTATCCGAACCGGTAGACCGTCCTCGGAGCAAGGCGAGTGGTCCCCCCCTTTGCTTATTTCGGTTGGGACTGGACTATCCGTCCAGGCTCTAGTAGAGCTCCGTAATCGTATCTTTGTTTCTTTGTTATTATTACTTTTGCTGCTGGTCTAGGAGGTGAGTCTTGTGAGCATTATCTCTGCCTGTAAGGGCTCAAGCTAGTAGTGGGCTGTACTCCGTAGTATGGTGAAGGCTGAGATGCGGACCAACCAGATAGTGGGCGGCCGTCCGCAATACCCGGCACGAGTTCTGGTACTGCTTAAACCGAGACGCATAAACAGCGTCTGATTTTTCTCGGTACAAAGTATTTCTTTTCTATTTTGTTGGATCAGACATTCGAGAATTCAATGTACGTACAGGTACCAGACCAGACCAGGCTCTGCATTGCACTTGATCGCATGCACTGCACTGCGCTGCTGCACTGCATCTGTGTGGGCGGTGGGGAACAAGAGGTACATATCACGGGTACACCGTGTGGATAAACTGATTGGCCGAGGGCCAGAGGAACGAACAGTCATCGGCTTGGCCGCAGTCGGACTGGGGGAGAATTGGCTGCCGGGGGAAAGGCGGTATCTTTTTCCGGCGTCACTACGATGCACTGAACCACTGTACGGAACCGCTGAACGGAACCGCTGAGCCGCTGTATGTAGCCTGTAGGTAACGTGGTCACGACGGCGCACAGGTTTATTCATTCCTGTCTCCTGCTGCAGGTAATTGTACGCTGTACGCTCTGTTATACTGCAACCTTGGATCTTGGAATGAGAGCAAAAACACTGAATGAAAAAGGGACAGAGAAAGATACTACAGACTACCTGCAGTATTTGCTACCAATAATACGACTACCCCCATTGCAGTGACGCGAAATGCGTGGGAGGATAATACCCCACTAGGCAGTGGGCGACCCCTGCATGTGCCTTATCTCTGGCCACCCAAAGCCCGTCCAAGCCTTTTCTCGTATGCGCCACTGGCCTGTAGCGCCATCCATTCGTACCAACGTACCAAGTACCCGTACGCTGCAATACTCGATCGTCTGCTTTCAATGACTGTACCTGTATCCGTATTCACACTCTACCCTCCGTATTATGACTATTACCGCCAAACTATGAGTTAGTAGTGCTCCGTACTCCGTACAGTGGCTGTGATACTCCCTACAGGTATCAAAGTACCTGAAGTCAGTCCCTGTGGCTACCGCGTATTCTGTCCTGTTGCCCTCTGCGCCTGCCGTCTAGTTTTTTTCTTCGGCTCCTTCCTCTAAACTCGCGATGGTTTAAAAACCTCAGTGGTTCCGCCCCCTCTACACCCCCCCTCCTTCCCTCCTTAAACCCCACGCCTATTTTTTCATTTGGTGATAGCTTCGGCCCAAGAAAAGCCAGCTTCATTCAATTCTTCTGCTCTTTTTGTTTCCTCTCTTCTCTTCCTCCTTTCTTCCCTCACACACACACACAACAACCGCCATCATGGTGAGTCTCTGCGCGCACACACGCACACACCCCCACTATCCATCCATTGGATTCGTCACCACGACGACCAGACCGCTAACACCATACCACACAGTCGAGTCACGATGCCTTCAGCTCCAAGACGGAGAACGTGAGTTATCCCATCCTCCCATCGATCGATAATACGATAGAGTCGCAATTACTGACTTTTTTTCCGATGCACAGCTCGAGAAGTACCTGAAGCTCGACCAGAAGGGCAAGATCATGGCCGAGTACGTCTGGGTCGATGCCGCCGGCGAGACTCGTTCCAAGTCCAGGGTGAGTCTATACCATCCGTATACCCCGACAAATATCCATCGAAAGGCATCCATCAAGAACGAGGAGGAGCAAAATACCCCATCTCTCATCCATCTCCCTCTCTGCCGTTGTGTCGGTATGGTCAAAGAGTCGACAATGGCTGCGCTATGAGTGGCCGTGATAGGGCTGCCGAGACAATGGAACCAACTGCAAGGATTCCACAGGGCCTTGCAAAAAGGCCGGGGCCTCGCAGGGCGCACGAAAAAAAAGTGGTGGTGGGCTCGAGTGCGTCTGCCGCCGCTCGTTCGTCCAACCATGGGGTCCCTGCAGCCTCACGCAAACGGTGGGCGGTGGGCGGCAACGCCGATGTCGCCTCCCGTGGGCCATTTTGTGTGTCACCGAGGACCCCTCCAACCCTCTGAACGGCGCCGTGTGCGCTGTGTGCGCTGTGGGACCCCGCTGTGGGGTCGCTCGACCAGTGGGCGTCGGTCTTTTTCACTCACCCTATACCAGACAACCCTGCATTGGGTCTGGTTAGGGCTGTAGTCGACTGGACGACGATGGGAACCCCATATCATCATTATGATGAGCCTGTTGCCGATACGGACCACGCGGGAGACACACTGGGAGAGATGGACATGCTGAGAGATGATGGCAATGGCCGTTGATGGATGTCGTCGATTGGATGCCAACGCCCTGCCAAAAGAACAACAGTACTGACGTTCATACAGACTCTCGATGAGAAGGAGTGGAAGCCCGAGCAGCTCCCCATCTGGAACTTTGACGGTTCCTCCACCGACCAGGCCCCCGGCGACAACTCGGATGTCTACCTCCGCCCCTGCGCCGTCTACCCCGACCCCTTCCGCGGCTCCCCCAACATCATCGTCCTCGCCGAGTGCTGGATGTCCGACGGTACCCCCAACAAGTACAACTTCCGCCACGAGTGCGTCAAGGTCATGGAGGCCTACGCCGACCAGGAGCCCTGGTTCGGTCTCGAGCAGGAGTACACCCTGCTCGACCTCAACAACCGCCCCTTCGGATGGCCCAGTGGCGGTTTCCCTGCTCCGTACGTTCCACAAAGTCATGATGGCAGTGATTTGCCTTTCGTCTGACTACTTGCTAACCTCCCCCCAGTCAGGGTCCTTACTACTGCGGTGTCGGCGCCGGCAAGGTTGTCCAGCGTGACATTGTCGAGGCCCACTACAAGGCTTGCCTGTACGCTGGCGTGCTCATCTCCGGCACCAACGCCGAGGTGATGCCCGCCCAGTGGGAGTTCCAGGTCGGCCCTTGCGAGGGTATCCAGATGGGCGACCAGCTTTGGATCTCCCGCTTCTTCCTGGCCCGCATTGCCGAGGACTTCGGCGCCAAGGTGTCTTGGCACCCCAAGCCCATCCCCGGTGACTGGAACGGTGCCGGTCTTCACTCCAACATGTCAACCAAGTTGATGCGTGAGGAGGGTGGCATGGCCCACATTGAGGCTGCTCTCAAGAAGCTCGAGCCCCACCACCTCGAGTGCATCAAGGAGTACGGTGACGACAACGAGCTCCGCCTGACTGGCCGCCACGAGACTGGCTCGATTGAGAAGTTCACCTGGGGTGTTGCCAACCGTGGCACGTCGATTCGCGTGCCCCGCGAGACGGCCGCCAAGGGCTACGGCTACTTCGAGGACCGTCGCCCGGCCTCCAACGCCGACCCGTATCGTGTCACCAGGGTTCTGATGACCTCGATTTTCGGCAAGCTGTAATGACGTCAAGATTTCTTTTGCTTTCCATGCGCAACTATTTTCATTTTCCTTTGTCTTTTGATTTTCGTTTTTGATGCCGTCGTCGCTTGATGGCACAACACAGCCCCTTGCTTTTTTTTTGGAGAGAGCCTCTTTTTGGTTGTTTTTTTGCCTGATGGAAAAAGAAACAAAAGACTGAGGGAGAGAGAAGATGAAGGAGAAGGAGATGAATGAATACTACCGCAACCACGCGCAACCAACGCAAACCACACACACCCGTCCCTTTGACCTTATACAGACATTGGGAAGGGCACCAGGGAAAAGAAGACATCCTGTTGAACCTAGGGAGCTAGCATCTCGGGGGGAAGAGGATATTTCCACAGGGGGCTACACACTGAGCTACCATAGTAGTAGTAGGTACTACTGGTTTTGCGGAGGAAGACGGTTGTTTTTTGAATAAGACATGGCGTCGTTTTCTCTCTGACTCTGTCTCGAGTAATCGAGCATGACAACGGACAGTAAGGGTAGTATGAGCATGACACCTCGACGACTTATCTCGAGTATCGACGAAGGCTCCGCTCGACTCTTGCCAATCTTTCGACTTCTCTTTCGAGTATTGAAGGACGACCTGTCCTCAAGATTGGTATTTCGAGTAATCGAGGATGGCGACAGACACGGGTCATGCCCTTGACACGAAGCAGCGAACAGACGAAGCGAACAGACGAAGACGGACAAAACGCAAGAGGAAACCTAACCGAAGCATAATGCAGATGAAGATTTCGGATTGACAGACGGATGACACGACGACAGTACCAGCCTGGGTACGGGTACACGGATCGCGACTACGTATTTCACTTGACTTGACACGGGCTTGATCTTGACACGAGGATGCTACTAATTTGCACTTGATGTTGTAATTGGATGCTCTTGCACTGAAGCTATCATCGTCATTAGCACTTAACCACCATAATAAATTCTTCACCCAAGTTTTTGCGCCTTGCCTTATCACGTCATGTCCATGTACTTGCTTGCTTATATCGATGCTCGTAGACTGCTGATTGACTACTTGTAGACTGTTCAACTGTTTGACCCTTGGGGTATTATTCCCTTGGCCGTTGAGCTTGTCCCTTGTCTTTTCTACCCTTGACTTTATTTTACCCTTGTCTTTACCCTTGTCTTCACCCTTTGCCGTTGACGGCCTGCCCTAGCCTTTGCCCTGGTCTTTGTCTTTGTGTCTTCCTTGTCTACCTGTCTGTTCATGTCTGTCATCTTCAGTGTCTATTCAGCAGCTTGAGGCATTATTCAGTTCCAGATTCCCAGGGAGTTGGAGAGTTGTGGCTTCAACGCCCTCGCTGTCATTACCATCTCCGGAGCAGGGTAGGCATTGAGAACTAGACACGGCACAACTGACTTGAGACTTGGTTGTTTAGGATGTAATAAGCCTTCAAGAGTACAGGGCGAAGAGTTATGGCAGGATCGGATAAGGCCGTGATCAAATGATGGTCATTGCACGAGCGAGCGAAGCGAGGCCAGCTCCCAGCAGGGCCGCCGGAGGCATCATACAAGACGGGATGTAGTACACGCAGGCAGAACCACGGGAGGCAGATGGATAGGCAGACAGACAGGTCAGGAGGGGAGTACGACAGACGGTGCAAAATGACGCGCTGGTGATTCATCAGGGCGTGTATATGTGTGTATGTGTGTGTATGCCTGTCTCTGATCTACCGTCCTCGATTACCATTTCCGGCGAGCAGATTGACAGCACGATCAAGTTGGACTCCTTGGTCCTTGGCAGTTGCAGACTTGGACAAAAGGGAGACTGACTGACTGTGCCGTTTCTTCTGTTTCGGGTTTCCCCTGAGTGGTCGAAGACGGGAGGGCCAGACGGGAGGGGGGGAAGACGGGAGTAGAAGAGACAGGCGGAGTCTGAAGAACAGACTTGATAGTATAGAGTGCGGTGGAGTTGGCCTATGTCCCGAGACAGAAAGTCGGGGGGCATTGATTTGAGTGCTCGTAGGGCCCAGGGGCAGACTGCCGCTCAAAGGGCCAGGGCCAGGGCCAGGAGCCAAGAGCCAAGGCGACGGGAGAGAAGAAAGTCAGACATGCAGAGTGCTTCTGTGGTCAGGTTGTACTCGTACGTGGTGTGGTGGATGTGATCGACGCCCCCCCTTTGCCAGGGGAGCGGGATCTGTGCGGACAGATGAGGCAGATGGGCCACTGTACGGAGTAATAAGTGTTAGTAATAGACAGACTGGGGTCGGGGAATATTGCTTATTGCTTATTGCTGGGTGCTGGGGGGCAGCCTGCAGGATAGTGTACCATGTCTTGGATAGATGTAAGTCAAGCACGGATCCCTTGCGTCGGCTGGCAAGCAAGAAGGGTAAGCAAGGTATAAGCAGGCAAAGAAAGTATCAAGGCAAGTTGGAGGTACGGCAGAGGGGGGAGGAGGAGGAGAAAGACGGTTGATGCCGTCATAGGTCTAACGGGTGTAAGAGGATGGACCAGTCTGAGGAGGAAGCAGAGGCGTTGGAGGTGAATGGAAGAGTTGGACTGTTCCGTTAGTACTATTGGAGTTGTACATGTCTTGGACTTGGTAGGTCTGTGGCCTTCCCGGACAAGGACTTGTCGATCACGGGCTGGGATGGGCTGGGATGGGCTTGCGCACACGGCTATGCACCATTGATATGTCGGAACGGGGATATTCGTAGGAGAATGTATGTGCGCAAATGTGCCCCGGGCATTGGCGGATTGACGCATGGGTGGCTTGATCAGGCTTGCCAGCTGGTATGCATCGTAGATCTGGCGCCGTGGCGCATACGATGTGACGCTGTACTACTAACTCCAATGCCAACTACGATACCGATACTACGGACTACCACTCCGTACTGGGTTCTATCCTTTTCCGTGGACAATCTGGATAATCTACAACCCAAGGTAACCAAGGCTGCCAAGGTCCAAGGGTTGAAGAGACAATAGACGGGTGGCTTTTTCTCCCTCGACCTGGGGCCTTTATGGAGAGGAAAAGGTCTCAACACGGCAGATGAAAACAAACAGAAACATCAACAGTCAACAGTCAACAGTCAACAGCTAACGGCTCAAAATAATAAAAAAACCAAGGCCCAGTCAAGGCCCAGCCAAGACCAGGCCAGGCGAGGGCAGTGCACGCACGGGCAGACCAAGGCAGTGGGTGGGCGGGTGGATGATGAGGGGCGAGTATTATTTTTTTTGGGAAGCTGGCGCTGGACAGTCCAAGTCCGGCCTTTGGTGCTGTGGACATGGATGGAGATTGGAGATGGATGGAAATGGAGTGAGACATTGAGGGGTCAATAGCTTGTGGTGGTCAATGCAAGGGAAGCTGGCAAGGCGGACAGGGCAGCCAGTACGGTTGGTAGCTCTCAACTCTTTCCCGTCTCTTTGCTTTTTCCTCTTGGTTGTGAGGCTTTGCTTTTCGTCGTGGCTTGGGGGCTGTAGCCTCAGAGCCTGTAGGACTACTCCGTAATACTGGACTGCCTATGCGTAGGAGGCTTGGAGGCGTAGGAGCAGAGCATAGGAGCCTGTCATTTCCGTGTGCCTTTTTTTCTTTTGTTCAAGTCTACTCTGTACTCCGTAGCTGATGATCGATGGGTGCGTGGCAATGGTGACAGTCTACGTGGATCCTGGGAGATGAGATGGAATCGATCGGATACTACTAACTAGTACTACTAGGTAGAAGTAGCTGTATTACGAGTCCTTGGTAATACTAACAAGTGGTAGTTGGCGATGGGATCAGAGTTTGCCAGGTTCATTGCGGAGAGGCGAACAAGCGAGTTGCCCGGTCGGAAGTGCAACAAAACAAAAAAAGAGCGCGACGACTTTGTTTTCTTTGTCCCCGTTGTCGTGTCCGAGTCGCGTTTTAGTGTCAATGGTTCATGGTTAGTGACATGGCTAGTGTGGGATTTCGAGTGACAATGGTTGAACGGGCGTGGAGGAGAGGGGAAGACGGATCATGGACATTTTGTTCCTTTTACTTTTGGCAAAAAAGCTGCCGTGCATTAGTACGGACACCAGCTGTTTAGTGAGTTTAGTGCTCCGTAGTCTTGGTTCTTGGGACAGCAAGCCGGCGAATGTACGAGCATGCCGCTTTGCCCTGCCCTCCTGTACAGAGGAAAGCTAGCACTGCAACTCTCAGCTGCCTCTTAGCTCTGGTGAGATGAGAGATGAGAGATGACCATGGTCAATGGTTCGTGGCCCATGGTCCATGGTCCATGGGATTGGTTGGGCCGTTGGTCGATTACTGTGTGCGTCTTTTTGGCTAAACCGTTGCTGCAAATGGGTCCGCCGCAGCTGCAGGTACGGCGTTATTATTAGAGAGTGCATCGAGTTAGGGTTAACCAAGGATTGGTAATGTGTGTGTATTCAATATCGCCATGTGCTTCTTCTGGGTTTCCCTGGTCTTTGGACATGTCCGTCTTGGGTTGTCCTGGGTTACTTGTCTCTTCAGTCTTATCTTACTCGTAATAATGCCATGTATGCGAGACTATCGTTCAATATCAACATCAACCCAGCTGCAATGATGACATTTGTTTTGTTTCTCGTCCATCTGCTCCTCCCAGAGTGTAAAAAGCTATGACTGCAACTGGCAAGTCCCACAAACGAGTCATGGCCAGGAACGCCGTGGGTTCAGGCACAACTGCGCTTTTCCCCACACTGGCGCACCCGCTCTCCATCCTAGAGGCTAATGCTGCTGATGCCTCGTAAAGACCCAGCCTGCAGGCAGCCTGTACGGAGTACTCGTACGCAGTCATAGTGCTCCGTACTCCGTATTACAGCTTTCTTTTGCCTCTGCTTGGACGGGCGGGACATGCCATCCTGGTCCCATTCATCCTGGCTTGTTTCCCCTCTCTTTCTCTCTCTCCAGTAACATTGCTCTACTTATCCGTACGTACTCGTCCCTCGTAGAGAACATCCCTGCAACACCCGCAACCCGATCGAGCTGCACGACATGAGGGGCCATCCTTGAAATCCCTGGTCGACATCCCTGTCGGCGTCCACACGATTGGGTCCCAGAGGTCCCAGAGGAGCCGCTTGGATCGCTGCTGGTGCGGTCCCCCCGGGAAGAAAAAAACGAGTCCTCGGTTCTGACCTGACCTGACCTGACCTGACAGGGCTCCTCTTTCTGACAGAGGGGGTCTGTGTGTCGAGAGCCAAGAGAAGAGGGAGGAAAACTCGGAGCAGCACAGAGTAATAGTACTCCGTACTTGCGTAGGAATAGGCTGTACCAGACTGGACTGGACCGACTCTGTTGCCGTGCAGATTTCAGAGTGACCCGTTTAGAATGACCCATTCGGAGAGGATAAACGAGTTGAGTACGAGGTTGAGTACGTATACAGCGTACGGAGTACAGAGTAAGTAGTATACTCGTGGAGATGGATGGATACGGCTAAGAACTATCCGTAGGCAAGCAAGTGGAGATTGGATGCATCAAGCAGGGCAAGACGTTGGCTGTGCTTCTCTCAAGCCTGTCACCAACTAAGAGTCTGACCTCGGAAAACGGAAAACCTGGTTCCTTGGTCATAGTCGTACCTACTATACTCCGTTATGTATATGTCCTTTGTTCATACTTTGTCCCATCTCGTATCCCACCACTCTGGACTATTATTACTTATGCGCTGCCCAACCCGAAACACCATCTCTTCTCGCTCGTCTCTTTACTTTACTCTTTCCTCCACTCTTTACACACTCTTTACGAACACACTCGTTACCAACACTCTTTACTCTTTACGAATACTCTTTACGAGCATTACACTCATTTCCTCTCTGCAGTTTCCATTTCTCTCCTTATCGATTTCTGATTCAACTTGCAGTTGTTATAGCTGTTGCTGACTCGATCCCCACCCTCTTTGTCTCTCTGTCTCTTTGTCTCTCTACCACTTTTACACTCTGAGCCTTGGGAGCCCTTGGCCTTTGTCTTATTTGCATCCACACCACCTGTCTTGGATCCGGGGGGGCAACTCCTTGTTTCCTCTTGGAGGTACCTACAGAAAGAGCAAGCAAGAAGACCACCCCTGTGCCTAAAAGCTCAGCCCTGAGACGACAGGAACGCGGGTAGCGAGCCAACTTGTCTCGCTTTCGGTGCTAAGTTGGTAGTAGTGCCCATCCACCATCCACCCCGCCGCTGCTGCTGCGGATCATCGCCCTTTGTTCAATCAGCGACTTTCGCCGGGCCTTGTCTGCCCTGCCCTCTTTGTCTCCCGGTCTTTGACTGTGTCCTGTCAGAAAAAGGGTTCCTTAAGACCTTTGTGTGTCTTCAGACTCACAGACTCAACACTCGGATTTCGACAACTCGGTCTCGAGGGAGCATTCCTCACATCTACCGACATCCACGTTGCTTGCGCTTCTGCCCTGACTCGCATGGCATCCACAGACTATCACGCCGACACCACAATCTCCTCGAGAGCGTCGCATGTGCCCTGGTAGAGAGCTTCGCATTCGACAACTCGGACTCTCCAAGACCAAGACAGCTCAGCACGTCAGCCATCATACCATACATACATCACCCATCCATCGAATCTCGCGGCTACACCTTTGCGTGCGGCCCCGACGACAACGTGGTGGGACCTGAACCCCATCCGCAACTCTGACGCAACTTCTTCGCCCTACAATCTGCCCTCCCTCGACCGGATTCCTACCAACGACCAAGTACATCTCTGAAACTTGACCGTTGTGTCCGTCCCTCCTCATATCTCTCGCCCGCTCCTCCTTTAGAGTCCCATCCCATCCTACAACGACCAACCGACTGGAGACCCTGCAGATCCGGAAAGGACCATATAATCCATATAACCCACCGTTCCCACCCATCCATCACCATAACTTACACGGCCACTCAACTCGACTTACACCCAACCAACAACCAATATATACAGACATTGAACATCACCTGGAGCCAACGGCAACTGCACGCCGCAGTCCCTCTTGGCCCAGCTTTACACACACCAAAGCCCAACTCTCCACCACGGCCAAGATGGGGCGCACCATCATCTTCGGCAGCGGCCTCGCCGCCCTCGTCGCCTCCCTCGGCCTGACCAGCGTGTCCGCCATCCTCGCTGCCCGCGTCGCCCGCCCCTCCGAGTCTCTTCTGCGCACATCTTGCATACTGGCCGCCTCCTTTGAGGGCGTCGTCTGCATCACGCTCGTCGGCCTTGCCACCTCCATCCTCTCCCGCCGCCTATCCTCTCTGCTTCGCCGCTCCTCCTCCACAACACTGACTCTCCTCTTCGGCCTCGCGGGGTTGGCCTGCGTTGTGGGTGCTGCCGCCGCCATCGCCAGCCTCATCTACCTCGACTTTGGCAGCCTGAAGACGGCGTCTGACTCTTCCTCCTCTTCTTCTCCTTCTCCCTCTTCCACCAACAGGACACCCTTCCTTGCCGCCCAGGCCATCATGCTCATACTCGCATGTCTCTGCCAATTCGGCTTCCTGGCAGCCTACTACCTCGACTGTCGGCGTCGGGCCGCTGCTGCTGCCGCCGCGGCCACCCACGACGGTGCAGCCACAGACTCTCTCTTCACCGACGACAGCTCGCGTTGCTCGCCCAAGATGCGCGTCAAGGCCCTGCGGTACAGCCGCATCCGTCCCGCCGCGCCGGCGTCGCCAACCACACAAAACCACCCAGCCGCCAGCTCCACCGACTCGATAGACATGCAATCGCTCGACAGCCGGCGGAGCAGCAGGCAGTGGCCGCGGGACCGGGACTCGTCGTCGCCCAAGCTCAGCAGCCTCGACAGGACCCCTCCGCCGCGCAGGACCGTCCGCCCCACCACGTCGCGCACCCAGCTACTCTCGCGGGTCGACTCCATGGCCAGCATCGGCAGCAGCGTGTGGGGTGACGACACAACACCCTCCTCCTCCTCTACTACCATCGCAGGCACCCGTTCCGTCTCGTCGCCCGTCATGGGCTCCGGGTTTGCCGGCGGCGGTCCCCGACCGCCTCCTCTGGCCCTCCAGGGCCAGGGCCGTGGCCGCAGCGCGAGTGCCACGACCGCAGCCGCTCAGGCCCAGCTGGATCACCGCCGGGGCCGTGCAACCGCCACCGCAGAGATGGACATTCACCCGCTCTTCCGGTCCGACTCGACGGACCCCCCGCCGCTGGCCAGCCCGGGCACCAGCGTGAGGGCGTCGCCTGACGCTGGCAGGGTGATCCCCCACCACGCGAGCCACCAGTCGCTGCGGCGGCTGGCCAGCGCCACCTCCCTGGGCAGCAGCCCGCTCAGCAGGCAGAGCTCGTTTGATGCGTCCGCCGTCAGCGTCAGGCGACTCCAGGTCGACGAGAGGGAGAGCATCCTCGAGGTGGACGAGGACGAGGACAGGGCCAGGACCGAGGATGATGAGCCCCTCACGCCGCCGATCCCCGAGTTTGTCCTCGGTGCTGGGTCGAGGTTGAGCCTCACGCGGTATGCTAGTCGGAAGGAGGAGAAGGCGGAGCAGAAGGAGCAATCTTGAAGCCCCTGTCCTCCTATCCTACATCCTTTCTTTTTCTTTGCTATATATTTCTTGTCATATTTTTTTTTTCATTTGGGCTTTCATTTGGACTGGGACTGGAGTTACTGGGTTGGATTAGCATGGAGTTTTGTGTCTGGAGCCTGTTGTCGCACTTTATGTTGAAATGTTTCTTTTCTTGGACCTCTTTCTGGGTTTGTTCTTCTTCTGGGTATTATATCTTGATTGGTGTATATGGGATTTAGCAGTGTGGAAGGCATGGCATATTATATGATGATGAGTACACACAGAGGCTTAAAGCCATCAACTTTGAAGCTGGAGGAGAGCAAGTGTGATGTGAGTTGCCAGTGCATCCTAGGGTTCGGTTCATGGTCGACGATGCATGTGGGCGGGCTCAGCCACAGTGGCTAGGCATCCATCACCCCCACCTTGTTGTCATCATCGCATCGAGCCGACAGGTCCCGCCGCTGCCCACAGTCCCGCAGTAAAAGCTGTACACTCACTGTTCGAGGAGTGCAGTGCAGTGCAGAGGTGAGCGAGTGGTGTACTCACTCGTATGGAGCGTATGGAGCGTATGGAGAGCAGGCCAGCCAGGCAGTGAACCTCGTCGTCATACCAGGCACGACCACCGAATGAATGACCTCGAATGGACAACGGCCCGCCGCCTCCATCCCACAGCGCACCTCATGCTCATAGTGCAGCCCTGGAGCTCATAGTGCAGCTCATAGTGCAACTCATAGTGCAACTCGTAGTGAAGGTGCACCACTGACTGCAGCCTGTAAGCCTCGTAATAGGTGATGATCAAATGCTCTAGCCTGGCACTGGCAGTTGCTCCGTTAGTAGTTGAGGGTGACCACCGCCACCTTTGCCAAACATCATCATCAACCCATCCAGACCTTTTTCTTTCCACCCTCTTCCTCTTCATTCCCTCACGCTCAAGAACCAACCTCGTCACCACCGCTCCCAAACCCCTCCCCCCGTCACTCCACCCACGAGCAGAGGCAGGCTTGCTTTTTTTCCTCGACCACAGCTGCCCACCATGAAGATCACTTTCAAGGTACGACCGCCCATCCGCAGCAGCCCGCCGCAGCTGTTGTTGCCCCTCCCTCCGCCGCCGACGACGACGCATCGCCCTGTCCTGCCCGGCAGGTGCTTTCCAGTTGGCGACGGCCTCCATCTTGTTCCCTCTTGCTGACCGCGATGCCTTCCCTACGTCCAGGATCTTAAGCAGCAAAAGTTTACGCTCGACGCGGAACCGAGCGACCTGGTAAGCGAGGACCCTGACCCTTCCCCTCCCCGCCTGTTGGTTTGGCCCGGCGCCTCGCTCGCCTGCCCGCCCACGCGCTTTGGGGGCCTCCCAAGCTCGCACGCACGCTGACTCGATTGTTCCATGTAGATATCCTCTATCAAGCAGAAGATCTCGGCTGAGAAGGGATGGGATCCTAAGCACCAGAAGCTCATTTACTCTGGTAAGTTGCCCCGAGACGAAAAAAAAAACACGATCACCGGAGAGAGACCCTGTCCAGGCACCCCCGCCACCCCGCGAAAAATAAAAGAAGCACAAAAAACAAGAAACACGCGGAAGAATGGAAACAAGAGAGCAAACACTGACGCGCGACACTAGGCAAAATCCTCAAGGATGACGAGACGGTCGGCAACTACAACATTGAGGAGAAGGGCTACGTCGTGTGCATGGTGAACAAGGTGCGCGCGCCCACAAACTCTACGATCTGACGAAAGACGACACCAGCAGGCAGCAGTTGACTGACAAAACCCCCCTCCCCGCAGCCCAAGGAGAAGCCCGCCGCCGCCGCTCCCCCGGCCACACCCGCACAGCCATCGACCGCAGCGACGCCCGCTGCCCCTCCTGCTCCGGCCGCCAGCACCGGCAGCTCCGCCGCTGCCGCCGTCCCCGCCACCCCGACACCGCAAAGGTCGACCGAGGCGCCCGCCGCTGCTCCTGCAGCTGGTGGGCCCGGCGCAGGGTTGGCCATGGGTGCTGAGCGCGCCGAGGCCATTGCCAACATGGAGGCCATGGGCTTCGAGCGTAGTCAGATCGAGGCCGCCATGCGCGCCGCCTTCAACAACCCCGACCGTGCTGTCGAGTACCTCTTGACTGTGGGTGCCCTCCCCTGGACTCCCCTGGAGTGACGAGACGAGATTATGCGACGGAGGAAAACAGAGAGAAAAGAACAAGGACTGACCAAAGACAGGGTATCCCCGAGGGCGTCCAGCAGGAGCAGCAGCAGCGCCAGGCTGCCGCTGCTGCCGCTGCCGCTCAGGCCGGATCGCACGATGACGCCGGTGCGGGTGGCGACGACGAGGAGGGCAACGTGAACCTCTTCGACCTCGCTGCCCAGCAGGGAGGTGCTGGTGCTGGCGCTGGTGGCGGCGGTGGCTCCGGTGGCCAGTCGGCTGCTGCTGCTGCTGCTGCCGCGGCCGCCGCGGGTGGTGGTGCGGGTGGCGACCTCGGCAACCTCGACTTCCTCCGCAACAACGCCCAGTTCCAGCAGCTCCGCCAGGTGGTCCAGCAGCAGCCCCAGATGCTCGAGCCCATCCTGCAGCAGCTCGGCGCTGGCAACCCCCAGCTCGCCCAGCTCATTGCCTCCCACCCGGAGCAGTTCCTTCAGCTGCTGGGCGAGGACGCCGACGACGACGCGCCCCTGCCCCCTGGCGCGCAGGCCATTTCTGTCACGGAGGAGGAGCGTGATGCCATTGAGCGGGTATGTCCAAACCCACTCCCTTTCCTTTCATCTCTACTCCTTTCTTGGCCACACCCGCTAACCCTACCCAGTTATGCCGCCTTGGCTTCGACCGCGACCAGGCCATCCAGGCCTACTTTGCCTGCGACAAGAACGAGGAGCTGGCCGCCAACTTCCTCTTCGACCAGCCCGACGATGACGAGCCCCCTACGAATTAAAGGGACGACATGGGGACATGGACTAGCGAGGGGAACATACAGGCACCAAAACAGAAAAAAAAAGGCACGCAGAGGAAGATGGAGCTCGAGACAAATAGGAGGCTGTTTTTGTCATGATTACGAATAACCCAATTTCTTTTTTTCCTTGCGGTTTACGTCGCTCTCGCTCGCTCTCCCGTTGGAATTTGTGTGAGGTGGTATATCCAACCGGACGTATATGCAGCTTTGGCTAGTAGGCGAGGGCACTCGGTGCAGTTGCAGTAGGCCATGTTATAGGAACTTTAGTGAAAGAGACGCAAGTGCTGCTGAATAGTAAGTAGTAGGACACTGGATCAGGATGACACGGAAAGGATACCAAGTAATACACATGGGGCGCTGGCCTCGATGCACCGAGTCTCTGTACTGGTCATTGCTGTACGGGCCATTGCTAAATCTGGCCTCGATCAATTCACGATACCATTGCTATATCTCGACGCCTGTACTTTTCCGAACCGATACATTGTATGCCACGTATGACCACACCCATTCCTGTCCCCGGGGCCGTGGCCCCTTGATCTCAACTCAACCGAACCAAGACGCCAGAAGAAACGACTTGAATAAACACAAAACAAGAAACGAGTTCCACAAGATGTAAACAAAAGTAGAGTAGGAAACATTGTAGCCGGGATAACAGCCAGAACGAAAGGAAGAAGAGTACAAGGAAGAACAAGCGAAGAAGAGTGTAAAGACAGATCAAGTGTTGATTGGCTCACCATTGAGGCCATACTCGATAATCGGTCTACCCTTTTTCTTGCCCTTCTTCTTGCCTCCACCCTTGGCATTGCCGTTGACATCAGCGTTGGCGTCCGCGTCATCATCGGCAAAGAGCTCCTCGCGCTTGCGGCGCATAGCCTCAGCCTGCTCGTCGGCGGCCCTCTGCCTCTGGGCCTCAAACTCCTCCTCGACGCGGCGGTGGTCGGCCTCGATGCTCTCGACGGACTCGAACTCGGCGCCTGTGAGGGCCTTGTAGTGGTCAATGTCCATCTTGGTCGTCTTCTCACCCGAGACGGCCGCGGTGATGAGATGGGGGTTGTGGCGCTCCTCGCGGTTGTACTTGAGCTTGATGTGGCGGCGCTGCTTGCCGACGTCGCGGAACATGTGGGCAATCATCTGGAAGTCGGTGCCGAACATGCGGAGCCCCGTGTAGAAGCGCTCCGTCTCTTCGGCCGTCCAGATGTTGGGCCCGCGCAGCTTGGATGTGCTGCTCATGAAGGAGTTGGACGTGATCAGGCGGGTGAAGTCGTTCTCCTCGATGGCCTCCATGTCCGAGGCGGTCGCCGCGGCGCGAGCGTGCCGGTCCATCACCAGGGAGGACTGGTCCACCACGATCTGGCCGTCTACGATGCGGAACTGCGGGCCTGCTGCTGCGGCGCCGCCACCACCACCAGAAGAAGAAGGAGGCGGCTTGACGCGTGGTGCCGGTGGTGCCGGTGCAGAGGTCTCCGACGGCTGAGGGGTGCCCGCGCCCGAGCCCGACGCGGAGGCCTGCTCCGGGTTGTTGCTGTCCTCTTCTGAACCACCACCCTCTTCACGCCGCAGCTTGGCCTTGAGCTTGGCTTGTCGCTCTCGCTCCCGCAGCTCGTCGTGTCGGCTGAACTTCTTGCCAATGTGCAGATCGCGCGTCAGATCCGACATTTTGAGCTTCTGCAGGTCGACCACCTGGTCCTCGGCATCCTCGGGCGTCACGGACCGGCCGCGTCGCGCACGCTTCTCTGCAGCGCTGGTCGACCGCGTGCGGCGTTTCCGGGGCGCCGGCTGTGCGCTGCTGCTCTCCTCGCCATCTTCCCCATCTGCTTCTGCTCCCTCGGCGGCGGCACTTCCGGAGGCTTGGTCCTCACCATCGGTCTGCCGTGCGGCGGTTCTCGCCTTGCGCTTCGGTGCCCTCTTGGCTGGCGTTTTCGCAGCGGGGGCGGCGGTCCCGTCGTCGTCTTTTCGTTTTGCGGCGGGTGCTCGTCTTGCTCGCGGCTTTGGCGCTACGACTGGCGCTGGCGCCGGCGTTGTAGTATCTGGCGTCGCGTCTTCACGTGGTGCCTCTGGCTCTGGCACTGGCTCTGGCACTGGCGCTGACGCTGCTTCTTGTTCTGCTGCTGGTGCTGGTGTTGCCGTGGCTGCGCGTGTAGACTGCCGTCGTGGTGCGCGCGGGCCTGGTACCACCCTGGTCGCCTTTTCTGTGGTCGCGGTCGCAGTTGTAGTGTCGGTCGCAGGGCTGGGCTCTGGGGCCGGTGGTGATGCTGCCGGGGCTTTTTCTGCTTTGTCTCTCCTCGGTTGTTCTACCTCGACGGGAGGCGTGGGCTCGGCTTGGGGTTGTGGTGTCGGCGTCTCGGCTGCAGAGGAGGGGCTCGGTTCTGCCACTGCGGGGCCGTCTTGCCCGATCGCGACAGAGGAGGAGGCCGGTGCTGGTGCCGGTGCAGGCTCCGGGGCATCCAATGGTGTCGGCTCGGGGGTCGGCTCTTTCTCGACGGGCTTTGGGCGCGGCGCTGCTGCTGGACGAGGACGGGCGGACGGGATCTTTGGTTTGAAGGCGGGCCCGCCTTTCTTTTTGAACATTGAACTCATTGTGACGTGGTGGTGGGGGGGAGAGGAGGGGAGAGAAACGTAAGCGGGATAAGAGGGAAGGAGTTGCGAAGTAGGTCAATGTAAGGAAAGGAAGAGAGAAGTGACAGGAGCAAAATCTTCTCGATAGGTTACATTTCGCCAATGTGAGGAACGGGGTCTTGGGGGAGGGAGTCGAGGGTTGAAGCCAAAAAATTATACAGTTTAGTACTCGGTAATACTACTAGAACGATTCTGCCAAGAAAAAAAGGGCCCCATGACAGAACGGAGACGAGAGCGTCGAAATGCGGCGGGGCAGACTGCAGACTATGAGCGACTTGGCTCCACGTCTGCGAGTGTCTGCGAGTCTCTGCGAGTGTCTGCGAGTACCGCCGACGGTACTTACCAAATGGCCAAGGGCAAATACGAGCCGAGGACAGATGATCCGACAATTATCCGAGCATGCAGCCCGATAAGAGAGACTCATGTGCAGACTCATGTGCAGTAGACTCAAGCCACGCTAAGCCGCATTGGGGCGCAGGCCGCCAACGCCCAGAGCCTTTGACCCTTCCAAGTTCCAAGGCTCAGGTCTGTCTCTGGCGTCCCTGCGCTGTAACTGTGGCCTGGAGAGAGAGGCTGCAGTACATTCCGTAATCCACCATGGACTCCTTACGGGTACGAGTAGCAGGCCCGGGGTCCACTGAGTCGACTCTGCTGAGTGTTCTGGGCGTGCTGAGGGTCGGCGCCTTCCATCCATTGCGCCGCCTCATCAACCTCGAAATTTCAACTCCTGGCCAGGCAGAGGCCACACCATTCAATCTCCCCTTCATCCACCCCAGACCTCTCTCCCCCAACCTCTCCCGCCAACCATCCTCCGCTCCATGGTCGCCCACGCGTCTGGCCCTGGGACGACATTTGGTTCAACCGCCTTTTCTGGCGCGTAGAATCCCTCTTTTTGACGCCGCCTTTTCCCTCCTCCCGAATCCTTTGATTGCGCCGCCCTCCCAGAAAACTCCGACCTCCTCATCCTTCGCCCGCCCCCCTCTCTCCCTCTCTCTCCTCACCCTCTCAGACCATCTCTCTCACAACAACCGACGCGCCCGCGCCGTCTGATGCCTGCTGCTACGACGACAACCTCTGTCTCGGCCGTCTAACCCGCGACGAACATCCCTCCCTCCCCTCTTCTCTCCTCCCGCTTCGCTCTGCCTCACGCTTCGCCCAACATGGAGGACAGGAAGAGGTCGGCCGTCAGCAGCACTGACGAGCTGGCTCCGCCCAGCAAGCGCGTTGCCGTCAATGGTTCCAAGGCCAAGGAGGAGCCCGTCGATATGAGAGAAGAGCTCTGGGTCGATGTACGTTTTCTCTCCCATCCGCACGCTCCTTACCCTCACCCCTCTGCCGCCTGCTCCTAATCTCGAGAGGACGACGCGTTGCCTCCATCGCGGCCCCCTTGGCTGCCCCTGATTATTGCATCCTGGTCCGGGTTCGACATGGTGGCGACTTGGGGGCAGTGAGGGAATTGCTGCTGCTCGCTCGCCTTGCCTCGCCTTTATCTGCAGGCGCCCATGGTCGCGTGAGGACATGGATTTGCTGACTCAGTATTCTCCAGGACTTCCGAAAAGAGGCCATCATCCGCCAGATGAAAGAGTACAAGCGCAAGCTCGCCGACACCGAATCTCGCTTGGATGATCTCCGTAAGCGCTGCGTATACGACGAAGACCAGCTGAGAATAATACACTCGTGGTGTCTCGAGGTGAGTCTACGTCCAACAGGTGCGCTGTGAGGCGACATCATCCACTGACAGTTCGCCATCAGCTTGTTGAAAGGGTGCAACTCATGGCCGACGGTACCGTCACAACTACCGCCGACTCCTCAGGTACGTCCTCGCCCTCATTATACCCCAGATATGTCGCCGTCGAGGCTAATTGACTGTATGCAGCCGACCCGCCATACCTGAGTAGCGTCAGCTTCAAGGATGTGCCCGAGTTTGAGAAGCACCTACAAGAAAAGGAGCGCGCCATAGTATCTAAACTGGAGCCCCTCCTGTCCAAAATAGCCGCCAACCGGGGCAAGATCCCCCAAGAAGTCAGCGAGATGGAGGCCAAGATCAGCAAACTCCTGGCGAAGGAGAAGGGTTTCCTCGTCAAACTCGACCGTCTAAACAGCGAGAAGGAGGAGCTGTCAGAGCAGCTCAATGCCGCGACACTTCGATACTTCAAGGCCGAGAAGAAGCTCGACCGCGCCAAGAGTGCTCAAGTTCAGAAGCTGGAGCAGCAGGCTTTTGCTAATGCCACTCGCCCAGCTGGCGCCTCGGGCGACAGCGCTGAGACGAAGAAGGAAGAGACCAACGGCAACCACGGCGAGGTTCTGCTCAAATACGAAGAGGCCACAGCCGCCGCGACGAAGCAGAAGGAGCAGCTAGACAGCCTCCTAGCCGAGATTAAGACGATCCAGGAGGAGAACACAAGTCTCAAGGTGAGGCGAGAAGCGTGGAGCGACGAGGATCTGATCCGGTCCGACACCTTCAAGCAGTTCAAGATCCAGAACGAGGACCTCATCAAGCGCATAAACAATATCGAGGCGTCGAACAAGCAGCTCCGAGAAGAGGCCGAAACGATGCGCGCCGAGCGGTCGGCATTCCGCGCGCAGCTCGAGGCGGATGCGAACCAGGTCACACAGGAGCTCGAGGCCGAAATTGTGGCGCGCGACCAGGACCTTGCTCGAGTGCGATCTGCCCGAGACGAGATCCTTGCGGACAACACACAGCGCAAGGCCAGCATGGAGCAGGACAAGTCGGCAATGGCACAGATCACGGAACTGGCGGCGGCCAAGGACGAGCGCATCTCAGCACTCGAGTCCGAGATCTCACGCCTCAAGCCGAGCGACGACGTCGAGATGGCCGAAACCGAGGACGGCACCGAGCTGTCGGCCGAGGAGCTCCGCGCCAAGTACAAGAAGCTGCAGGTCGACTTCCGATCCATCAACCAGGAGCTGCCATCGATAGAAAAGGCCTACAAGAAGATGAAGGACCTGGCACAGAGGAAGGTCATGGACTTTGCGGCGTTGGAGGAGCGTGTGGCGGTTCTGATTGCCGAGAAGAGCAAGGCGGACCAGAAGTATTTTGCGGCGCGCAAGGACGCCGACACGCGGAACAACGAGATCCGATCACTACGACACCAGAACGGCAAGAGCTCCGAGATCATCGCGCAGCTCAAGGAGCACGAGGCACACAACCGCACGCTGCTCAGCAACCTGGAGAAGCAGCTGTCGGACCTGCGGCAGGCCAACGCGACACTGGTGACGGAGAATAAGAGGGTCGAGACGGCGCACCAGGAGGCGGTGCGGCTACGCGGATCCCTCAACAAGCAGGTGAACGATCTGACGAACCTGGTCAAGTCCAAGGACGCGGCATCGGCACAGGCGCGCGAGCGCAACGTGGCGCAGGAGACGGAGACAGAAAAGCTCAAGGTCCGACTGGAGACGATGCAGAAGGACCGGGATAACTGGAAGAGCAAGGCTCTGAGCAACTCTTCGGAAGAGGAGGAGATGTTGCGGGTGAGTTTTCCGACCCCAAAGACTGATGATGTTGATGTTGGATGCGGATATGTGGATATGGACGACGTGCTGACTAATTTTGACAGACCTTTGCGCTGTGCACAATCTGCCGCAACAACTTCAAGAACACGGCGCTCAAGACGTGCGGGCACCTGTTCTGCAACAAGTGCATCGAAGACCGGATCAGCAACCGTATGCGAAAGTGTCCTACGTGCTCCCGGTCGTTTGACAAGATGGACGTCATGGCGGTACACGCGTAGTGCTGAGTGGCCTGTCGTGGATCAGAGTCTGGACGCGCCATGTACGACTACACAGTGTTGCCATCCGTGGTGAAGGGGTGGAAAGGAAAGGCTTCGCCAAAGGGCACGACTTGTTCCCGAGAGCGCACCAGCCGCATGTGCTCACTTGCGCAGTGGTTTTTGAGCGGCAGCAGGGACTCGCAAGGGACGCAATGCTTGAACCGGGCCTCGATGCCTGCGTGATACAACATGATATAAAGCACGCCGAGCCAGCCAGCCACCCCACCCCGACCGCCCGGTTCCCAAGAGGAGGAGGATTTAAAGCCAGCTTGGAAGGAATTCTCAGGATACGAAGGCATGCTGTTAAACAGTTGTTGTGTAACAAAACCCAAAACAAGAGGAGGTAATTTTTTTCAACTTTTTTTTTCTTGTCCACTTGTTCATTTCGTCTTGTTCCACCATGTACTACTAGAGGCTATCGGGGGTTTTGTTAAGGGGAGCGGAGAGGAGAGCATGGGACGGAAATTGTGTACAGGTGCAACGTGAGGGAAGAGGGGCAGAAGAGGGGCATCTGCCGGTTGTTTGTTATACGTGTTTCTTTTGAGGGCCCCCTTTGACCCCCCTCTTTCAACGATTTGAAGTTGAGTTGAGGGTCTGGGAGAGGTTTCATCTTTCACTTGGAGGAGGGTTTGTTCCAGTTCTTGCCTCCCATCCTGGCAAGGCCTGCGGAGGGTTCCATGTTGTTATAAGGCTTGTGGAGGGTTTGTTACTCTCATCTTTTTCAGGAGTTGGGTCAGGGGATTGGATAAAGGGGCGTCGGTGCAGCATTGACACTTTACATGGTTACTTTACTTCAATCACCCTTGTCTGAAGGATTCAATTTTGTCTTGATGGCATGAAGATGGGATAGCACAGACGAACAGCACAGATGAGATGCCAGTCAATACTACTAGTGTTGTTGTACAGAACATGAAACAGATTTGCATGTTAATGTTACTTCGCGATATCATCGTCTGGACGTGCCGCCGAACCCAGTGCTCTCGTGACGTGGAGTATTCGCACTCATCGAGGGACCTGTAGACGCCCTCGTGGAGGACGAGCCGGAAGTAGAGGCAGATGTCCTGGGCCGAGTGGCGTATCCGGCTGCCGTCCCTGCTGCAAGGCCAGTGCCTGCGAGACCAGTCGTGAAGCCAGGACGCAATTGACTGCCTTGTCCATGGCCGGCATCATCGTCGTTGTTGTCGTAGTCATCCGGAGGACCACCGCCACCACCTCCACCATATCCTCCTCCTTGCCCTCCAGGGAGATGGTCCCCCGGGTGGAACCGTGCCATGTACGCCCCGTAGAGTATGTACCCCAGAATACCGAAAAACACACACCAAAAGAGATACGGCGCCAGTCCTGCATCATCGCCATCACCAGATGTGGCCTCGACACCCGCAAGATGCGGATAATCCTCCTCCCCCTTCTCCGTGAGGGCAAGCGTGTAGCGCACCCCACATGAGCCCTCTAGGACGAGAGGACCGTCGGCGGACTCGTACCCCTCGCATACCACGTCTGTGGCGCCCAGAGTGATGGTGTCGGGCAGGTTGGCGTGGCAGGTCCACTCCACGTGGCCGGCGGACTCATCGGCAGCGGAGCTGGGGCCGTCATTGACGCAGCGCATGCCGGACCCGGAGGCAGACATGGCGGAGGATGCCAGGTCGCATAGTTGGCGGGGTGTGTCGACGCATGAGAGCTGCGGGATGGGGGGCAGTCGGCGGTGGGTGGTTGGGGTGTTGTGGTGGAGGGTTAGGAAGGGGATTTGGGTGAGGGGGAGGGCTGGCGCGGCGGCAGCGGCGAGGGACGGGGCAAGAAGAAGGATGTGAGTCTTCATTGTGCACTTCGTGGTGTGTTCAATATGATGATGGGGTTTTACAGTGATGTACGCATGTATGATGTATGCATGACCGTGGTTTACTTGGGATGCTAGCTAGGTTAGAGTGCAGATGATGTGTCCACTAGCAATGCGATGATTCATCAAGTGGCAATGGCTGGCATCGCGACAAGCATCACAAGTGTCACATCACAGGCTCGAGGGACGACAGCTGACGAACGGCGGTTTAATGACAACAGCTATTGATGTTTTAGATGGGAACACAGAGACAATGGGTCGTACAAACGTCTTTTCCGGGGAGGTGCATAGCCGGGGCATGTCGTACAAGGTCTCAGTATGAGTACGTTGCATGAGTATAAGTATGAGTATGAGTACACCTGACAATGCATATAGGCTACTCACTCGTATAGAATACAGTAATACTGCTAGTAATCAACGGGACATTAGAAAACCCATTGCGGTACTCTGCAATAAAGAAGCGCATAGTTTACTCTGACAATCGAGTCTTGACCAACTCAACAGACGTGTACTCCTATACTCGCTCATATGGGAGCACCCACCACCGGATACTTCGGTGCGCTTGCGGTAGACCGGACTGTGGAATAGACACGCCTAAATCTCCTGAGACGGCGGCGCGGTGTCGACGGTGGACACGAGTCTGTGTCTGTGTGCTCGTACTACTCCGTACTTTGTGCGAATGAGGTACGGTACCTCAAGTACTCATAGTCCCATACTGGTAGTATTCCTCGTATGTGCCTGAATGCCAAGTTCCCGTCTCTCCACATCGAGGGCCATCGGAACTTGACGAGCACGCACAGATTGGCAGGCACAGACGGCAGGCCACAGTCGCCCAGGGCTAGGCAGGCATCACAACGGGATCCGGGAAGAGAGAGAGTCGATAGAGGTCCAGCCCGCAGACTAATGCAGGGGAAGGAGCGGGGTGATTGGCTCGTGTTGCTCCCCGGTAGACGGATCGTGAGATGCGTGGCCTGTGCTGAGGACTCGTCGCTTTACGCATTCATACGGGTACGGAGTACAAGGCCATCGACGATGCGCGACGGGAGGATGAGTACATGCATTTCCGCAGGATCATTGGATGGAAGAGCAGGCATGCAATTCCATGAGATTGTCGGATGCTGATGAGAGTGGGCGATGAGAGTGAGAAATTTGAAAGTACAGAGTATTGACGGTAGTTGTATGGAATACGTGGTGAGAGTTCTAGACTCTGCCCATGCGGCGTGCCTTGTCCACTAAAGATGAATGCACAGCGCTTGGGGGCCTGTAATAGGCCACGGCAGGGATTTCAGAGGAGTGCAGGGGACGGGTGTGCTGTAAGTGCAGGGGTTGCATCGCTGACTGAAATGTCACTCACGCATGATTGATGAGAATGAAGAGATTTCATGAGTACGGATATACGAGCATCTCAGTACGAAGACCTTGTGCGGAATATGAAGTATGGGTATTGCTTACTACTACGGAGTATGGATTTGTTGATGGATGATTGATGAGTGAACAGAATGAGAAACATACAGAATGTTTCAATGTTCGGCATGTGGAATGCGGCCCAGCCGTTTTGGCAAGCTTGAAACAAGGGGCTCACCGTAGTCCATGGACTGGAGTACGGAGTCGCACAGCGTAGTATCTGGAGTCTACGAGTTCAGAGTCTAGTACTGCAATAACTGATGTTGCAATCGGAGCATAACTCCGTCCAATATTGACACGATACCACTGCAACCACGGGACGGAAAGCAACGCAGGCGACGACGGTCGACGGGGAATGGGCAGTACGAAGTAAGGTGAGTACGAGTACTAATAATAAGGTACAGTTATAGACGCGCATTGGCAGGTAGTGGACACGCACGCAGACAATGCCATGCCCAACTGGGAAAGGGTCAGGTACGGGAAGTCAGTTCAGGTACAGGCCCCGCGTGGCTTGCTCTGGTGTCTGCTCAGTGCTCATTCATACTTGTACTCATACGAGTATCATGGTACTTACCTACTCATAGTACTCATACTCATACCTCTCTCATAGTCGCGATACTGCCAGGTACGAAGTACTCCTCTGTCCGTACTGACCAGGGCCCCTGTCCTTTCATCAAAAGTCTACTAACCCATGCCGCGCCCATGCCCGTGCCCATCCACGCCATGCAGCATGCCAACCCTCTTCGGTAGACTCGTAGACTTGTTGCAGGTCTTGGCTGTAATATTATTAGTACAGCCCATGTTCTTGGCTTGTTTTTTCCACCTTGCTCTTGCTCTTGGCTTTGGGTCAATATGAATTCGCCATCCCCGTAACTTCCATCCCATCTTGGTTCTTTCCCTTTGATCTGTGACATCAAACTTTGAGCAAGTCCTTTCTTCCTTTAAACTTTGCTTTCTCTCTACGGACAGATAGCGGCCTCTCGTTTACCGACATACTCCGTACTTGAGTATACTACGACCATACTTACTCCGTATCTCTCTCCACGCCCGACGCTCCACGCCCCCCGGCTTCCACCCCCGTCGCTCGTTTCAAGGCACGAACCCACCGCAGTCACCGTCGCTCTTTTTACCACTTTGAGATCCAGTTGCCAGTCCGGACAGAGCCTTTCGCTACTACGCAGTAGATAGAGCCTTTGAGGCCGCCAGTCGCTCGTTTTACTTTGAAAACACCACAGCTCGGCTAGAAACGCCATCCCAACAACATCAATCTGCTTCCATCATAGCAACTACCTCCACAAACCACGCATCACAATGGCTTCCCACCGCCCCAGTACGAGGACGCACCTCACTCTCGGCCTCGTCGCCCTCCTCTCCCTCATCACACCAACCCTCGCCCTCGAGAACAACCAGCCTCTAGCAGCAGCAGCAGCAGCCATCACCCCTCCCGCCGAGGCACCCGCCGACCTCCCCGACACAAGTCTGCGCATAATTGCCCTCGAGGCCGAGAGCAGCCCGACGTCCACGGTACCCTCCTATACGGAGCAAGCAGCCAAGGAGCTGCGCAGGCGCCGTGCGCGGGGCAGCCACAACGCGCGCTCCCACAACCGCCAGGCCAAGAGGGAGGCTTCTGCCAAGGAGGAAGAAGAAAGTGAAAAGGACGACGAGGAGGCCAGCAGCACAACTACCCACGAGGCTGCCAAGAAGACCACCTACGTCAAGGCCGAGGCGGCGAACAACGACGAAGACGACGAGTCAGCATCGACTACCCACCACGCTACCAAGACGGCAACTGCCGCGAAGGAGAAGGAGACAGCGTCCGAGACGGAGGCAACGACAACTGATAAGGAGAAGAGTGGCGCAACAAAGACCATCTCGGACAGCCTCAGCAGCGGCGAGACCGAGTCCCTCTCGCGCGCTGCGTCCACCGGAACCACCACCGGCACCGCCACATCCACTGCCGAGAGCACCGCGTCTGCCCTCCCCGTCCCCTTCGACATGACACCTACCTCGGCTTTCAAGACCTCCGGCGGAGACAACACCTGCCCGGACTTTGTCGGCGGCCTTCTCCGCAACGCTACCTTTGCCAAGTGCTACCCCCTCTCTATGATGGTCTTCGTAAGTACATAAACATGCTGTGCCTCCGGCGGCCCCTGCCGGGGAGGCCTATTCTCGCTTCGCTCGCTCGTGCAACCTGCTGACCCGCGATGACAGTCCTCCATGTCCTTCTTCAACGCCAAGCGCGAACTCACCAGCATGGTCCGCGTCCTAGACTCGACGTGCGCTGCCGACGTCGACACCTGCTCGACCTTCATGTCCTCGGCGGCCGGCAACCTGACCGACGAGGCCAACTGCAAGGCCGAGTACGACGCCGGGCTCACCCTTGTGATGCAGGTCTACAACGGCCTGCTCAACTACCGCACCATGTACTCGGCCACCTGCCTGCAGAACCCGACCACGTCGCAGTACTGCTACGCCGGCGCCGTCACCAACACCACCTCGGCATCGGACAGCTACCTATACTATCTGCCCTACAACCTCAGCCTGTCTGCCTCGACGACGCCCTCGTGCAGCTGGTGCAACCGCCGCACCATGGACGTGTTTCACGCCGCGACGGCGGATCGCGACCTGCTCATCAGCGAGACCTACGTCGGCGCCGCGCGCATCTTTGACAACTGGTGCGACCCGGATTTTGTCAATGCCACGCTCGCCGAGGAGAGCGACGAGTCCGGTGCCGCCTCGGCCGTGCCCCGTCTGGCTGCTACCTTTGCTGTGCTGGCTGGGGCCGTTGCCCTGTTGCTCTAGGCTCCTAGGCTCCTAGGCTTGTTTCTATATGTTTCAAGGCCGTTTCGTTGCTTTTGTTTTCGCTTTTGCTTTCCTCTTCTCTCTCTGCTCTGCTTCTTTTGAGCCACGTTGTGTCTTGATACCCAGCAAGCTTCATGCAAGCACTCTTCTTTCTTCTTTTCCTGGATACGGATATTACATTGCTTTCTTCTTCTTTGTTAGTTGGTTACACGGACACGGACACGGACGGATACTGCCAAAAAATACGCTGGATACGGACATGGGCGCACGGTTTGGGCATGGTGGGATGGCGCACTGATTTACGACTGCTGGGCCGATCTTGATAGAATCTTGGACTTGGACCTACGTATTGATTAGATCTTGATATTATGGACGATAATAATTGAAGTCTGCTTCCTTGACACTTGTAGCTGTATATCTACAGCCCTCTGTCTCTTTATGACCCTCTGTGTCTTTACGAGCTTTTTACGAGCCTCGATTCATGCATACCCGGAAACCGACATTCTCCGTCGAATGCATTGGACCTCGGCCGGCCTCCGTGCGGTGTGGGGAAAATTGTCTCTCATGGACGCACGTGGCGCAGCGCAGCATTCTTTTCACTCACCAAACTGATCTCAATCTCAATCTTATCAATCTGCATTGATTGATCGCGACAACACACAACCAACACACACAACACGCACAGCACGGTTACAGACAGATAAGTTTGGCGCAACGCAACGCATCGCACACAATGTCTGAACCCTGGATTGGCCACCAATTCCCCACCCGCAAGGTGTCGTGGCTCAAACGCGACGTCCTCCTCTACAATGTCAGCATCGGCTGCAAGGCCGACGAGCCTCACCATGTATACGAGGGACACCCCAAGTTTGCACCGTTTGCCACGCTGCCACTAGGCCTAGGTACGCCTCCTTTCACTTTCACTCCTACGCACTCATACATGTTCATTTGCCTCCGGTGGCCCCTGCCGGGGAGGCTCTCCTCGCTTCGCTCACAAGTGCACCGCGGCAAGCTGGTCTGGCTGGCGGCCGGTGGCTTGAGAAACAGAAAGTTAACATGTCCGTCCAGTCTTCAAACTCAACACCCAAGAAGTCATCAACTTCTACGCCACCCAGGGCGCCGTTGAGATCCCCGGTGTGCCCCCCCTGGACCCAACCCGCCTCGTGGACGGGGACCGCACCCTGGTCGTCGAGCGCACCGACCTGCCCGTCACCTCTGCAGGCCGCGACTTTGAGTTCCGCTCCCGCGTGCTGGGCGTGTGGGACAAGGGCAAGGCGGGCACCGTGGTGCGGTCCGAGGACGCGCTCGTCGATGCGGAGACGGGCGACGTGTATGCCCGGAACGTGGGCAGCCTGTTCTACGTCGGGCAGGGCGGCTGGGGAGGTCCGCGGGGCGCAAAGGCTGTCAAGCTGCCGCCTCCGGAGGGGGTCGCGCCGGATCTAGAATTTGACATTTCCATTGATGCTACCGCTGCGCATCTTTACCGGTAAGTTCAGAACCCCTCCAATCACGTCCTCTCCCTTCTTATGCGGCGGCGCTGTGAGCGCAGTTAGGACAGCCTTCCCGGCAGGGGCCGCCGAAGGCAAAATCTGCAGGAGCTAACCGTGGCAACAGACTCAACGGTGACTATAATCCTCTGCACGCGACGCCCGAGTACGGCGAGCGGATGGGCTTCGGGGGCGTCATCATGCACGGGGTGTACGCGTACAGCCAGGTGGCGCACGAGTTTGCGCGGCGGCTGGCCGGTTCGGACACGGAGTGCGTGCGGGAGATCTCGGCGCGGTTCTCGGGCCCCGTAAAGCCCGGGGACACGGTGCATGTGAAGCTGTGGCACGTGGGGCTGGCGGCGGTGCCCGGGTCGGCGGGGGATGTCGGCGATTACAGGTGGACGGCGCAGGTGAAGGATTCGGATAGGTTGTGTCTGAGTGATGGAACGGCGAAGCTTAGGGTCAGGACGGGGAGTAAGATATAGGGCGCTGGCAACGCAGGCACCTAATACCCAAGGCAGGTGCAACATGCAGGGAAGGCACTCGTATATAGTAACAGCATAGCAGGGGGCATATATCCATATACTCCGTACATAGTCGGAGAGACAAGGATGGTCACAGGGGGTCTAGCATTAGAACGACATTACATATACTTTTTTTTTAATTCCTTTACTCTAACCCAGGTTTTTCCTTTTCCTTTTGTAATTTTTTAGATCGTCACGACGACAGAGAAATTCCCTTGACGCGCGCGCACATTCATTCAGAGAAAGTTGAAGCCTGGACTTAGTTGCTCAGGGGAGCACCCTGGGCAATCTTGGCCTCGCCGTACTTCTTGAGGCGGATGGCGTTGATGTTGATGAAGCCGGTGGCGTCGCCGGGAGTGAAGGTCTCGAGCGAGTCCATGGAGGCGTCGTCCTCGCTGTAGAGGTTGCTCGTCTCGCTGCTGCGGCCGACGACGTAGGCGTTGCCCTTGTAGACCATCATGCGGACCTGGCCGTCGACGTGCTCCTGCGAGTGCAGGATGCTGTTCTCGACAAACTCACGCTCGGGCGAGAAGTACATGCCGTTGTACAGCTGGCGGGACCACGAGATGGTGACGAACTGGTCACGGAGCTCACGGACGCGGGTGTCGAGGACCAGGCCCTCGAGATCGAGATGGGCGAGGCGGCTGCACATGTCAAGTTAGAGTATGTTCTTCAGACCTATTTTCATCTAATGAGCTGCAACTTACGCAATAGTCAGACCGGGGGTGTCGTAGCAGCCACGGGATTTCTGCATCACAGTCAGTATTAGGGTCGCAGGGAGGAAAACGAAGGACTGCTAAGAGGAAAACCCACCAGTCCAATGAAGCGGTTCTCGACAATGTCGACACGGCCGACACCGTTGTCGTGGCCAATCTTGTTAAGCAGCTTGAACAGCTCAACCGACTCGGTGGCCTGCTTGCCGTCCTCGGTGACGACCTTTGTGGGGATACCCTTGGCGAAGTGGACGGTGAAGTTGTAGGGCTTGTCGGGGGCGTCGAGGGGGTCGAGGGTCATCTTCCACAGCTCCTTGGGCGGGGTGTGGTCGGGGTCCTCGAGGATGCCGGCCTCGTAGCTGCAGTGGGCGAGGTTCTCGTCCATGGACCAGGGGGCCTTGGGGGTGGACGAGACGGGGATGCCGTTCTCCTTGGCGTAGGCCAGCAGGTCGGCGCGGCCCTGGAACTTGGCGATGAAAGCGTCGTCCCTCCAGGGGGCGATGATGCGCATGTTGGGGGCGATGGCCTTCCAGGCCAGCTCGAAGCGGACTTGGTCGTTGCCCTTGCCGGTGCAGCCGTGCGAGAGGATGGAGCAGTTGTTCTCGGCCGCGACGCGGACCTGCGAGCGGGCGATGACGGGGCGGGCCAGCGACGTGCCCAGCAGGTAGCGGTCCTCGAAGATGGCGTTGCACTGGATCGCGCGGAACACGAGCTCCTCGACGAACTCCTTCTGGAGGTCCAGGATGACCATCTTCTCAGCACCCAGAGCGAGGGCCTTCTTCTCCACCTCCTCCCAGTCCTCCTCCTGGCCTACATTGGCGAGGAAGCACTACTCATGTGTCAGTTCGGGTTCCTTCCCTCTTTCGTTTTCTTCTCCTTCTTTCCCTATCACGTGTATTTTGGGAATGGGAAGGTGCGGGTGGCTGGGTGGTAAACGTACGACAACCTCGTAGCCATCGTTGATGAGGTACTTGAGGATGGTCGAGGTATCAAGACCTGTAGGACAGCAGCAGCCATTGTCAGCGAATCCGGTAGAAATCGACCGAGGAACACGTGCAACATGTCATTCAGATCTGTAGAGCTAGTACTACACAAGCGACATACCTCCCGAGTAGGCGCTGCACAAGAACAAGTCAGCCCAATATCCACGACAGATCTCGTAACACGAATGGGAAGAGCGGTGGGGGAGGGGCAGCCAGCGGCCAGGGAGGGGTCGTGCGTTGCTGCCATGCCAGCAAGGCCCAGCAAAATGGCAGGCTTCAATTGGGATGGGACTAATGACTTACAGACAAACGCGGCCCTTGGACATGATGACCGGAGATCAAGTGGTATCAAGGTGTGTGGTGTGTTATGATTGTTCGGATTGAAAGAAGAGGCAGCAGGTCAGCAGTTCAAGCTATGGGTGTGTGTTTTTAGACGTGCGTTGGAAACTTTTTTTCCCTTGCCCTCTGATGACTCCTGCAGGCCGGTCGGCCAGCACAGGGCGAGCGAATCCGATTACCGGCATCGGACTGGACTCATCGATTGGCGAAGAGGGGTTTACCGCTTATCAGCGGGGCAAAAAGAGCAGCAAACATTCCAGTGACTGTCCAGATATTATTACGCTGACTCATCTCTTGAGACTTGAGATTTGGGACCTGAGATTCTGCTTGAGAGGGCAGCGGCCTCGCCGTGGTTCTCCCGCTGCGGCCAACTGGCACCACGGTAATTTTAATACTTTATTACCTGCCCCAAGGCAATTGGCTCCCAGTGTACTCCTAGGGCAACTCGACTATTCTCCTAGCACCACCACACCACCACCACCATCAACGACAACAACCCGACGCAAGAACGATATTACAGCGTAATATGCCGCTTTTGTCTCGGTGGTGATTGGTAGAGGCTTACAACGTCATGTCCCAACTTATACACGTACGAGTAGTAATATCCCAAACTTGTACTACCAGTACGACTACTTTGTACTTACTGTACTATTGCATATATTAGTGTTCATATAGTAGCACGACTAGGGCTGATAGAGTTGGGTTGATAGAGTGCTGATGTCTGCCTATGCATAGTACTCCGTAGCCCACGTAAATTGGCCAAACATATCAACTCCAGGCATTTCTTACGCCTCCCGAATACATGTGCCTACTCGTACTCCTCAACAAGACCAGCTTCTTGCATCCGTGGTTGCATCTCAACACGCGGGGAGTGGATATCCAGATGGGACGTCGGGACTACTTGCTGATACGGTACTAGTATGACCGGCTAGTAGACTGTAATACACTGTACGGAGTCATAAGTAACCATGGTCTTAGCATGGACTAACTAAGTAAGCAATAATACTTACCAAGTATTACTACATCGTCCATGCCACGCACGAGCAGTCGTGGTATAATCCTTGTAGACAGCTGAGCCCTCCGACAACTATTTCATAAGCCCTCCATTGCAGCATAGATCTCGGATGACCCGACCTTCTGGGTACTATTGTTGCCAGCCACGCAACGTCCCTGGAATCCATCCTTTGACTGCGGGTTAGTGCTGTATGAAGCACTTAGCCTTGCGTCGGGTCAGGTTCCGACTAATCCAAAATGTGTGTCTGTGTGTGCCCCAGCTGTGCCTATTTGGCGCAGAAAGCCAATCTTCTTCTCTTCATGGCCTATTCTGTCTCCCATCGCCCACCCTCTTTTCTCTTCTCCTGCGCCACCCCCCTCATGTTTCTTCTTTCTCTTGTTCTCCCATGACCTTCCTTGTCCTCTTTTTTTTTTGTAATCACGACTTTACTCGTACGCGGCGTGCCCGATTTTCCATGAACCCTTGCAGCGCCGTCGTCTTGGCGAGAACAAAGACCCGGCTGGTCGGCATGGCTGGAGACAATATGCAACACCATCAATCTAGTCAAGACCTCGCAGCTCTAGCTGGGTCCACAAATGCAGAGGGAAGGGGCAATTGCCAATTACACCGTCGTATATACGCGGTATGCTTTCACTACCACCTATATCTGAGTCTGTTATTAACATACCCGCTCACCAGACACAGACGAGACACCAGTATTGGCATCAACAAACTTGGAGAATTGTGTACCTGTGCCAGTCGTTCTGCGCAAGCGTAGACACTCTGTCGGGTGATCCGGAAACGGCGGTGAGTCCGCCCGGAGCTTCGAATACACGTACTCGTAGCTTCATGTTAGGCCATGTATCATCGTCACCTTCTTTCAGTTTTAGTTTTCTCCCGGGCCGCGGCTGCCCGCAACCAACGTCTGTCAAACCCTACGAGCTTCGCACGCACCATCGACGACTGGCGCCAAGTGCGCAAGGACCATTGATCGCCCACGGGTCTCTCTATCCGCTCATGCTAGTTGCCCACTGGCGTCGACAGGGCCCTGTGACGACATTGTTGAGCTTAACAAGCCTAATAATCCTCGGTGCATGTGATGGTAGGGGTTTGCCCTGCTCCATCTTGAGCCAGCATGTGGCATCGGACCATAGCCTTGGGACCGCAGCTGAGAGGATTAGAAGGGTGGAATGGGTAATGGAATATAGGGCCAACAAGGCTGCTCGGGGTGCAGGGGGGGTCATCACCCGAGACGAGTTACCAGTTCGGATTGTGACTAGGCGTTCGAGTCGTCGTGGTTTTGCCAAGGGCCAGCCGCATCAATCTTTGATTCTGTGCATAATCTGCACTCATAGCGTGTCATGCGAGGACTTGAAAGGGAGCCATTGTATCGGGTCAGGTCGACGCCGTCGACGAAAGCTGGTGTTCGCATACAAGGGGGTGGGAGGGATAAGGAGAGGAAAGAATGTGCGGGAGCTGAGAGAAGAAGCTTAAAATGATACTGCTACTACTACTACTGCTAAGTATCAAGTAGTAATACGGAGAAGAGGCAGTAACGATGGGCATGCAGAGCTCGAGCCTCAGGCGCCGGGTTGGCTAGCTGGGCAACTGGGGAAAGAGCGTTGAAAAGCACCTTCCGTACATCTCTAGACTGGTTTTGTAGCTCACCTGGCGGCCCCTCCTCAACTGCCCGCGAGTACTACTAGTGGTTCTCTTTCTATCTACAGCGTAATACTCCGTATACTCCATCTCCAAAGACGCGTCATGTTGCAGTCCTGACAGATTCGCCATGAGGCACCGGGGCCTTTCAGGGACCGGGCCCAAGCCTGAGGTCTGCCTGCCCCTTGTCCGATTGCGTCACCGTGCTGACCTGCATTAATGTCGGACGAATCACGCTCGACTCTTGAGCTGCGTCCTGTACTGTCCAACGTCGTCCATACGACCACACAAAACAACCGCACAGAACAACGACGCAGCGCCGTCCTGACAATCAAAACGACGAGGGCAACACCTTTGTTGACCTGCGTCCTGCCCGTCATTTCGCTAGGTCGACAAGCCACCCTGGTCCAACAAGTCTAGTTGAGGTCCTAGACACCGAAGACGGGTATGCCCGTCAACTAGCGTTGCCACTCGCTGCAGCACCCTGCCAATGCCATTGTTCTCAGAGTGACAAACAGCTGGGTTCGTCAAATGCCACCCCCTCCTCTCCCCCCCTGCCCTTCCAGCCGGACCAACGTCTCTGGGATGCGCCGAGATCTGTCAGTTGACACATGCCCGAATCTAGAAACGGTGACCTGCCGCCGCCGGCCCACGCGCAGCCCCGATGAAAAAAAGAGGAACTGGGCCCTTGCTGTCGGGGCCTCCTACCACTACCACTACTACTACGACGGCCTCGGATGGTTGCTTCCCTGTATTACTGCATGCTGGGGGCCAACTGGCGCCTGCAGGATTGAGGCGAGTACGAGGCGTTCTGGGGCCAACGACATGGCATGATGGGATCATCTTGATCCGCTAACGACGCTATAGACACTAGGAGATTGGAGAGGGTTTCTGCCAACGTACAGGTACGTGCTCCGTACCTGTACAGAGAGAACAACGAGCATGGACCCAGCTACAGCCCATGGGCGGCTCTGACCGACCGACCGTATTGCACCCCCGCCCCCTCGCCCTAGAGGGTTCCATTCGCCGGGCCCGCCGAACGGGCCCCCTCATCTCTCGATTGCTGCTAGCAGCGCTACTACGAGGATTACGCTCCATGGACCTGAGACTGCTTGTTTCTGACCCCTCTCGGCTGCGGTCAGCAGCTTGGAATCCTCCCTCGTCGTTGCCTGCTTGCTGCCCAAGAAGGCGGCCCTACGAGTCCACATCTCCAGCGCGGTATGCTACTCCTTCGGCATATGATTATGCTTCATTCTGCTGCGGTCTCTCTGCAGTCCGCCTCTCTTTTACTGTCCCTTGTTTTCCCCGGCTGCCCCTCTCTGACGGCGGGATAGTATCCATAAGGGGATCCACTCAGCCCTCGCCGAGGTGATCAGTTAATGATCTGTTCATATTATACGAGTTAGTACGCAAAGGACACATGCTCGGTGTTAGTACTAGTAGTACCTACGAGTACAGCCTACAGGCCACAGGCAACGAGTATTACAGGTATATTCCTTGTTGGACCACTTGCCCACCAAAACAGTTGCGCCTACTACGGGGACGAGGCCTGCCGATCATTGAGCATCAATGACCTGCAGCATCGTGGGCCTCTGTGCCTAGAATTGAGAGGAATGAATACCGGGGGTAAGGACCCAGCCCCAGTGCACCTTGGATGCGCTCATTGATGCGCCCTCTCGACTAACTGCCTTATTATTAGTACTTTCTTTTTTTCCTTCCTTTTTTTCGGCCTAGCTCTCTGGGGCATCCTCCACCACCCACATTTCAGGTAATATGCCTACGCGGACTCAGCAACTCCCAAAACCTCGCACGGCCAGTTGTCGGCGGGTGTGCTCGTACGAGTAAGGCTCACGTTTCACCACTTAGTTTTATTGAGGCGACTCTGAGGGTGAGCGCTGAATTTCTCACATCGCGGCGACGACTCTATTTAACATCTTTCATCGCCTGCAATCGCCCCTGTCTCTCCAGACAAACTGCTTGGACAGAGTGGCGCTTCTAGGCGTCTCAGTCGCAGCCCTCTACTGCACAACTCTCGCTTGTCCAGCCTCTGCAACTGCACGACTGCGGTTCGCCCCCCACTCATTTCCTGGTGGCCACGCACCAGTTATTGCCCTTGACCGACTGTACGCAAAATCCAAAAAAACAAAAAGGTGCTGCGGTTTGCTGCTCTCGCTGGAGACTCGAACCTGCAATAGTTTGGGTGTTCCTCATCTGCACCTCCTTCACGGTTGTTGCGCCTGCCTGCCTGTGCCGTCTGCACCGCCGTCCTCCCGCCGTTGGTCCGGTCTGCTCCGGTCGGACGCGCATATCGCCGCCGCCGCCGCCGTCGCATGGGCTCTCTTTGATTTGCTGCTCTCGCCATCCCGTCAATCCACCACTAGGCACTGTCTGTTGGTCGCCAACAACCGTCTCTGGTGGTCATAGCGGCTGACTGCTACCCTGTCTCCATTTGGCAGCTCTCTTCAATCCTCACCTTGGTTGCCATTAGCTAAAGCTACCACGCAACAACCACAGCTTGGGCTACAAGCCCTCCCCAGATGACACGACGACCCAAGTTCCCGGATCCCAGGTCCTCCCAGATAGCCATCCGGTCAGCCTCGAACGCTGCCATCCCCTTCCACTTCCTCCTGGGGGGGAGGGGGCGATTAGGCTCTCGCATGGGAAGCTTCGTTACCACAGTGGTTCCTACTACTCCGTTGCTGCCCAATGCTGAGCGGTTATAGCCTAGTTACACGCGCTGCCTTACCAAATCTTGAGGCGACTCGGGGTGCGTATGGAGCCGTAGCATCATGTCTGATCCCTACAGAAAGTGGCCCCACGAGGCTCCTCCTCCACCTCGGCATGAGCATGAGACTCAGCCTGGCCCTGCCGGTCAACAACACGTGCGGCTGCCGCCGGCGTCGAGCCTCCTGTCGGCACACATGAGTGATGCCGACCGCTTACACGCTTCTCACCAGCCGCCGAATATTAATCCTGCATCGCATGCATCGCATGCATCCCCGTTTGGGCACCCACAACCACCCTATGACGCGCCCGGGTCTTCGCTCAATGTTGCTCCTCAGTACGCGAACCCCTATCAACAGCAGAACGCTACGCATCAATACCAACCACACATGAACGCTCCTCCGCATGGACATGCGTATGCAGAGCCTCCGGCTCCAGCTCCCGCTCCAGTTCCCACTTCGACGTATGGAACGTATGGTGAGCTGTCTCCCGGACCTCCTTCCACCCAGGACCCTCCATCATACCGGCAACCTCTAGCGCCCCCCCCGCGGGTGATACAGCCGCCGCATCAGCTGGCCCCAGGGCCGCCCCCGCCTCGACCACAAACCGTCTCTGAGCCACAGGGAAAGGTTAGCGGGATACCGAATCTTCTAGATGCAGACAAGGAGTCGGCGGTTGCGGGCATCAAGTTCCACCTGCGGATGCGCCAAGACCCAAAGGCGGCCCGAGCCTGCGGCTCCGGCGAGCGGGACCGACGGAACGTCGACCCACCACCCATTGTGCAGCTCCACGTTGAAGCGCCGGGGTTGAGTCGGGAAGAGGTTGACACATATCTCCGGTACGAGGGCTATGTGATGAACTGCTGGATTTACGACGAGACGGGGACGCACGACGCATCCAACATGCCATCCGAGTACCGGTACCAACGACGACTGACGGGGTCGCTAGTGGGGACACCCTTTTACGGCAAGGACGAGTTGGGCGAGGAGGGATGCTTCTTCCCGTTCCCGGACCTGTCGGTGCGGACGCTGGGAAAGTACTGCCTCAAGTTTACGCTCATCATGCTCAGCGTCTCGCGACCAGGACAGCACCGACACTTCCCGATCCTAGCCGAGACATTCAGTGGGGTGTTTGAGGTGTTCACGGTCAAGGACTTTCCAGGGATCAACGAGAGCAGCCAGCTGGTCAGGGTGCTACGGAAGCAGGGGTGCGTGATTTCGATCAAGAAGGGTAACGACAAGAAGAAGAAGCGGGATGCGCCGGGACCGAGTGAGGATGAAGGAGAGGGCGATGGTGACGACGACGACGACGGATGACAGTCGGTAACGCAGGGTGCTGCATAGTCAGCACTGTCAGCACCCGTCAGCGCGGTCAACCGACGAGCATATGAGACATTCGCCTCGCCCCGGTCCCGCCCGGTCCACGACGACGAACTACAACGACGACGAGCATTTTCTGCACACCCATGGTTATTTGGATGGTGTGTAGAGTACAATGGCTCGATAGACCTGCCCCTCACGAAAATGTCAATGACGTCTGACGAAGATACACGATAGTGCCGGCTGAAGTCTTTTCTTTGACGCCGCAACCGACGGCTTCTTCATTCTCTTCCCGTCGTCCATTTCGTCCATCCTCTGTCTATTGCGTTTATATGTAGGTGGATCGGAATGTTTGTTCTGTTGTCTGTCTGTCTGTTTCTTGGTATATTATCTATTGAGACGAGGGAGGCTGTCTGATTTTGGGTCTTTCACTTTTGTCTTGAATGTTTGGTGTTTTCTTTTTCTGGTTGTCCTGTTTAGAGCACAAGCACATATACTGTCTGCATCATGTCTATTAACGGCTGGGCCATACTAGTGGATAATAGCCCTTTGTCTTTTGAGTTGACTGATTTTTTTTTGTTTTGGTTTCTTTCCGTTTCTGCTTCTGCTTTGGTTCTGGTCTTGGTGTTTCTCATGCTCCACGAAGTATATGAGGGATGGGGCAATGTCGTGGCATAGGGGGTTCACGACATGGGGAGGATGATATCAAGGCAACAAGAGAGTTGGAGTTGAGGTGTTTGTTTGTTTGTTTGTTTGTTTTCCCTTTTTTTGAAAGTACCTATTACCGGACTGAGGAGTAGCATACTAGGTACTAGGTAGTAGCAGTAGCATATCTAGGCATAGTGCCGTTGTATAGGAGATATTGTAAAGAGTCGTGTTACGTTGGTATTGGCTTCCCCGCTCGATCTGGCCCCTTTTGTGTGTCTTGGTCTGACTTGATATTGACAGATGTGATTGTTGCACAAGCAGATGGGGTCTGCCATACAAGAGGGTTCATTCTGTTTACATCTTGTTCTTGTTGGATAGTTCTACGGATACTACTGACTGGCTCACCGACATACTTGTACAACCGCGTCGCCTATCCTCTTCTTTCTGATTTGAACATGGTTGTCATGCTGGTGCAACGGCCTCTGCTTTCCCCATCATACAATCTCATGTTTCTGTTGACCTCTTTCCAGAAACATGCCCGTTTTACAAGAACGTGTTTCTGTCCCTCCCTCTCCCTCTCTCCCCGCAATTTTTGTCATACCTGTACGATTACTTGTAAAATAGTCTATTACTTGATGTTCCATAAATAACACATGAAAGCGTGTGTTCATGACCATGATACGTAAATAGTCTACTACGTTGTAATACAACATGCTGCTCTGCTCCCTCTCTTCCCGTTAGTCGTACTGGTACATGTATTCATAGAGAAGCATGCCCCATCTATTTCCTTCCCGGCAACGTGCTCGTACAACAGGCCGGTCTATTTCCAGCTGACCGCTTTGATTTGGAATGGGAAAGAGAGAGCAAAAAGCAATGAAAGAGGGCACGGGTACAGACAGATGGACCGGATGACCGTGTACGAAGAGTAGGACACGGACACGGGAATGATTGTGTTACGGGTGATGTCAGGGAGAGAGGGATATACAGACTGGAACTTGCCGCCCATACCGCCCATACTGAACATGCAGGCAGGTTGCAGGCAGATTATACTTCCCGCACTTGGATTACATGTTCTGTGCTTGACGTAGGGTGTCAGGAGGACATGGAGATGCCGTGTTGGCACATCCATCGTGATCTCATGGCCTCTTGCGTCTGTCACTCGCCAACACGCTCTAAACCAGGCAAGGCAAACGCCCAAGCAAGCCCATGCAAAGCAAAGCAAGCGCCCAAGAAAACACCCGAGAAAGACCGTTAGCAAGAGAGCAGGGCAAGGCAAGGGAAGCAAGGCGGCAAGGCGGATACAGGTAGAAAGCAGGTGCAATTTCGATTGCAGTGTTGGCGGCGCTACGTGGCGGCTGCCGTGTCGTGTTTGTGCGCTGGCGGTGAGTGGTCAACCACGAGGACTAACGTATAATACGTAGCCGTGGAATCTGAGAGTCAAGGATTTCGGTTTCATAGCGATATGCTGTATTCAGACAGCATCGGCAACCGCAGCAGCAGCGAGCGCTACAAAGTATCTATTACTCCAGGCCCAGTAAATTACCCTGCATATTGCCCCAGTGTACATGCTCACGGAACGGACACATGCAAACGCGCCCATAACTGCACAGCTAAGTACATGTATGCGCCCAACGCGGACGGCATCGGGGAACGACGTGTCGCTGGACTGGGCTGGGCGCAGGGTATGCAAGATGCAGGGTGGATGCAGCAGATATCACAGGCACAGGTATCGGAGGTATCGCAGGTATCACAGAGTGACGACGAGTCGCACTGCAGACCCGACTTGGCATTCATTCACCTCTCCCGTCTACAGCGCACGACGTATTATGGAGTATTTGTAAGAGCACAGAGTCCAGAGTACTCCGTACAGAGGGTAGAGTCCAAGGTACAGCGTACAGCGTACAGCGTAAGAGTACAGCGCAGGTAGATCGTAGCACAAAGTACAGGTACAGATACTCTGTACAGATGCAGACGCACGGATGGCTCGAATGAAAAATGAGACTGGATGTGATGATGGTGGTCGGCCGACTGAGAGGGCCTCCAAAAGGGGGCTCAGGCCAGGTCAGACCAGGCCAGACCAGGCCAGGCCAATCCGAGGCAGGCCACGAAGGTTGAAAGGAGGAAAAAATAGAGAAGCAAGGGAAACAACCAGTAAAAGGACAAGGGACCAATCATTTGGAGAGGATGCAGTCGTGACACAGGGGCGCGTTTCACGTTTGCTGCAGGTACCAATATTGTATTGAGGGGTAGAGGCTTACTCGTGTTGTTGCTGTGCTTGAAAGTACTTGCGAAGCTATGTTCACTGCAAAAATACGGAGTACTCCGTATTATATGAGTGCGAGTCGTGGTCAAGGTGTTTGTTTCGTTTCTCCCTGATTTTGAATCCCATCCCTGTTTGCTCTGCAAGGACAAACGATAAATGGGATGAAGCAGGAGCGCAAAGTATGTGCAAGTACTAAGGTGTGAGTATGTCTCGGATCTACACACTGCCCTATCCGAACCCTGTCGCGGGTAGAGGCCGGACACTGGGCAGGCAGTAAAAAGTATCCGTACTTTGTATTACTCGTCAAGTACATGATGCAGGGCACGGTGCTTCAAACCCTGGTCCGCTGCGCACTGCACTGCACCAAGTGTGAATCCTTTTCTCTTTCCCCCTCTTCTTTTCTCACCATTACTGTAGACTGCATGTGCAGTTCAGTCGAGCTTTCATCTAGTCTGCTCACTCACTGCCAGTGATATCATCCCACGCCTAGTACGGAGTAGTAGTAATCAATGAGGCCAAGGCCCCAACCGCGTGCCGCTGCATTCCAGAGCCACAACCCGCCACGCTGGTTTGGGGCATCATGCGTCCACTGGCGTCATCTGGCCTAGCGCCCATGTTTGCCCTCTGCGCGCCAACGGGCGGCTGTGGTGTGGTGCCATCCAGCTGGCAGCTGGCGGCACTTGGCTGGCAGTGGCTGGGACGAAGAAGAAAAAATCACCCGAGGAATGCAACCGTGAAGAATTACGACGCCTCGTGTCGATTTTATGTCCTCGTGAGATTGAGAGACAATGAGTTGTGATGTGAGAGTGAGAGTGAGATGTGTGAGGCGTTGAGATGAACATGAACATGAAATGCACTAGTGAGTACTGAGATGTTGATCCGTGGCTGGTGTGCACGTGGAGAAGATCCGACCGGCGACGAGGCTCGTGTCGTGGGGGAGCAGCAGCCAGCTCGTGTGGTTTTGTTTCCGGCGCTAACACATGTTCCTTTTCTTTTTTTTTCTCTTGGTGCGTGAGTGTGAGTATGAAGGGTTAGGTGAGGTCTGTGAGGAGAACACTTTGTTGGACCGAACCAAACTAAACTTCAGAACAGGTAATCATGGCAAAGGATCAAACCACATAGTATGATGGCCAAGTTTCATATAATCATGTACCTGTACTACCCCGTATGCGCCGCACCGACCGCCAACGCGTTGGGCCATCCGGCTGGCACCGGCTGGCATCTATCTGGCAAGGGGGCTCAAGGGAGTCATGCCGGTGAGCCGGTGAGCCGGTTATGAGGCCGTTGAAAACAGTACGTACTAACATTGATGTACTCTATATACCCAGACTACAAAGACAAGTACTTGCACTATACTACTAATAATATACTATACGCTGTAACAAAGAGTCACAAAGGACAGACGCAGACAAGAATGAACAAAGAAATAGACAAAAGCATAGACAAAGCATAGACAAAGCATAGACGCAAAGCCCATAGCATCCAGCGGCTGGTGGCGCATCTAGTCTGTCAGCCAAGCCAATTAGCCCGTTTCCAGGAGACGCCATCGCCGGTCCCTGCCAAGAGATGCACCCTCCGTCCCAACTGCGAGAGGTACTCGTAAGTAGACCACGACTAACAGTCTATTCAGGCCTGGTCTGCTCCAACTCCGTAATACTCAGTCTGGAAGCGCTTGGGCTGCACAACCGGCACGGACACGCCCCCCCTTTGTGCCACCCCCCTTTATATGATACGACGCATTTCCTCACTCTCACCTCTTCCTCTCTTGTGACCCTCTCTCTTTCTTCTTGTTCATCCCGCCTTCTTTTTTTTTTCCCTTCTGACGTTCATTCCTTACGAAGGCTCAGTCTCTTTTGCTGCGCGATCGTCATCGTCCTTCATTCATTCTCTTCTCTCAACTGATTCATTCTTTCACACAAAAACGTCCTTCTCTGGAACTGGGTTTCCTCTCGTTGAAACATTTAAAACTACCCTTCGATCCCCTGCCCTTCTTTTTTCATATACTCTCACACACTTTGTTTCCCAACGGCTAGACCGAACCGAATCACTTTCTTCTCTGCTTGTGCTGTCCTCTTTCACAAAGGCAAGACCTGTGTGACGAAGACTCCACAACAGCAATAAGTCCGGGTGACTTACAACATCGCAACCAAGACAAGATCAGCATCACAAAGTTGATATACCAAAAGGCACAAACATCATCATGAAGATCACTTACGCCGCCGGCCTTGTGGCCGCCGCCGCCGGTGCCCTCGCCTCCAAGGACGACACCACATTTGCCGTCCTCCGCTTCACCAACAAGGCCCTCACCAAGGGCCGCATGGACCCCATCGTCAGCCCCGGAACCACCTCCCAGCACGTCCACAACGTCATGGGCGGCAGCGGCTTCAGCAGCAGCGCGACTGTCGAGGACCTCGAGAACTCAAAGTGCTCCAACGCCATGATCACCGGCGACAACTCGGCTTACTGGTTCCCCTCCCTCTACTTCTACAACTCTGACAACTCCACCTTTGAGAGCGTCGACGTCGACTATGTCAACGTTTACTACTTGTAAGTCCACTCACTCTTATACCTATTTATGTTTCATTTGCCTCCGGCGGCCCCTGCCGGGGAGGCTATCCTCGCTTCGCTCGCAACTATGCCACAGAAAAAGAAAAAGAAGAAAAAGAAGAAAAACGCTAATGCCATGTAGCTTCGAGGCCTCTGATGACGACATCGTCGCCTTCCCCAAGGGTCTCAAGATGATGGCCGGTGATGCCTCCACGCGCACCGCCCCCTCCAGCTCTGCCAGCAACCTCAACCCGGACAAGGGCGACATCGTCAACGTCAAGTGGACCTGCCCCCGCCTCAACAACAACTACGTCCCGCCCTCGTGGCCCGCCAACAGCGACGGAACCACCGCCGGCATCGGCGACCCCGTCAACAAGGGCGAGGGCGTCGGCTTCCCCGACGTCAACTGCGACGGCCTGTACTCCCCGCTCCGCGCCGACATCCACTTCCCCTCGTGCTACGACCCGTCCGCCGGCCTCAACGACTACACCACCAACATGGCCTGGCCCACCCAGTCCTCCACCGACTCCTCCAAGCTCAACTGCCCCGACGGCTGGAAGCACGTGCCCCACCTCTTCTTCGAGGTCTACTGGGACACCGACGCCTTCAAGGACCGCTGGACCAGCGGCGAGGGCACCCAGCCCTTCGTCCTCGCCAACGGCGATGCCACGGGATACTCCCACCATGCCGACTTCTTCGCCGCCTGGGACGAGACCCTCCTGCAGCACATCATCGACACCTGCGACGCGGGCACCTCGGGCATGGACCAGTGCCCCGGTCTGAACGGCCTCAACACTGCCGACTGCACCACCGAGTCCGACGTCAGCGAGCAGGTCGATGGCATCCTCTCCAGCCTGCCTGGTGGCCTGTCCATCTCGGGATGGTCCTACGGGTCTGGAAGCTCTTCTGGATCTTCTTCGTCCTCGTCTGCCGCCGCCTCTTCGTCCACCAGCAAGGCTTCTTCCGCTGCTGCTGCTTCGTCCACCACCAAGCCCGCTGCCGTCGTTGCCGCTGCTTCCACCTCAGCGCAGTCTTCCACCTCCACTGTTGACGCCGCCGCTGCTGCCTCTTCCTCTTCTGCCGCCGCCGCTGCTGCCTCTTCTTCTTCTGCCGCCGCCGCTGCTTCTTCCTCTTCTTCTGCCGACGCCGCCGCCTCTGCCGCCGCCGCCGCCGTTAACAACGTCGCCAAGCCCGTCACCGACACGTCGTCTTCCTCGTCTGCCGCGCCCAAGACCACCTCGACAGTGTACCACACCAGCGCCACAGCGGTCCAGTCCACCACCACGGCTGCCGCTGCCGTTGCCGAGTCTACTGCTGCTGCCGCTTCCGAGTCTGTCAAGTCCACGGCCGTTGCCCCCGCCCCCGAGTACGAGACCATTGTCGAGTCCGCTACCGCCACGGCCACCACTACAGCCGTCGTCCAGGCCACCGCCGACGCCGCTGCCGCCGACCCCAACGTCGTCTGGGTCACCGTCACCGTCACCACCGAGGTGATTGAGTGGGTCGAGGCCACTGTCGACGCGGTCAAGGCCCGCGCCGCCGCCGAGGCTGTCCCCACCGCTCGGTCCGTCCCCGAGAACGACAAGCCTGTCAAGTCTTCTGATGCTGGTGTTCTTGCTAGTGCCAAGATGAGGAAGCGTCATCTGCATGGACACCACAGGAGGAGTCACCAGTGATTTTGGGGGTGTGCCCCTTTTCTTTTGATACGCTTGCGTGTTTCTGATTTGTGTGCTGGTTTGCCTGTCCCTTTTTGAGCTGTGCTCTCGAGGTCTTGTTACAAGACAGGGCTGGCCTGGACCTCGATCCATGTTTTCTTTGTCGATATACAGCATGACTACACTATTTTTTTGTGTGTCATGCTTCCAATCTTTTACCTTCTTGTGCCCTGGCTGTTGTGCAGCGGGCGGGGGATGTTCTGTCTTGCGATGGGGCATTGTCTCTCTTCTTCTTGTATTTATTATTACAGTTTACATTTCACTTCACGTTACCGAGACCACTTCAATGTGGTTTGGTTTCAATTCAAGTCTTTTCTCAAAACTTAAAGGTTCCTGATACATCTACTACTGGTAGTGAATCTCTGATCAATGACATATTCCGTGGTGATACCCTGTACTACAGGCAATCCAAGGGATCTTCTGTATTAAATATCTTTTGTTCTAGAAGCTTATTAGACTATGCTTCGTATTGACGTCTTGGAGAATAAGACACGGAGTCAGGGGTTGGGGTTGTAAGTTGAACGACTTCAAAGTAGAATACTACGTACTCATAATCTATCGTCCATCAACCTCAACAACACAAGAGCCACCACTTATACGGCACAACTCTTTTAGATCGAAACTCAGCAAATTTGACAGACAATGACCCTGATAAAGGCCATTTCAAGACGTGAAATGCAGTGCTCATGCAATTGCCGACCTTGCCCCGGATTGGCATCTAGTCATCCGCCTGTCGCATCCATCCGCCACCCTATAGGACAGGATACCTTTGCATGAAAATGGAGTCTGGCGTTTCTTCCTTCTTTGATGCCTTATTTGTCACTTGCTTTACCTTGACAGGGTCTCGGATCTACCAGGAAAAAAAAGGAAACTCATTTTTGTTCCTAAGACCTCACAAAACAATGCTTGCTAACAGTACTGATATCTATCCACTGAGCATACTTCAACCTGCCGATCCTCTCCCACGCAGCGACGCCCTTCGTGACACCCGTGCATGAAATAGTCAATGATCCGTTGATGTCATCTCAATTCCAGTACATGCTTCCCCACCGATCTCATCATCTGTATGTCCCTCGTCCTCAGTTCCTTCCACGGGAGCCGCTCCCAGCTCGGCTTCCAGCCTCCGCCAAACTCGATGAGCCACGCATCCTCATTGTCGTCAATGACAAACGACTGGAGCGTGAAATCGTTCCAAGGTATCATGCCGTAGTCATGTAACTGAATGAAAGACTGTGTCATCTGCTCGAACCACTTATTTCTCTTGTCAATCGAGTAGTTGGCCATGCGTAGGGAGCAGAGTGGCGTGCCATTGATCCAGGGTCGTACGAAACCCGCGACGTGGCCACTTGGCTCAAACAGAATGACACCCGAGATGATGGGGACAAGATTAGGTTCTTCAGGGTTCCCCTTTTGAGCGCGGTTGTGATGAAACCTTATCAAGGCCTTCATCTGCCTGTCGGTCTCGTTGATGCCATCCCTCTTGTCAACTATACGGCATTTTCCATACGACAAATAAGGCCCCCCGCATTTTCCCACAAAGGTTACGTGTGACTCGTCTTTGGAAAGAACCCTGATGATGGTTATTGTGGAGGGCGTCCACAAGGGGAGGCCGGAACCGAAAGCGAGCTCGTCCACTTGGTGGTTGATCCATCATTAGCCCCAACATCATTCGACCGACAACATATGAAGCCTACCTGGGGATTCCGCAGGAAGCACGCGTGGAGCTGTGTTCGAAAGTTTGACGTAGCGGGTGGGGCGCTCGATGATTTGCGATAGATACGTGGTACTGGGTGGTGGCACGGCGATATCGGCCGGCAGGGCGCCCATGCGGCGAAGATGCTCGACAAGACGACGTACCAGCCGACGCACAGCCCCTGCTCCTCCTTGAACTGACCCATCCTCTTCTTCGGCTCGTTGAAGGGCGGCCTCAAAGGCATCCTGATCAGGGTTTTCCAAGGGCATGTTGACCAGGACAATGACCTCAGAGGCAAGGTCTACTGTAAGTTTGACGCCGCCACCCGGGTATCTCTTCATCTCATGGCTAAGGATACGATCATTCTTCAGCGTGGCCTCCGACGCAACTGACGGCAAAGCTATTCCTTCCGCCGTACCAGAGGTTGCGGTGCCCTCCGGTGACTCGAAGAGGCGGGACATGGTTGATGTTAATGCTTCCTCTCTGTGAATGCAAGGGAAGATGGAAAGAGATATGAGAATGCAGACTTGTTGTTACTGTTGGCATCGCCCTGTATACTAACTACCCAGTAGGATCGTAGCAGTAGGAAGGGAGAATGATCAAGATTCACAAAGCGAGTGCGTGGTAGGGGGAAGTGGAGGGAGACCGAGCTGCCTCCTTCCGTTCGTTTCTCCATCTTAAGGCAGGAAGGACAGGCTTTGATGCACTTTTCCAAATACGCTGGATACTTGAATTTGTATGAGTAAGTAACAAGTACTAACACTGTTGCACTCAAATTCTCCATTTAATTTTCGGCATGGATCGATTAGTACCCCATACCTTGCATTGTATTTGGATTAATCGCAGTACATACTTGTATACCACGATGTAGAAGGGGAAAAGCTATCGAGGCGACGGTGTGGCTGGCCCCTGCTTCAATGTCAACTGTCGTTGCCGCACCCACTTAAAAGAGCGGCGGCAGCTTTCCGCCCCGATTCGGTGTGGATCCGCGGACCCAAGTTTTTTTTTCTTTCTCTAAGACAACGACAGCATTATCGGCGTTCAGATATTCAAATTCAAATCCAGCCTCAGCCTCGTCTTCCAACGCCCACAACCTGTCTGTTCATATTTCCCAAAGGGAATTGTAAGACGCGCGTTTCCTTGCACTTTGTGTGCGGGGCGGTGAGAGCAAACACGGGTGGGCTGTCTGATTTCTCTTGCTATATTCTCCCGCCATGTCCCTCTACCACGAGGCGGCAGAATTGCTGCAGGCCTCCCCATCGGAAGGCGGCAGTCTCAAGGCCCGCGTTTTTGGAAAGAGCGACTTGAAATCTCCTCCCGGGCAGCTGTATGCCCTGGTACTCGAGACATGCAAGTGGAGTGCTGTTCTCAAGGAGGTGGTGGACCGAGCTGGGCTTCTCAAACTCGAGCGCAAGGTAAGTCTACTCGCAAGAAGCCATTCGGGGAGAGAGAAAAAAAATACAGATTTCATTTTTACGACAAAGTGGTTACTGACGGTTAATCTGGACGATAGCTGACTCCGGCGCTCTCACTCTTACTTGCACATGACCTGCTGCTGGCCAAGGGCGGTGTCGCACTGCCCCAGAGCCACGGGCTAAGGCAGAGCATAGAGAGGCACAAGGGAAGGCTCAGCTCCGAGCTCACACTGGCGCGGATACGTCGCAAGCTTGCGACAGTAGACGCGCTGCGGGAGCAGGTTGAGAAGGCGGCGGTGGGCGATGGAGCGGGCTACCCGCGCTGGGTACGCGTCAATGCGCTTAAGAGCAGTGTAGAGGAGCAGCTCGAGACCACCTTTTCCCGCTTTGACCGGGCCACCAGCCTGGAGCAGGTGACGGCGTCGACAAAAACGACGGGAAAGTCGGTCTTCATCGACCCCCACGTCCCGGGGCTCCTGGCCGTCACGCAGGGCACTGACCTGATCAAGACGGAGGCCTACATGTCGGGCAAGATTATCCTGCAGGACAAGGCATCATGCTTCCCCGCATACCTGCTCGACCCGCAACCTGAGGACGGTGACGTGATTGACGCATGTGCCGCCCCGGGGAACAAGACTACACATCTGGCCGCCATCCTGCACCAGCACCGGCCCGAGTTTGAGAGCCCGGCCCAGACAATCTATGCGTTTGAGAAGGATGCGAGGAGGGCCAGGACGCTGGAGAAGATGGTCAAGATTGCTGGGTCGAGGGACACGACACGCATAGGACCTGGGCAGGACTTCCTCCAGGTGAATGCCGGAGGTGACAAGTACAAGGACGTGGGTGCGCTACTTCTGGACCCGAGTTGCTCTGGGAGCGGCATCGTGGGCAGGGACTCGATGCCGGAGCTTCATCTGCCCGAGGCGGCGGACAGCAAGAACAGTACGACAAATAACAGCGGTGCTAAGAATGGTGCAAAGGGCGGCAAAGCATCCAAGAGCTCCCGCAAGAGGGGGCGCGATCAGACGGGAGAGAAAGAGGAGGAGGCGGAGAAGAAGGTCATGGTGGACGACGACGGCAACGAGACGGTGGTGCAGTCAGAGAAGGACCTCAAGGCGCGGCTCAAGGCGCTGGCGGGTTTCCAGCTTACACTTCTACTGCACGCGTTCCGCTTCCCCGCGGCCAGGAAGCTGACATATTCAACGTGCTCGGTACATGCAGAGGAGAACGAGCACGTGGTGGTGGCGGCACTGCAATCCGATGTGGCGCGGGCTCGCGGATGGCGCATCCTCAAGCGGGCCGACCAGGTCAGCGGGATGCGGGACTGGCCTGTGCGAGGGCTTCCCGAGGAGAGCGGCGGTGACATCGATGTGGGTGAAGGATGCATACGGTCCTACAAGGGTGACGGGAGGGGCGTCATGGGCTTCTTTGTGGCGGGCTTCGTGCGGGACGGTGACGTGGACGACTCGGAGCAGAAGTCACCGCCGTACCTGCAAAACGACGACGGCACCATTGTCAGGGATGTCATGGGCATGCCTGTCCTTAAGTCGACGGGTCTCCCAGTGTCATTGGAAGCGCGCGAGGAGGACGAGGGTGAGGCCGCCGGTGAAGTCGTCGCCAGCAGCCCGAGCGACGTTGAATCAAGCAGCGGGAGCGATGACAGCAGCGACGAGGAATGGGGTGGAATTGACGACTGACACACGGATAAGCCGAGCCGTGGTTAGTCAGATTTATTCGGACATGAAGAGTACCCCGTACGGAGCTTAAGCCTACGAATACTCCTACCTCCGCAATACGAGTATACTTACAAGTATGTGTAAAAAGTGGCTCGGGAAGAAGACAGAAAGAAAAAGAAAAGAACAAAGCAAAGCAAGCACACGGCATTACCCTAGCAATCTCTGACAATTAGTACTCAAGTCGGTACGGAGTACGTGTACGAGCTACGGCTTTGACGTGGACGCTTTGACACAAACGCATTGGCTTCCGTCTTTTCGGTACGGCACCACAAGTCCAAGCGTACGAGTATCCGTACTTACTCGTAACACATGCGCAAATCAGTTGCCCAATATAGCGAGAAGTAGGGAAATGTAGGGCGGGACAAGGGAGGGAGAAGTCAGAAAGAGCGGGTGGGCGGATATGGGCGCAATCGGAATCCCGAAACCCGGTCCAATGCTGACCCTAGCAACCTAGCAACCCTGCAGCACGCGGCGGGATCCTCTTTTTTTCCTTCTGGCGCTTCCTTTGCGGGGCCATATCTGCAAAATCCCTAACGCCGTATGGGCGGCGGAGATTTGCTTCTGAGGCTGAGGCGCACGAGAGCCTCGGTAGCGACCACGGGGTCGCACGTCGACACTCGTACGATGCACAATACCCGTAGTAGGCACGAGGAGTCTCTCGTCATCTTTTCTTTTCCTAGGACCTTTTCTTTTCGCAGGATCGCACGTACTCGTACAAACATGATTAGTACTGTCGGTGTGGTGTTACACTGCGCGCGGACTTAGCACGGACTTTAGCAATTCCCCCATGGCGACAGATGATCAAGAGCAGATGTGATTTGGTTGCCTACGGAGCAAAAGTAGATGTGAGAGGTGAGAGGGTCGGGGGGGTGTTGGCCTGCTTGCTGGGAAGGGAAGAAGTGACAGGGGTGTGGTGTGCGATAGGGCGAGCGGGTGTGGGAGCCTGACCTGGGAGGGTGTGAAGTGGGATGATGGCCCTGGGATTTAACGGGCGGACGGGAGGCATGCCATTTCGGCTTGGCACAAGCGACGAGTGAGTACTGAGAGTTCTGTGAGTACGAGTGCCTTGAGTTGGTACTAGTAGTGAGTACGGAGTACTTATGATGCGTACGGGTATTGCGAGTGAGTGCTCCGTATGGCGGACGTTTGTTTGTGCCGAGTGATCTGCAGGAATGGGTCGGGAACAAGTAATCATGGCGACAAGTGCAAGGATAAGACTAGAGTCCTGCCGGCATGTTGAAGTTTGCAGGTCTAGACGCAGCAGGCAAGAAAAAAACAACACTTGTACTCCATACTCGTAGTCGTAGATAAAGTATTTTTACCTTTGTACAAGCAATACGCATTTGAACGAGTAATACGGTAGGGGGTATTCGGAGTATTACTATGGAGAACGGAGTAGACAAAAGACAAAGGGAAGGAAGAAAGGGAAGCGAAATAGGCAGTGCCGAGGCTCGAAGGGAAGCGATTACAAAGCGGCATGAGCCGTCTACTCGTACTCGTCCGCAACACACCACGGACCACAACAAGAACCCAAGCCCGGACAACAAAGCCAAGCCGCATGTCTCGTACCTGTATTTGTATTTGAATCCTACGAGCACAAGAAATGCACTTTCGTGTACGCTGTCTGCTTACGGATCCAGACACTCGTGCATGCGATCCTGCGGGCCACCGGGCAGCGGGAGGACTGCAGCATGCGAGGCCGACTATCTGCTCGCTTTCGCTTCGCATTGTTGTTTGCTACGTGACATGGCCTGTCCCACACACACACGCGCACACCCTCCAGCCTCCGGGAGAGAAATGGGTGGGGCGGAGCCTCATGCTGCTTGGCTGTCTGGGCATTAGCTCCAGCAGAATGGATGAGTCGAGTACCTGCCGAGCTCACTAGACGCGCCGCAAAAGAGATTGTACCGTGGTCCACAGTCCGCAAGTAGCTGTGGTGGATAATACTATGGCGGCTTTGTACGAGTAGCGAGTTGGTTGCCGCAGCGCTGTCGTGCGGCGCAGACACGGATTTGGTGGTTCCCTAGCGCCGTCTGATGGCCCAACCCCGACGGACTACGCTGTTGTCAACGTCCCCGGCGACCAGAGCTCAGACTCTTTTACGGAGTGCACGAAGGAACGGGTTCCATAAAAAGTTCTTTTTTGGTCCCTTTCCCGGGATATAATAGAGGTTAGGTACACCGTACTGGGCCTCGGGGTTCGTTGTTTGTTCCTGCCCTTTTTGTTTTGATAAGACACTCACTCGCTCTTTCTCTCACCTCACTCACACCACAAAACTCGCCACACACACTCACACACACACCTGGCCTGTCTCTCTCTCACACCACACACACACACACACACACACACACACACAAACTCGTACCCTTTCTCATAAAGGCCGAACATCCCGACGACAACCACTTCATAGTAGTACAGAGAAACAACACACCAAGACCCATCATCAACATGGCGGTCGATTCGTCGTCGTCGTCGACCAACTCGACAGTGGCGGCACCGGGTCCCAACAACAATGACCCCGAATCTCAGAGGATCCCCGCCCCCTCCAAGGTGTCTTACCTCCGGCGCATGACGGACCAGGCCGGCGTCACCGACGAGGTCATCAACCACAAGTATGCCGGCTCCGGCACCCACGAGGACCCTTACCTGGTCGAGTTCCTGCCCGACGACCCTTACAACGGCATGAACATGCCCCTCTGGCGCAAGTGGTTCATCACCATTGTCCAGGCCGGCGCCACCCTGTCTGTCGCCTTCGCCAGTTCTGCCTACTCGGGTGGTGTCAGCGAGGTCATCATTCACTTCGGTATCTCTACCGAGGTCGCTATCCTCGGTGTCTCTCTCTTCGTCCTCGGCTTCGCCATCGGCCCGCTGCTGTGGGCGCCCCTCTCTGAGATGTTTGGTCGCCAGAGGACCTTCTTCATCACCTACATGGCCCTGACTGCCTTCATCGCCGGCGCTGCCGGCTCCCAGAACATCCAGACCCTCCTGCTCATGCGCTTCTTCGCCGGTGCCTTTGGGTCCTCGCCCCTCACTAACGCGGGTGGTGTCATTGCCGACATCTTTGGCCCTGCCCAGATCGGACAGGCCACTGGTGTCTTTGCCATGGCTCCCTTCCTGGGTCCTAGCATCGGTACGTCCAGGCTTCTTTCTTCTCCTGCATATTCCCCTTGACGATTACTGACCGATTTCACAAATAGGCCCCATTGCTGGTGGTTTCCTCGGCGAGTCTGCCGGCTGGCGCTGGGTCGAGGGCATGATTTGCATCTTCACCGGTGTCATGTGGATCATCAGCTCGCTCACCTACCCCGAGACGTACGCGCCCGTGCTCCTCCGCCGCCGCGCCGACGCCCTGTCCAAGCGCACCGGCAAGGTGTACATCTCTAAGCTCGAGGCCGGCATGCCCAAGACGACGGTCGGCGCCAAGTTCAAGGTCGCCCTCCAGCGTCCCATCATCCTGCTGTTCAAGGAGCCCATTGTGCTGCTCACGTCAATCTACATGGCCATCATCTACGGCACCCTGTACATGTGCTTCGCCGCCTTCCCCATCGTCTTCCAGCAGGTCCGCGGCTGGAGCCCGGGCATCGGTGGCCTGGCCTTCATCGGTATCGCCGTCTTCATGACCATCGCCACCCTCGGCACCACCATCGACAACAACACTCGCTACGCCCGTGTCTCGGCCGCCAACGGCGGCGCCGCCCCGCCCGAGGCTCGTCTGCCCCCCGCCATGGTCGGCTCCATCCTGATCCCCGTCGGCATGTTCTGGTTCGCCTGGACCAACGGCCCTAACGTGCACTGGGTCGTGTCTATCATCGGCTCCGGCATCTTCGGCTCCGGCATCGTCCTCGTCTTCCTCTCCCTTATGACGTACCTGATCGACTCGTACGTCGTGTACGCTGCCTCCGTCCTGGCCGCCAACTCGGTCCTTCGTTCGCTCTTCGGTTTCGCCTTCCCCCTCTTCACCACTTACATGTACGAGGACCTCGGTATCCACTGGGCCTCTTCCATCCCCGCCTTCCTCGCCGTCGCCTGCGTGCCCTTCCCCTTCCTCTTCTACCGTTACGGAGCCACCATCCGCGCCAGGTGCAAGTACACTGCCGAGGCGGCTGCCATCCTCAAGCAGATGCGTACCCGCCACGCTCCCCCCAACGAGTCGGAGACCATGGCCGAGGTGGAGATGGAGAGGACCCGCAGCAACGCTCACCCTGCGCACTAAGCCGCTGGGCCCCTTTTTGATCGACAAAAAGCAATTAAAGGAGAAGAAGCTAAAACAAAGAGATAGAGGGTCTGGCGTTGGTTGGGATTTTGATTTTTTACACACAAGAACATTGTGGTTTTTTCTTTTGTCTTTAGGGGACGAGATTGCATTGCAGCTAGGCTGTGGCCACTTATGATACCCGGCATTTATAGAGTACAGATGGGCACCATATGGTAGATGATGATGCATAATAGTAATTACTGCAAATGTTTACTTCAAAACTTTACTCATAAGTTCCAAGAGTTGTAAATGTGAGATAGCATGGTCAAAGAGGGAGGGTTGTGGCTGGTGGTTAGCTACGAATCATAAGCGATGAGCCCATCCATCACGTCAACTACCTACCTACTACTCAATGGCTTAGGCGTCATTGCCCGTAAAGGACTAAGTTGGCAGTTGCGTAGTAGCAGCAGTGCCTACTAACTTTGCCTACTAACTTGTCAACGGTAGTAGCCGTTGAAAACATTTACGCGCACGGGATTGGCGCCGGGCCACCCATCCCATGACGATTGAGTTTGGCGTTGGCGTTGGCTGTTGGTGGTGGGTGTGTTGGTTGGTGTTCGTCGGAGTACATGTAGTTACCCGCCTGTACGACACGTCTCTAACAAGGGCCTTTTGAAGACGTTGCACATGAGTATATGTCTTGCGTGACGTATTGGCACGTATGTGAAGTCGGAAGTGTACACGAAATAAAAATAGGATCGTATGGTGCGTGGATTCACTTTGCAATATAATATGCCTTGCACTGCCTTGTATCACAGAACCACGTTGGCAGCTGCGAGTGCGAGCGCAGCGAAGCCGGCCTCCCCGGCAGGGGCCGCCGGAGGCAATGCCCTTGGGCGCATAGTCTGTTGGTTCACTTGGTTGGACGATACGGCTCACGAGTTCGTTGGATATCAGATCGAAGAGAAGCACAGGGCAGAATTACACTGCGCAACCATCGACTGTTTCATGAGGCGCCGCTGCTATATACACGCTCGGCCTAGATAAGGGAACGAGGTATGCAAAAGAAGATGCCGCACAACATGAACTATCGCGGCAAACAGAAGAACATTGGTATCCATGAACGCCTTGCAAGTTACACGTGATGCGTAGAATTTCCGCCAGCCAGTCCTTCCATCTGTTGGTGTAGGCTATGTTCGTGAACTCATCTGTCGTGGATGGCTACACCAACGGGAGTGACAGATATATAAGAAGGGGTTTCTGGAGGGAGGGCGCACTCAAGAGCCATCATGCCATACGTCAATACTACAGTACTACAATACTTAGCTCTCAAGAGAATCTACAGTGTAAGTGGTGGTCTGTTAGCTTTACCTCGCTGCCTCCAGGCCTTCTTCTAACGCATCCCAGGGATACATTCCAAAACTCCATCGGCCGAGTTGACTATTTGAACTTCCGTATAAGTGCAAAGGTGCTTTGCCTTTGCCAGTCAATACTTATATCATGTGTCTGTGGCGTGCACGACTCTGCCGCAAATGCGGCGTAGAGTTTTCTTGCACCCTGAGTCCCAGGAATACGTGCAGCGGGCACCATGACGCTGGTGATGTGGCTTCGCGTGTGCAGGTCGCCTCAAATGGTTACTGCGCTGTCCACAGCTATCGAACGCCGCCTACGACAGATGAAGAGAGTGACTAGCTGTGTGCTAGCTCTTGGGATGTTGTGGAGGGACGCCGGGGGTGGGTGAATTTGTGTGTGTTGCTGTACAGTGACGAGTGCGCAAGGGATTGCGTGATGTGGACTTGATCTGGATCGCGGGAACTGTTTGCGAAATGGAGATTTCATGTATTAGCATTAGAAGAGCGATTCATTTATACCCAGATCTTTCATAGACCTTGTTTCCTTGGTGTGCCGACACAGTCGAGGACATTCACATAAGATGCATACACGCGATCAGTGTCATTCGGTGACAGTGCGTCTTAGCCGTCTTACTTGAGGTGCTTGAGTGTTGGTCGCGTATTCCGCGCCAGGATGAGGCTGAGAGGGTGCACCGGTTCACGGTTAAGAATTCGTATCAACGGCTTCGACATTGTGGTGAGAAGGGTTGCTGTTGATAGGAATGAGCTTATATGGCGTAAGAATGTGAGAGTGACAATGAAAGTGAAAGAGTATGTGAATGAGAGGCAAAGCAATTGACGGATCTGTTGTGTGAGTGAGTATGGTGGGTGCGTGAACAGTGTGAGCCACAGGGCGTGAATCTGAAATAAGTCTAAACCCATGCACATGCGAGTATACTTGCCGTGAGGCTTGAGACTGACTGCGGGGTGAATTACCTAGAGAGAAGAAGTACTCGTACATGGACGACAAAGCTCTATTACACGGCGTCGCGCACGTGATTAAAGTGAAGGAATGCGTAGAGTGCGTCCCGGTAGCGTCATACGCGCTCCACACGCGTAAATCAGCCGCCGCCAAGTCGTGCTCTTTTCTACGACGACGACCAACAGCCAACCAACATCACACACCGCACATGCAGGCCACATCTCCTCTCCTCTCGAGATAAAACCGCATCCATACGATTCGCAGCGAGCGAAAAGTACATACTGTCTAATAAAGGAAAAGAAGAAGCAGAGAGACGGCGAAAAAACACAGGGTCGCTGGCCATGAGCTCTTCGTCGCCTCCGACGCCCCTGTCGCGGTCCACGTCCTTCTTCTCGGCCCAGGAGGGCGTCTCAACGGCTGCCAGCAGCCCCGTACAGACGCACCCATGCCCCTACCGCAGCACACGGCCGCTACCTCGCGAGCTGAGGCAGCACTGCCAGATCTTCCTCGAGGAGCAACTATGTACGCTTGCCTTGCCTTGTTCCTCCCTCTCTCCACCCCACATCCCTCTCTGGTCTAACTTGAGTGTATGTGATAGACACATGTGCAGTGCAGCTGCTCGATAGCGTCCTGGGTGCGGGGTCATCATCTTCCTCGTCGACACGTCACACCAAGAGCTCGACTTCATTAGCGACGGCCACGACGAAACGTCCGGTCCCCGTCCCGCCGGCGAGCCACCTCGCCCTACTGGCCACGCTGGCCGTACACCCGGCATACACGTCGCGGGTGCAGGCGCCGTCGGATCCCGATGCGGCCGTCCAGGCGCTGGCCTTCCTGCGCAACCTGGTGGCCGTCGTGGGTCCCGTGGGCGCGGACCTGCGTACGGCAGTGCAGTTCCGGCGGTGGAGCAACCGGCGGTCCGGACATCGTAGCCACGGCAACAACAGCGACGACGGCGGATCCGACGACGACAACCGCAGCGACGACGGAGACGGCGGCAACGGCAACAACTACGACGGGCTGACGGGCCGGCTGGCCAACGCGGGCAGTGTGTGGAACTGCGGGCAGGACTTCTGGTCGGTCCTCGGATGGGCCATGAACTGCAGCGTCCTGCACCCCCACCGGTGGGCGTTCTGGCGCCCGTGGTTGGACCTGATGCTCGACATCATGGACAAGGACTGGGAGGAGCGCACGCGGCTCGATGCTGAGGCGCACGAGGCGGCCTCGGGCAAGCTGGACGGCAGCGGCAACGACAAAGACGAGGTGCCCGTCGTGACGGCGCGCAGTGAGTCCATCATCGCCATGTACATGGACCAGCAGGCCGGGCGGCGGGGTAGCTTCAAGGCCATCATCAAGGCGCTGCTGGCTGATGGAGGGCCCATAGCCGAGGCGGCCTTCCGCGAGGTCTTTGACAAGGAGACGCGCGGGCCCAGGCGCAAGACGGACTCGCTGGAGGACGCGTCGTCGCGCAAGCGCAAGCGCCGCGAGACGCTCGATCTCGAGAACAACAAGTTTGGCGACTACTTCCTCGACGAGGACGAGGACGAGTGCGCGTCGTCGGGCCCGTCGGAGCCGCCGACGCCGCAAAAGAGGGGGGGCCGCCGCCGCCCCGCAGCAGCAGCAGAGGAGGAGGCTGTGGAGGACGTAGAGCAGGTAGGCATCGACCACCCCGGTTTGGTTGAGTCGGTGCCGCTCCGGCTCCGTGTCTTCCGACTTGTCTCTCTGGCGACGCACACGATGCGCCGGCGCGGCGAGCTCGACGACTTGTACGAGGACCTGACGGCGGCGCTCAAGCTAGCGCCCCTGCCACTCTTCGCCCTCATCGTCTCGCAGCGGGCCAATCCGCTCCCGGCCGAGGCACACGTCACCATGCTCAAGGAGCTCTTCACGCTGCTCCTACCGGCGTCGCACCGCCGGCCCGGGCGGGTGGACCCGGACGGCGAAGCGAACGGGTCGCTCACGCCCATTATGATGCGCGAGTGCTACGCGCCCCACCCGGCCAACACGGTCGCCCTCGACGACAACGCACGGCTGTCGCTCGTCACGGAGAGCGCGCTCCAGCTGCAGTGGTTGTGCGGCGCCGAGTATGGGCCCGAGTTGGCCGACGCGGTCGAGCGCGGAATTCAGGCGCGCGAGACCAAGACGGCCAACAAGTGGAAGAAGGCGGCCAGGGGGGCTGCCGCGGGCAGGACGGACCCGGACGAGGTGCTTGCGCATGAGGTGCTGGCTAACTCGGGGGAGAGGCTGCGTCTGCTGCTTGGCGCGATGAAGGCGATGTCTGGCTGATTGGGACATCCATGTGGAAACCGTGCGTGCTATGTTGGCCTGCAAATGTTAAGGTCAAAATTGGTGGTGCGTGTTGCTTATGACTGTATGAGCATGCTTTTTGTTTTTTTATATGACGGCGTTTGAGCGGGCAGTGAGTGGGTTGATATCCATGGCGTTAACGAGACTTCTTGTGTGTTGATTTTTCCGCTAGAATACAAAAATAGATTTACAGGGTGTGTATATGCTACAATGCGTCCGTCCGTCCTCCTGTTTGATGCGTATGGTGATATGATACATGGTTCAAAGCAATGTCGTGGCCCCTACTTCTTGCGCGGTGTCGGCGTCCAAGCCTCTGGCTGCCACGTCTCGCTTGGACCCGAGGCCTTGGCCTTGGCCCAGGGATCAGCGTCGCCCTGGACCTTGCTATGTTTCTTCTTCTTCTTCGTGATTGTCTTGTCTTGTGCAGGGGCGTCGGGTTTCGTGGTAGCGGTAGCGGTAGAGGTAGAGGTAGTGGCAGCGATATCAGGTGTGGCCTCGGCTGTTGCCGCCGCCCCCTCCTTGCTATCCTGAGGAGGTCCTGCCTGCCGCTGATGAAGCTGCTGCTGCTGCTCCAGCTCCAGCAGAGTCTCCTGGTCGTGGCCCGCGAGCCTCGGCTTGGCATCCCACTTGGCGTCGGCCTGGGCGGCAAGCATCTTGATGCGCTCCTGGCGCGCGACGTCGGTGCGCTGCTCGGCTACCGAGGGAGGGTGCTCGCGCGTGTACCGCAGCCACTGGTGCCACTGGGGCGTGATGCGCACGTCGGACAGGTGCGTCTTGCGCGGGTACTTGACGATGCGGCGCCAGCGGTCGGACCCGGAGGTGCCGGCGAGTCGGAATTCCCAGTATGTGTTACCTTGGAGGTCGAGGCCTAGAAATGTGGTACGACCGGTTGTCAGTTCAGTCAGGCCATGATGGCGCGGGATAGGTATGAATGAGATGGGGATGCTTTGTAATTGTGCTTACCGACGAGAAACTGCCTCCGCCATGGTAGACGGAGCGTCTTCCACCTATACCATGCGCGGGTGACGGGGCCGATTGTATTGGGAGCCATGGCCATGGGGGGG